>JAKSZT010054051.1:3400345-3555220 GCA_026826555.1 Tolypeutes matacus
CCCCCCCCCCACCACCTATGAGGCCCTGAAAGCTGGGGCAGCCCCTACTTTTGTCCTCGCCTTGCCCTCTCTTCAGTGGCCAGACCCAGCATGGGGAGGTTCCTAAATAGGCAGTGCTGGGTCATGACTGTCCCCTGGCCAGCCTCACGGAGATCAGATCTCTCCACCAGCCAGGGCCTGGCCCCCCATCAGGGAAAGGGGCGGCCAGCAGGGGTGTTCTGAATGTACCAGAGAGGGCTAGGAGAGGACAGAGACAGACAGAGGGACAGAGAGACAGACAGACAGAGAGACAGAGAGAGGGAAAAATAGAGAGAGATGGAAAGAGAGCAAGGGAGAGAGGGAGAGACAGGGAGAAAGAGAGGGAGAAAGAGAAAGGGAGAAAGACAGAGAGAAACCAAGGGGGGAGAGAGAGAGTGAGACAGAGAGAGACACAGAGAGTGTGAGGGAGACAGACAGAGGGAGAGAGAAACAGACAAGAGACTGCACAGGAGAGAGATGAGACAGAGGGAGAGGGGGAGACAGGGAGAGAGAAACACACAGAGAAAGGAGGAAGACAGAGAGAGGGAGAGAGACAGAGAAAGAGCAAGTGGGGAAGAGCGAGGGAGACAGAAAGATGGGGGGGGTAGAGATAGAGAGGAAGACTGGCAGAGACAAAAAGGAGAGGGAGGGAAAGAGACATAGAGAGGGAGAGACGAGGGGGGAGGGGAGAGAGATGAGGGGTGAGGGTGAGAAAGAAGGGGAGAGAGTGTGAAGGAAGCTTTCCGTTCCCCAGCTGCAGCACTGAAGCTGCTGGTTCCATCCCACCTACTTACCAAGGTTGTTTTATGACCCCGTTTCCTGATTTGTAGCTACAGGGAAAAAACCCAACCCACTCCAGGCCTGGGAACCTGAGGAAAAGGGGGGGGAAGGGGGGGGATGTTATGGGGACTCAGGAGGCTGGAAGAGGGGTGGCAGGGAGGGGCAAAGAAGGTGGAAGCACCTCAGGCCTCCCCAACTGCTATGGGTGATGAATAATAAATACCCGCAGCCTCAATTAAAATGATAAATCATTAACCAGATTTACCACTGTTTTATGGGGTCTCATTTGAATCCCAAGGGCCTGACTTGGGTGGGGGGAAAGGATTGAGCTTCTGAGGAGTCCAGGGCCCCACAGGCATCTGGGACAGGGTGGGGTCCGTGGGCTGGGAGGGCAAAGGTCTGCTTGGGGCAGGGGGGTGGAGGTGACCGCCACGGGGGGAGGGCATAAGGGCAGCTGCCCCCCAACACGCTTGGGCATGCACCCCTTGGTCACCCACACATGCTCCTTCCATGTGGCTGGCTGGGGCCCAGGGAGACCCGATGTCAGGATGCAAAGGATAGGGTGAGAAGGGCAGCTGAGCAGGGAGACAGCCATAGCACCCTCTCCAGGTGGCAGGGACCAGCCAGGCCCCTCAGTTGAGGTGGGGTGGGGGGCTCTATGAGTGGGGAGTAGGGTCTCAGGCTCTCCCATCAAAGTGGCCCAGTGCCATCGCCTCCAGGGGTCCAGCTGCACAGGAGGCTGACAGCTACTAAGTCATCCAAAAGGGACCCTCCCCACAGCATGGACACCCTGCCCTGCCCAGCACTCTTTCCAGGGCATCTACTGTGCGTGTCCCATGCCCCTGCAGCCCCCTGCCCACCATTAGAAGGCCACCATCTCCCCATTTACAAGATCCGAGCACCCAAATCACCGCAGCACAGCGAGCCAGCTGCCACTCTGGGGAACCTCCCTGACTCCTAAAGCTTTGTCCCTGCTCCCCACCTCACCCCAATGCCCCAAGGGGCCTGCTTATGGGATGTAGCTGCCAGGCCAGAGGGAGGCCCTGCCTAGGGGGCGCGAGGAGCACGTGGCCAGCCAGCAACCCCAGCCCATGAGGTGTGCCCCCCCCAGGGATTCCGCAGCAGCTGTGCTGCTGGCATCAAAGAGCCCCCGCCCACCGCGGGAGGTTGTCAGGGGGAGAGCTCACCTATTATCAGCTCTGTACTTATCAGTCGCTTCTGAACAATAATTTTTTTTTTTTTTTATAACATCACTTTATTCACCGCTCAACAAAAAAAACATCCCCATCTCTCTCCGTCTCTTGTCAAAATGAGGTAAAGAAAAAAGGGAACTGGCTGCTGGGACAAAGCAGTTAAGAGAGCTGGGGTCTGGCAGCCCAGGGAGCCCCAGGTGCCAGTGGGGGTGAGGAGGGGTACAAGCCCTATCTGTGCCCTCCCCTAGCCTGGCCACTGGACACAGTCTTGGCCCCAGCCTCTGGGCATCCCAGCAAGACCAAGGAGGTTGGGATCAGACCTGGGGAGGAGGGGGCAGTCCTGGTCTCCTCTGTTTTCCTCCCCACCCTGGACTCCCAGAAGTTCCTGGAAACTGTACAAAATAGATAGACAGGATATACGCAGCCGCTGGCTTTGAGTGGAGGCAAGAGAAAAAAAAAGAGACCAGGCTCTTTTTTACCCCCTTGTCCTCACCACCCCACATTTCTGGAGGAGACGGAGGCTTCCTTGGGGAAGTGGTGGAAGCTGCAGAGGCTCCAAACTAGGCAGCTTGCCTGGCTGCTGCCTCGGTGACCTCAGACAAGCCTGTTCACTTCTCAGAGCCCCAGGGCCTATGCATGGGCTGCTCCTTCTGCGGGCATGCTGTTCAGCTCTGAGTCTTCCCTCTAGTGTCACCTTCTCTGGGGCCTCCTCCAACCACCCCTTGCACTCCCCCTTCCCTGCTCTCTCCCCCTTCCCCAAAGCACCTACATCCTTGTAACAGACCAGAGGCCTTACTGGCTTTACAACTGGTCTTGCCTCCATAAGAGTAGGGGTTTTTGCCTGCTTTGTTCATAAGCCCCCTTGTCCAGATAATATATTGAAGGAATCATGAGTAAAATGTCAGAAAATATTGAGAACAAGTAGTTGCGGGTAGTGAGGGTTGGAAGGTACATCTTTGGGTGGGGTTGGGAGTTGGCGGCCCCACCCATCGTTTGTCTCCCTTGGGCCCAGTGCTGGGGCTCCACTGAGGAAGGAAGCCACCCAAGTAGGGAGAGAGGCAGTCTGGGGACCCTGGCCCCAAATTAGCAGGGGTGGGGCAGATTGTTGCCAGGTGGGAACGAAGGCTCAGGGGGCCAGAGCCTCTGACTTTTGTCCTTGAAAAAGCCAGAAACTGGGATTTCATACAACAGGGAATCTCTCATTAAAAAAATATATCAACCAAGATTTTTTTTATACTAAGTTCTTTTTTTTAAAAAAAAACAACAACACTCCATAGGTCCAGAGAAGGGGCCCGTGGGTTGCGCGGGCTCACAAGCTCCCAGGAGCCTTTTCTGCACACAGACGGAACTCCAAGTGGACCAGCGCAGGGGCGTGTGTCGCTAGGGATGCCGGGACAGAGGTGCCCAACGAGGCAGGAGCTCACTGCAGATGCGAATGAAAGAATTAGGGTGGAAGGAGCACCTGGAATGTTCCGTGGCCCCAGGAGTGGGGCAGAAGGGTGGGCGCTGAGGTCCAGGGAGGCGGCTGAGCTGGGCGCTCCTATGTCGTCACCCCTGTGAGCTGCGGGCATATCAGAGGGTAGTAAACTCCGGCAGTGTTCCCAGTGGGCACCCCCCCCCCCCCCCCCCCCGCTCTCCTGGGCCCCTGCTGACTCCTGGCTGCACAGATCAAGTGGTAATTACATAATGAACGCCAAAATGTGCTGCTTCCCATGTGCCTCCTTCCCTAGAGTGCTGCATGTCTGGCCCAAATCCCCAAGCCCAGAGAGTAGCCCTGGAGAAGATGCTTATTTACACACTGCTTGGGATGGGCGGACAGATGGGATGGATGGATGGGGTGGGGCTGCGTTGGATGCAGCCTCGGTGGAGGATGCCCATGGAGAGGTTTGACGACAAGAGGACTGCAGATCAGGCTGCACCCAGCAGCCAGTAAGGAAGGTAGGAGCTCTCTCCCCGCCCCCCCCCATGGCCCCGGGGCGCAGCCCACTGCGACATCCCAGGCCCTTGCTGCTTAGCTGATGGTCTAGGCAGGGGTCCTGGCTGGGTCCTGAGGTGCCAGAGGGAGAGGAAAAAGCAGTGCAACCCCCCGCCCCCCCCCCACCCGCTCTCAGGTTCACAGACAGCCAGGCAAAGATGAAGTGACACCCAGGAGGTCCTAGGTGGGGGGGACCAAGGTGAAGAGGTGATGGGGAGGCTGGACGGACTGAACCATTTCGGGGAGGGGTAGGACATAGAAGTGGGGGGACAGCTGCAAAGACTCCCACCACCCCAGTCTGCACCAACCCTGGGGAACCTGTGAAGCCCCCCCCCCAATCCTGTGGCCACGCTCTCTCCTGTCTGCCTTTGAGGCTGGCTCATCCAGACCCCAGCCACAGAGGGGGGCTCTGGCTTTTGTGTTTGTTTTTTGACCCTGGTGGCATCCCCCTTCCCTCATGGCCGCTAAAAACCAGCTGCTAAGTCACGAGCTGCCAGAAACCATGTTTTGCAGAGAACATTCTAGGTCAACCGCCCCTTCTGCCTTCTGCAGAGGGAGGAACGGGAAGCTCAGGGGCGTCAAGGCCACCTCCAGGTGCCGCAGAGCTGGAGGCCAAAAAAAGGGGGAGCAAGGTATGGCTCTGACAGCCCCAAGCCTGGGCCAGAAAACCCCTCTCCTCCCGGCCTCTGACACCCCCTCTCCTCGCAGCCTCCTGACATCCAGGGAGGCAGCAGCCGCCCCTCCCAGTCCCGTTCCACTTGGGGAAGCCAGGGAATTGGCGCCCTCTCCCTCCACCACCACCCCCAGCGCCCAGGGGAGGAAGGAGGCTGTCAGGCCGCCACAGCGTGTCAAATCCTCTTGCTGCCTAATTGTGAGACGGCAGCGTTTAAAGAAACGCTTTTCTGGCCGCCTGCCACACCGCAAACTGCTTGGTATAATTTTATTATTAAGGAGAGAGAAAAAGAGGGAGGGGGTTGGAAAAGAGAGAGCGGGAGAGGGGGAAAAAAAAAAAAAAAAAAACGCGGGGGAGGGGGGGAGAGGAGGAAATTGCTTAGTCCAAGTCAGCTGGTGTTGTATTCTGCTAAATGTTAAAGCGAGGACGGCTTTCCAGTTGGCAAGCTGACTTCGTTAATTGCGCATTCAGTCTCTACTTAGGGTAATTGAAATGAAGCCGGGCCCGGGGTCTGACAATTAGGGTCTGCGACGACGAGGCCATTAACCCTTTCCACCACCGCCCCTTCCCGAGCCTACCCTCGCACCCCCCATGGATGGCTGCGGCGCTCTTTAAAGGTGGGGAGGGCCACTGGGCGCCCCCTCCCCCGCGAGGGCCCGTTCTGGGGTCGGGGGGGTGAGGAGCCCCAAACTCAAGAGGGGCGCACTGCGGCAGGGGACGGCCGGGAGTGCGCACCCAGCGCCAGCAGGGTTAACGCGGCGCCGCGATTTCCTAGAGCCGGGGCTCAGGCCAGGCTGGGGATGGGGAGCCGAGCAGGGTGTGTGGGGGTTGTTTGCGGCCTCGCCGCCCCTCTGCAACAGATGTTTCAGCCGTGTAAGACAAAGAGAGAGCGCCTGCTGCTGCCGGGAGAAAATCCGCAAGACTCCCTCAGGGGCAGGTAAAATTTCACCTTCTACTTATGCCCCCCCCCCATCCCCACCCCCGCCGGCCCCCGCCTGGTTTCCCGGCCTCTGCGCCAATCCGGGAAGCGCCACCAAAGACGCCGCGCCGCCTCCTCCGCAGCCCAGCCCGCTGACCCCAGCAAGGTCATGGCGACCTCGGTACCCGCCAACCGCGCGCCCCGCCGCCCTCCACCAGCGAGCGGGCGCCTCCCCGCACCCGGCCCCCTCCTGGGGCGCCCCCCAGCCTCGGATCCGCACTCAATGGAGGCGCCACGAGCGAAAGAAAGGGGGCGCTGCTCTCGCCACGAGGTGGAGGCGGCCCTGGACGCTCCCTGCCTCCGTACCCGCCCGCGCGGGGACCCTGGGGTGGGGGGACTATGCCCGCCCCCTCAGCCCCCATCATTCATCTCCCTGATTCCCGCTGTAGCCGCCCTCGGAAGTCAGCCGAGTGAAGCAGCTGTTCCTTGCACACTCCACTTGACCAAAGATGATGATAAATGAGGCCCGGGCTGCGTCGGGGACGCGGCGGCGAGGGGCGCGCAGGGCGGGGCGTCCGCGCCTCGGGAAGGGCGAGGACGCGAAGGACAGAGACCGAGAGGCAAAAATCAAAGGCCCGCATTCCTTCCCCCAGTCCGGCGGTGAAGAGGAACCAGGCGGAGAGGTGTGCCCTGGGCGCGTGCCCCGTGCGCCCCGAACGCCGTGGCGCTGGAGCAACCGGGGCCGGGACGGAGACCTTTCCCTCCAGGCCGGGGCCGCAGTCCCGCCTCCGTCCTGTCTCTCTTCGCCCACCCTTTCCCCAAATGCCCGGGTCCCCACCGCGCCCTCGCTTCCCACCATCCCTCCCCCATCCCCCCAGTGCCCCAAACCTATTAGCGCTCGTAAATAATGAATAATGGAGCGCTTCCCTCCAGCCGCGCAGGGCTGCGGGCTGGGGGCCGCCGCCAGATGCGCCCCGTCCTGGGGAGGGGGCGCGGCGCCGGGCCCCTCACACGTGCAGCCGCGGCGCGCAGGCGGGCAACCCGCCCCGCGAAGGAGGGGGAATCCCGCTCTGCCCTCCCCAACGCCACCTCCCCCTGGAGTCCTCTGGCACCGAACGAGGCGAGAGAGCGCGCGCGAGCTTCCCAGCCGGAGAGGGTTATTTTTAACCTGCCCCCCTTTCTATATCTGCCTCTCGGGTTGGCGCGCCCGCCCCGCACCAGCCGAAGCCGCTGGGCTGCTCACCTCGCTCGGCGGCTCCGGACGCTGCGCGCCTCCCCCGGCCCGCGGCCCCCACCCCTGCGCGGGCATCGCGCGGCTAAAAATCTCCGCCTGGGAAGGACCGATTAGGAGCCGCGTGCCTTTCTGCGAAATATTGGAACCGGGTGGGGGCGGGGAGCCGGGCGCTCTCGTCCCCTCGCCTCCCTCGCTCGCTCCCTCCCCGCGCGGAGTATCTGCAAAAAGCGGCTCCGACTCTATCCCCACCACCCCACTCGCCCCCTGTGACGGGGGCAGCCGGCCTGGGACGCCAAGACACCCCCCCCCCTTGGGCTTTCGGTCTTCTCTCCCCTACGCCAACCCATCCTCAGTCAACTACGGAGCCGGAGCTTCGAACATACCGACCCTACGGCCGCGGCGGCGCCAAGTGGGGCGCGGCACCCCAATGCCCACCCTAAGCCGCTCCAAACAAACACACCGTTTAAACAGCAGTGGGCTGGTCGTGCCAAAGCAGCCCCCCACACACACCTACGTGCCCATGCCAGGGGGCTGGGAAGTGCCAGTGCGCACAGTGGGTACCCCAGGAAGGCAGTCGCTGGCCCTCCTCGACACACTCCGACCCTCCCTCCCTCCTACCAGCCCCTCCCCCCATCAGGCCCACCCTTAGGAGGCCAGGGGGACCAGCAACCCAGGCTCAGAAAGCCCAGACCCCCTTCCTGAGGAAGTTCCTGCCCCAGTTCATTATCCTGCTCTCCAAGAGGGCACCCATTCCAGCCCCAGCCTGAACTGTTCCCCAAGGTGGAGGGGCTGGCCCGGCTCAGAAACCCTTCTGGGCTTTGCCTGGATCATTCAATCATTTGACAAACATTTCCCAGACTGCTTTGAGCTCAATCCAGGGGCCCCACAGACATGTCAGCTCAGAGGTAGCACCTCCCTCTGAATAGGGGGGCTGGGGGGGGGTAAGAGAGTCAAGGTACAGCAATACAGAGAGAGGGGAAACTGCGGGAGGGCTGAGAAGAAAGGAAAAGGGCATTCCAGCGGCAAGGAGCTGCCTGGCTTAGTGGCAGGAAAGAACCCAGCCTGCTGGGGAGCCTGAGATAGATTTCTCTCCCCAGCTTAGCTGGGGTGGAGGAGACTGGGCTAGGGGCTTGGGGGTGGCAGGGACGGCTGGACCCCCACCCCAGGGGAGCTGCCTCTGGCTGGGGATTACCGCAGCGAGGTGAAAAGCTTGGCAGCCTGAGTGCCTCCAGTGGGCAGGCGCAGGGGGATGTGTGTAGAATACAGATGGGCGGGTGACAGAAGCTGCGAGGACAGCAGCTGCCACCAGACTTGTCCGGTGACACCCCTGGGCCACCAGCTCACGCAAGGAGGGCCCCAGCCTGGCCTGGCGGGAAGGCGGGTCCATCCTCCAGGAGGGGTGAGGGCAGCAGAGGACAGGACCACCTGAGCCCACCCCCCCGGGGGGGGGTGTCTCAAGGGACCTCTCCCCACCCAGCAGGCTCGGGGCCTCCCTCCAATCTAGAAAGTTCTCCATGACCCTCGGACTGTCAGAGCAGATGTAACAGCATTGTCAACCGCTGACGCTGTCTTTCCGCCCAGCCGCCCTCCTGGGAGGGGACAGCACCTACCATTTCACAGACATGGAAGCTGCCCGGGAAAGGGGGAAGGACCATCCTGAACCATCTGAGACGAGACCATCTCTGATGCCCCCACCCCAGGCCTGAAACTTGTTCCTTTTCATTCTCCCTGCACCAGGGAGGTCAAGCACTGAGGAGGGCACCAGATGAAAATGGATGGTGATGAGGTCCTGATTTGCTCTTTTGGAAATTTCAGGAAACAGGTTTTCTTGGGAGGAGAAAAGGGGGAGGGGGGAGTGAAGTCATACATACTGTCTAGCCTTCACCAGCTCTCCCCCCACAACCCCTGCTTCCTCATGCTAATCCAGCTATCCAAGGTGCCAGGCACCCTCTGAAGGGCTGCCACGTGGGGGTCTGACCCCTGGGAGGGGGCTGCAGAATTACTGTGTTGGGGTCTCAAACCCACATGGGCCCCCAGTTCACCTGTGGACATAATACAAATCCCCCCCCACCCCAAAAAACAACAACAACAAGTAGCCAGGTATGACTACTCTTCCAACGTGTACAGCTACTGTGGGTGATGAATACATTACAAACCCATTTAGGACCTTGAGGCTTTGAAAGGTAACATATCCCCCCACCCCTACCCCATACCACAGAGACACACAAACAGCCCCTATTTTCATATTAAAAGGGTCTTGGTCTCAAGGCAGCAACTCCTGCCAGGTCACTTGCTGGGGAACACTGTGTCCACCTGGCTGTCCTCACAGTCTGGGAGGGACATGTCCATCTCCAGGCATGGCTTGAATGGATGCCTCTCCCCCCACTCTAGACATGTAGCCTCAGAAGACTGCCTGGTGACCAGAAGCGCAGACCTTTGGGGACAGCTCAGAAGCTGGCTCAGAAGTGGCCAGGGAGGGAAAGACTTGCCTTTGGTCTCAGCCACTGCCTCATCCCATGCCAGAGTGGGCAGCTGGCTTGCTTTTCCTTGCTCCCAAACGGCCATGAGATTGGAAGGTGTTTGAAGAGTTAAATGAGGTGCCTAGAGTCCAGCCCATTTTGCACACCGGCCCTGTTTTCTCCCTGGGAGAATAGCATATTTGTGTTTTCTGGGGTCTGATTTTCCAAGCCTGAAGCTACAGGCGAGTCCTCTCTTTCCAGGCCCAGTCCCCTCGGGCAGGCGAACCTTTTACTTCCAACTGCAACGGCCCCTTCCAGAAGTCCCTCCCCACTTGGCTTGCAGTCCATTCAGCATCTGGGGATGAGGGGGTAAGGGGGGACAGCTTCTTCCAGCTGTACAGAGCTAACTCGGCCTGACCCCAAAGCTGCTTTGTTTTGGAAAGTTGAAGGAAAATCCCTCTTGGCTGGTTTTGTGGTGACAGCACGAAGAAAGGCAGGCCCCCATTCTATTCCAGAAGGTGGGGGGGAGGAGCTTTAGAGAGGTGTCAGATGCACAGTGATCCAAGGAGAGCTGTCAGGCTTTGGGGGTAAGGGAAGTAAGTTATTGTCTGTCTCCCTCCCACCCCCACCCCAATCTGCCCAACTAGAAATGGCCAGGCCCTGATGCTGGAGAGCTCTGGGCTCAAATCCCAGTTTTAAATACATATCTGCTGGATGACCTTGGGTAATTCACTTAACCTCTCTCAGCCGAACATGCAGGGTTATTGTGCGGCAAAACAGAAGGGTGTACTTGGCAGCTGGTGGACGCTCAATCAAGGGTAGCAATAAAAGGTAGCATAGCCATGCTGCGCAAAGTCTTATACTTCTGTCTTCCAGGGAGACACGTGCCTAGAACCCAGTAGGTCTGCAGGAAAAGTCTGACAAGGAGACCGGATTCCCACAGAGATGTGGAAAGCATTCTAGAACCCAGGAGTTCCCTGCTGGAATCTCCCAGCCCCTCTAAAATGCTAATGCAGCACAGATTAAAATGCAGATTCTGTTTCCAGTAAATCCTGAGGTTCTGCATCTCTAACCAGCTCCCAGGCGGACACTCTGGAAGTATACAGGATCTGTCTTGCACAGAGAGGGCCTTCAAGGACCTCGGGACCAGCTCTGGCTGTGTGTCCCCTGGGCCCTTTGTCTCGGTGCTGGGTCCCTGCAGTGGCCTGGGCAAGCCCCAGGGCTCTGTGCACGTGGCTTTTGCTTCCTGGCAGCAACACACTATGGATAAAAAAAGCAGTTTCATGCAACCAAGCTTGCAATCACATCCAGTCCTAGGCCTCAGTTTCCCCAGTAGGAAGCTGGGATAAATTGATCCTGGCTTCTCCCCAATGGTTTCTGGCCACCCTTCCCTCCCCTCCTTTGAGCCCTCCCACCAGATACACATTGGAGCCTCCCCAACATGGGCTGGAGTTCTCAGGATACAAGACTTTCCCAGACTAAAAATGAATAATGAGTCTCTTGGTACTCATTTCATCCCACAATAACCCCCGGCGGGGGCGGGGGGGAGGTCCGTTACTGCCCCATTTTACAGATGAGGAAACTGAGGCCGAGAGCCAGGAAGCCTACTGTGTCTACAGGGCCTGGACTTGGCTCCTCCTGGCCTGGCCTGCTCCCCCACTGCCGAGCGCCCAAATGTCCATTTCGGTTTCCTCAGCACAGACTGGGTGCAGCTTCGGTACACTGCGTGTACCCAATTGGCTGAGGGTGTCGAGAGAGGGGTGCCCAGTCTTGCTGGGAGTAAACCGGTAAGCCTCTTCAGAGAGCTTTTTGGCAATATCAACCCAATTAAAAAACCCCAGTGCCCTCCAACCCTCAGCTCTGCTCCCAGCCCAAAGCTGTCTGTACCAAGACGTCATTCGTGACAGCAAAAGGCTGGAGATCCCCGGAATGTCCATCCAAGGGAGACAAGGGAAATACAGCTGGGAAATTCCATACCGTGGAAGACTAAAAAGAGTGGGCAAGGTTTTGGTGTATGAATGGGGAACAGTCTTCAAATCTGGCGGGGGGGGGGGGGGGGCGCCCAAACTGGTATAGAAAGCATGGCCCAATGCCATGTTTACATAAAGAGGGTGTGTTTGATTTTCTTTTAAATCACCAGTCAGGGATATCTACTGAAACATTTAACATTGTATTATATGCATAAATAGCCACCCTCTGGCCAAGTAAGAAAGAGCCTTGCTTCAGGTTCAAATCATGGCTGCCACCTGGCAGCTGTTCATTCTGGGCCATGGGTTGATCTGAACAAGAAACATCCCTCTTTTTTTTTTGGAAGTACCAGGACTTGAACCCAGGACCTTGTATATGGGAAGCAGGCACTCAACCACTGAGCTACATCTGCTCCCCAATCTGCTTCCCCTATCTTAGAGGAAACTGGGACCCCAAGGCAGGGCGTGGGGAACCAAATCCAAATCCCCACACAAGCTGTATCCTTGCTTCTGAGGCCGTGACTTTGGGGGACACAGAAGCCAGCAATGTCGGAGGCCTAAGTAGTAGGGGTGGAATCCCCCTGCAGCCAGGGCCAAGGAGGAACTCCAGGTCCAGTGCTCAAAGGGGCCAGTCCTTGTTTTACAGGTCTCCGTCCTTCCAAACAGCAATGGACTTTCCATCAAGAATGGCTTTATACAATAAAAAAGAGAAGCCCTTCGGAGCTTTTGTGGGCCCTGAGATTCCTACCCAGAGGATGCTGCTGTCTGCCCAGGCAGTCCAGAAGTCCGCTTCTATCCAGGTTCAAATCCCAGCTCTGACACAGCCTAGCTGTGGGACTGTGGGCAGGCAGTTTAGCCTCTCTCTGCCTCAGTTTCCTCATCTGTAAAACAGGAGGAACAAGCTGTACATCCCAGAGCAGGTGTGAGGTTCAGACAGGAGAACGCACATGGAGTCATCAGAGACTTGTGTGCCCCGGCTGAGTAGGCGCAGTGAGTTACTTGGGCTTTTTTTTTTTAAAGTAAATATTCATATAATTTTTTTTTTATAACAGAGGGAGAGTTCAAGAAAATCCCTGCCTGACCCTTGCTGGAATCAGGAGCTTCTTGGAGCACCAGGAATCTGGCAGGTGGTCCTGGCTCAGGCGAGTGGGTGGGCAGGCATACCGTGCTGGCACAGAGATCCACGGGCAGTGGCCACAGCGAGGTCTGACTGTGTTCTCTGGCCGGCATGGCAGCTCAGAAAGGCCCCTCTGTTCCACCCTGGCCCAGGGCTGGCTTTTCCAGGGTCTTGGGAAAGAACACCACCTACCCACCCACCATACCTGAGGCCTGCCACGGGCTTGCTGTGTGACCTCAAGTGAGTCACTCTTCCTCTCCAAGCCTCACCCATAAAATGGGGACGGTGATCAGTACCCACCCACCAGGGTTGAGCATCGGCAAGCCAATGGATGTAAAAATGCTTTGTCATCCGCATCCTCCCGGCACATTATTACACAGGCCCTGCTCTAAGCATTTGACTTGTATCATATCAACTCATCTTACAGGTGAGGGAACCAAGGAACAGAGAGGTTAGTGTGCTTGTCCCAAGCCACACAGCCTGTAAGTGGCAGGAGCATAATTCCAAGCAAATACAGGGAGGCCTGATATTATCATCTGGCATGGCTGAGGGGTTGGGCCCAGGGTTTGGAAGCTTCAAACTCAGTTCCTGAAGGCAGCTTTAGCTAGGGCTGAAGGTCCAGGGAGCATCTTGGGGCAGCAGGTGAGTACTCATGGGTATGTGTGTGCAGAAAACAGCACTCGCAGGCTTTGGGTCTTCCAGGAGCAGGGCATTGAGGGACGTGCCTTTTTCCCAGTCAAGTCATTTTAATCCCCAAATACCCTTGCAAGAGGCCCAGGAGCACATCCATTTTAGAGAGTGGAATTAAGGCTTGCAGAGCTGAGAGGAATTTCTCAGTGAGCAACAAAATGTGGATTTGAATGGAGCCATCTTGGCTCTGGTCAGCTCACCAGGGCAAAGATCTCAGGCGTTGAGCGAGAATGGAGGGTGCTGACATTCCCTCTGACGAAGGGGGACTTTTGGGGGCTGCAGGGATTTGATGGGTCCCAGTTACTGTCATGGATTGTGGAGGCCCCTCAAGAAGGCAGGTAAATGCTCAAGCATGCAGGAAGGGCCGACTGGCATATTTGGGTGAGAACAGGGTCAGAGAGGGCTTCCCAGAGGAAGTAACCCCTCACCTGAGTTATGTGCAAGAGTTAGCGAGGGCAAGGGGAAAGGCCTGGAAGGCAGGAGAGAGTGCAAGAGAGCACATGAAAATGTGGGCTGAGGCTAGCAAGTAGAATGTGAGGGACAGAGCTGAGAAAGGGGCAGTTCATGGCCTAGTGGATCAAGGACTTTGTCCCTGGAGCAAAGGGGAGCCCTATGGGTAAGCAAGGGAGGGAGCACTACCATCCCACGCATGTGCTGTGAAGTTCACAGTGGTGGCAGTAATGGAACGAGGGCTGGTGAGGGAGTGAGTGTGAAGGCCAGGAGGCTGGGTCAGTTCTCCCTGGGGGCAAAGACAGGGCCAGGCCAAAATCAGGGCAGAGGAGAAGCTTCTAGAAATGGGAGGACAGAGCACCGGCAGGACTCAACAGCCAGTTCCAAATCCTGGTAGGGGAAAGGGGTGACGACCACCCAGTTATCTCCAAAGCCCTTGCTCCTAACCGCTCAGCAGTACGGACCTCAGACCTGCCTTTGCCATGCCAAGCCTTCAACACAAACCACCCACACCACTGAGTCTGGCTTACACCTGCAGGGATGTCAGAGCCAGGCAAGTAACCGATTGCATATCCAAGGCCCAGAAAGGGCAAGGAGTCACATGGCACAAGAGCTCAATACTCCCTCCCCATCTACACCCCAGCCTCCTCCTCTCTCCCACTCTGTCTCAGTGCATGTGGGGAAGTGGGGGATGCACCTGGGAGGGGAGGGACAAAGTGACAGTCGTTCTGGCCGTGACCCCTTTCACCATGCTCTCTGGAGCACTGGCTCCCAGCCTAGTGAGGAAAGGAGGGTGCTAGGCCACAGAAGGGAACAAGATCCCAGCCCCCACTTTCTGGCCCAGCAGGGTAAACAAAGGCAGTGGCTGGCGGTGGTGGTGGCAGCGTGGGCACAAGGAGCTCTTCTGCTGAGGTTCCCATCTCCTTCGTTTCAGGCTAGCGCCCTTCTCACAGACAGGATGGGGTGGCGCGGACCCCCTTGGCCGCCCACATCCACTCCCCTCACCCTCAGTGCCACTGCTGGAGTCTGATCTCCCCAGCTAAATGCATTTAGAAAGCACCCATGTGTGCTCCCTCCTGGCTGCCAAAGACCTGCTGGTTAGGGACAAGAGAGAGCCAGGGGTTCATGGGCCTTGGTGTTTGAGGGAGTGAGGGAGGGACGGATGGACACATGAGTGAGTGAAAGAAAGAATGAATGAATGAATGAATGAATGAATGAAATTCTAACCCAAAACAAATCCCTTGCTGTTTTTGTTAGTCTGAGCAGAACACAATTTCCCTAAGGCTTTCTAGGACACAGCATGTAGTTCCCAGGACCCCAGGGTCTCCTTTGCCACTACCTTTCATGGATGGCATCCAGGAAACTCCCAAGGGCACGGCCAGGTCAGGGCCACACAGCTGAGGCACCAGACCCAGGGTTCCTGCTTCCCTGGGCCACACCATACCAGCAACCCCCTTTCTTCAGTCCTGTCCCTTCCCCAGAGCTGTCAGAGATCCCTGGGGACGCCCCCCCTCCCGGGCCTCTGTCTCCAGGCCCGTTCTTGGTCCAGGAGGGCATCTGAGGCGTGAAGGAGGGATTCGGGTCTGCCTGCCCGGGTCCTACCCGGCAGCTCTGCAGCTCTGCAGCTCTGCAAGAACAGAGCGTTTGTCATCTGCTGAGGACAGTGGGGATGGTTTTAGGTGAAATTTAAGCCCATTAGCGCTTGGCTAATGACATCAGCAAGCGGCGGGCGAAAAGGAAGATGGCAGGGTGTGTAAGCGTCCATAAATTGTGAGGGCTTGGCACCGCCTCCATCCTTGGGCCCAGCTCCCCAGCCCCCCTCTCCCGGGGTCTGTTCTGAGCCAGGGCCCCAACTGGAGAGTGAGAAAGGGATATCTGCCAGGGGGGCCCCCAGCGTGGAAGACGCAGCCTCTTCATCTCCCTCCTCTTAGAACTTCTGTCTTTTTTCTGTACACGCAAGAATCCCGGCTCAGCTGCCGGCGTCTCCTCTCCGGGCTGAGCCATCTCCCTGCAGCTATTACCTGACAGCTCTGTTTATGTCTCCCCATAATTCTCTGGTTTTATGTTTTCTTTTTTTTTTTTTTTTCGGGGCCATTAAGCTCCCAGCCACGGGCTCCTTCCTCTGCCCCCCCCCAGCCCACCCACACCTGCCTTTGTCCTTGAGGCCCAGCCATCCCCACCACCCTTTGGGAGAAGGGCTGTCCCTGGTGGTCTCCGTCCTGAGCCCCCTGCTCAGGATAGCCCTGTCATGGGGGTAGATTTCTAGTCCCCAGGCCCTCCAGACAACAGCTCTCATTCTGCCACTGCCTGCCTGTCCCCAGGGGAGAGTGGACACACCGGGGGTCCTGGAGGACCCTCTTGCCCCTGAGCAAATGCCCACATCTATTCGTTCTACCTCTACTTGCTCCACCTCTTCCTCCTCCCCAACATGGCTGCTGTTCCTCATTCTGGGCCTTCGGCTTCTCCTCCCTCCTCCCAGAGCCTCGGCCACCTCCTGAGGGCCAAAGCTGCTCCTCCCGCCCCGCCCCCCATCTGACCTCTCTGCAGCTCCAGACATGCCCTGGGCCTTCTAAGGCCACCTCAGGCTCCACCAACCTTGTCTTCTGCCCAGTTGTCCTGCAAACTCCTCTCCAAGAAGGCCATGCATCTTTCAACCCCTGGCTGTCCCCAGGTCCCCCAGATTGTCCCTGCCTGAGGGACCCTCAGCCAGACCCCTGCATCCTGTCTTCGTGGCCCCAGGTTTGGCCGCGTCACCTCTCGCCAGGAGTTCCATCACCCCCTCCAAGCGGAGGTCTCCCGATTTCCATCCTCTGCTGCTCGCATGGCCCCACACAGGCTCTGCTCATGTCACTCCCTCACGCTCATACCTTCCATGGCTCCCTGTTGCTTTCAACTAGTTTAAGTACCAACTCCTTACCATGGTGTTCCAATTTCCAGGACAGAGCAGCTTTGGTTCCTGCTCTTTAGTCTGATATCACCCCTCGGTGGTCATGAGGGGGGCGCTGCTCCACCTCCAAGCCTTGGCTTTAGGCTGCTCACTCCAGCTGGAATGTCCTTCCCACATCACAGCAGGTCCAAATCCAAGGCAGTGGGGGCCCTTAGAGGAGACTTTCCCTACAGCCTCAGTGAGAAGCAATTCTTCCTCATCGTCTGAATTCCTATCTTCTGGAAAGCCCCAGCCCCTGGCTCCCTGTGGCAGCCTCGGATTCTCCACCTATAAAGTGTGGCAAGAACATGAGGCCACAGGGCCCCACAGATATGGGGATAGGATACCAGTTTTTTGGGGCGTCTAGGCCAAAGTCGGCCCCACCAAGGCTGTCCCCCTTTTCTTTCAGGGGATCACTGCCCCCTTCCTCCCAGCCCCAGGCCCACAGCACTCACCTTTGGAATGACCTGGTGGTGGGGGTAGGGGTGCAGTTCACCCAACCCCACACTCTGGGGTTCCCTCCCTGGGAAAGACGTGCCACCCATCCCAGCCTCCATCTTCCTCCCCTTCTTGGTGAAAGGCACAGGCCCAGGAGCCCCTGCTTCTGTCTTCCTTTAATTTCCTCTTTTCCTTTCTGCTGATCAGCCTTTGCCAGCCAGAGGCCCCTGCCCCACCGTCCGCCCACACCCTGGCCACCCCTTCCCTGCACTCACAGGCAGCTCTGGCAGGTACTATCCACGTCTTCCCTCTTCCGTGGACCTCCTCCGCGGCTGCCCTCTGCCATGGCCTCTGTGGCCCCGCTGGCACCATCACCGTGGCCTCTGGACTCTGAGCGGCCTGGTCTGGCGCTCTTGCTCTCTCCCTTCGTGCACAGGAGCTGGGAGACTTGGAGGCCAGCCTTCTCCTGCCCCCACTGGGCACTGCCCACCTGCCCTGAGGATGGAGAGGCAGAAGCAGACTCCAGGCTGCCTTCACGCCTGGCGCTGCCGCCCACTCCATGGCCACGGATCTCCTCTGCACAGACCCTGGTGGCTGAGCTCTGGGCTCTGTTCAATCCATTCCAACCTGAGCCGTCCTGCATTTCCCCATGCGCCAGACCCCCTGCCCAGCCTTCCACGGATTACTTCCTGCCGTGGCCCCTCTACTCTGTCACCCCATCGTGGCAGCTGGAGCGTGGTGGCGTGATCCCTGAACCCTGCCTTCCTTCCCCAAAGAGTAATCGAGAACTTGCTATGCCGGGGACCCAGCTGGGCAGCCCTGGCAGGGTCGTGGTGAGGACTTTTATTGTTAAGAGCTGGGCCAGCTTTAATTTGCAGGACTCAGTGCAAAATGAAAACGTGGGGTCCCTTGCTCAAAAAGTCCTTAGAATTTGAAGATGGCAACAGCAGAGCATTAAACAAAGCAGGCAGCCCCCTCCGCACAGGCCACATGCCCGGGTAAGGGTAGATAATATGGGCTGCTGCGTTCCTTGGCTGTTTCCTGGGTTCCAGGCATTCTGCTAAATGCCACATGGAGATCACCTGGTTTAATCCTCGCGTCAAACCTGAGCGGTTACAGATAGTGATGATTGTAATAGTAACGGCAGCTCACAGCTCACGTTCACTGAGCACTTCCCATGCCAAAGTGCTTGGTACTTGTTATGCCAATGAATTGTTGTAAACACCCAACTGTGCAGCTAGGGAAATTGAGGCTCATAGAGGCTAAGTAATTTACCCAGGATCCCACAGTGGAATAATGTTGGAGGCAGGAGGACCCCCACCCCCACCCCGGGCTGTATCTGACTCCGGAGGCTGGCTCCTGATCATGCTGGCTGGGTACCGGCCCCGGGCCCACCCTGCCACAGACATTTCTAGATTCCCTCCTGGGAGGCGAGACCAGAACCATGAGGTTGCCGCCACTGCTGATGAAAGGCCGAAGTCCCCTGAACATCAGCTCTGAATGAAGCCCAGAAACCACCCAGTCTCAGCCTCTCCCTGGAGAGATGCAAAAACAGAAGCTCAGAGAGGGTGATCAACTCTTACAAGGTCACACAGCACAGCAGGACCAGATCTAGGCCCTGAATCCTAGCTCCCAGCAGCCCTCTGTCCACAGATCCTTTTCTGTCCTGGGCAAATGCTCTCATGATATGATTCACAATGAAAAAGATCAGTACACAGATGCGGATGTTCAATGCGATTCCAGTTAAGCAAACAAACTGGGTGGAAACGCAGAAAAATGCTAACATCAGTGTCTTTTCCTCAGAAGCAGTTAGAGGTCATTTCTATTTTTCTCTTCACACTTTTTTGTATTTTCTATATTTTCTCCAGCGGGCGCTTAAACACAAGGCAAAAGAAAAAAAAAAAGATGTTTTTTTTTTTTTGAAAGACCAATCACTCTGATTTTTCTAGAATGAATGGGGAACAGGGTTTATTGGTTGCCATAGATATTGTGTGGGCTCTGTTTCCGGGAACCTAGCACCCACGATGCAAAACTCAGGCCTGGAGTGGTCTAACAAGACCCTCTTCCCTTCTTTCTGGAAGGTTCCTTGGGACCTGGTGGGACCTTGGTTCATCCCTGGGAGCATCCCCATCTGCCTCGCCAGGGGACATCTGTGTGCTGGGGACCGTGCGGATGCTGGGGACAGCTGTGTTTGGCTTCTTGAGCTGGGTCTCTTGACTCTCTGGAGCCTCCTTACCCTCTCTGGGGCCAACTGGCTCCTGAGTAAGCTTGTCCCGGAGACTGCCCTTCAGCCCTGCCCCTGCTGCCCAGACCTCCCCTCCATCCTCCTCCAAACTCGGACCCCATCCTATCACCCTGAGACCCAGGAGACCAATTTACAGCCGGCCCCACCATCCTTTATGGTCTCATCTCCCACTGCTTCCAATTTGCTCCAGCTCCCCAGCGACCGTGGCTCCTTTCCAAGGCCTCCCTACCTCCATACTTTGCACTCCTCCCCGCCTGGCCCCAAGCAGCGGGCAGCTGCTCCCCGGTTCCCAGGCCTGACCACCCATCTATGCGCCCATCACCCGGCTGGGCTCATCCATCTCCCTGGCCCCAGGTTCGTGGATCCAGCTGGACCCTCAATCTTCTCCCCCCACCACCCTGAAATTTGATGGGAGGGAGGGTCGGGGGCTCCCAGCCTGGCCTTCTCCTGGGTGGCTGCAGACAGCTCTGAGCAGAAGCTGGTCCTTGAGGGGAGCCACCCCCCCGCCCCGGGTCTCTGGCCCGAGCAGGGCTGACATAAAAGAGGGGCCTCGGCTGCGTCTGAGTGCCACTGACCAACCGGCTGAGAGGCGCAGTTTGCATCAAAGCGTCTGTCTTCCCGTTAGGCGCTGAAGCAATTTACATAAAGAGCCCCACATGAGTCTGCGACAAAGCTGCATTCCTTCTAATAACCGGCTTCCCCGGATGCCCCCCATCAGAGCCCGGCCCCGCTTCCTGGGGGTGGGGGTCTGGGGGACCACCCAAACATGGGCGGCCAAAATAATTAGCATGCCAGTGTATCTATTTATAAAAACAAAACATAAAAACACCCCTGGGGAGTGGGTGTAGCTCAGGGGTTGAGCGCCTGCTTACCACATACAAGTTTCTGGGTTTAATCCCCGGTACCTCCTTACAAAAAAAACAACAAAAAACAACCCCCCCCAACCCTTAAGGGACAGACAGGTTCAAGGACATAAGCCAAGTCCTGTTCCCACCCCAGACAAATGAAGCGGTTTCGGCGGGACTGGGATGGACTTGTGCATGCGTGGCTTCCCAGGCACTGTCCCGTGTACTTGCACGTGTGAGATGCAGTGGCATGCAGCTGAGGGCGAGCCCAAGGTCCAGCCAGGAAGTGGCCTGTCCCAGCAATGCAGGACTTGAAGCCAGCCAGATCTTTCTGGCAATGAGGCCTAAGTCCGTGGTCACCCACCGATATGATGCACCGCTTCTATTGTTTGCGTCTCTGGCGAAGGGGACTGCTCTGCTGCAGAGGTCTGGGCTGGCTCTGGGTGAAGCCCCCCTAATAGTCCTTGCTCCCCACCCCCCCACCGGTGAAGCCTACAACTTCCCATTATCCTGGCTTCATCTGGAGGGAAGAATTACATTCCGCTTGGCTCTCCTTTTAAGCCAGGTCATGCTCAGAGAGGTAGTAACCAGGCAAACCTCACTATCCCTGCAAATGTAGGACTTGGCTGGACCCTCCCTCCCACAGAGCAGGGCTCAGCCCTGGCCAGGCCACCCCCCAGGACCTGGCAGGAGATCTCCCGTGCTGCCTTACTAGGTGGTCTGTCTTCCCAAGAGTCAGACGAGGGAGAGAGTGAGCAGGGGTCTGGGGTACCCCTCTCACGGGCTCTTGGCTGTTATGAGATCTATATAAGAAAATATTATGAACTTATTCTTTCCGGTATACTAGAATGTGCTGTCACGCTGCCAGGTAACTATTTAGGGATAAACTCTCAGCCCCATATGTCCAGACCTTGCTTTCTGGATTTTGGGGGGGTACTGACTATATGTGATTTCCCTCTTATGTGCAAAATACAGAGAACTCTGTCCCTGAGTCCCCTGGAAGATGACACTGCTCTGGGGCTGTGTCCAGATTCTGACTTCCTCCTCTATCCTGACCTGGACCACTGGTCCCGTGTGTATAGAGTCGCCTCCTTCAACACAAACGAGACAATGGCCATTCCACTTCCAGGAATATACCCAAAGATGCTAGAATGCTCGTGGATTTATTCATAAGATCCCCAAATGTTCACCAAAGATAGAAGGGATAAGCAAATTGTGGTATATTCAGGCAGTGGAATACTATGCAGCAAGGAAAAATAGTCGTTACGTGGAAGGGGGTCTTAAAAACATTATGCTGAGTAAAAGAGGCTGGACATGAAAAAGGTTTGAGTATATGAAAATTCAAAGCCAATCAAAACACCTTGGGTAGGAAAAGGCCTCGGCAGGGCATGGGACAACTTTTGGGGGCTGGCCACTGACTTGGGTCTCAGTGATGCAAGTGTGTTCAGTTTGTAGAAATCCACAAGGCCCTACTCTGGATGCTTCCCAAGGCCTCATTCTGTGCAGGGTAAACTTTAGAAACCATCCTGGGGGAAGCGGCTGTGGCTCAATCAGTAGGGCTCCCGTTTACCATATGGGAGGCCCCGGGTTCAGTTCCCGGGGCCTCCTGGTGAAGGCAAGCCCGCCCGCACGGCGTGGTTAGCTGACCCAGCGAGCACAAGCAGCAGGGGGGGGATAAATGAATAAATAAATAAAATCTTTGGAAAAAAAAAAAAAAGAAACCACCCTGGGTTTGGTGGTGGCAGTACTACCAAATATTTCCTGTTCTCCCCAGGCCAACGGTAGGAGGCATCCCCCCTGCCCCACCCCAGAAGTCAGGCATGCCCATGTGACCTGCTTTGGTCCATGAAAAAATGAGCGGGAGGAAGCTCTAAGAGCCCAGAGTCCTCTGTCCCTCCCCCTCCGCCTCTGGAGCCTGCAGCTCCAGGGAGCAGTTGCTCCATCTGCCTGGGCCCAAGTGACACTGGTGGGAAGAGTTTCCCACTGTCCAGTGACATACACAGCATGGGGGAGGGATAAACCTTGTTTCCAAGCACTGAGATTTGGGGGATGTTTGTTACTGCAGCATGCCCCAGCCCATCCTGACTGGTACAACCAGGCTCCATCAAGGTTCTCTGAGGCCCAGTCCCTGATAACCGCTCAGACTTTGTAAAGTATACACATTCTGGCAGTGTGCCCTGTGGATTCCAGGCTCCAGCCACACCAGACTCGCAGCTCTTCCAACATACCTGGTTCTTTTACATGGCTGGGCCTTTGGACCTCCACCCCTGCCTTGCCTCCCTGCAAATGGTGACTTGTGCCTTGACAGCTCAGGAAGGTGTGGTGAGACCCCACAGCCCCTCGGTCCATCCGCTGCCCCAGCCCTATCACCCTTTCTCGCTGCCATCTGCAGCACCTCAAGGGGTGGGTCAGGAGACTGTGCGGAGGCTGCCCCATTCCAGGCCCCCTCCCTGGTCTCCAGAGTGCTGACCCTGCAGCCCCACCCACCACGGACAGCGTCTCTGAAGACATGGCTTGTCCTAAACCTAAACCTGCCCTCCTGCCCACGCCTCCAAGGCAGTCACCCACCCCGAGGGCCTCCAACAGGTGCGGGAAGGTGGAACCAGGCAGGGAAGAATCTAGGGGCACTTGGGGGAAAACGTGTGCCTCTGATGATCCTACTTTAGATGAGGTGAGCTGGAATCGCAGGGAGAGTGGTTTCTTTTTCCTTTTTTTCAGAAAGGCCTCTGTTTGATGCCTTGTGATAAATGATCTCTTGGATCTCGGCGCTGGTCTTGGAATCCCAGCTACAAATGGCTGCTGAGGCTAAGATTCTGGAACAGAAGGCTTGTAGAGGGGTCTTTTATTGACTCTGTCGATCATCGGACCAGCCCATCGTGGAAGCCTTGGCTGCTTCTTGCTTCCAGCTCTGATGAGAGGAGGGGATTGAAGGCAGAGGGAGCAGGAATCTGGGGGGCACACTAAGAGGTGCACCTGCCTCCAAAGTATAGCCTCCCTCTCCGATCCCTGGCATCAGGGGGGTCTTGGATCTTCTGCTCCTCCTCCAAGTCCCCCCACCACACAGCAGGAGTGGGTAGGAGAGGAGGCCCCAGTCTGTACCAGCTGGGAAGGTTCTGTGCAGCCACCTCAGAGCCCCCTCTGTTTTGCCCCAGGAAGACACTGAGACTCAGAGAGGGCAGGCCACTTGCTCAAGGAGGAAAGGAGGAGAGCTAGGGCTGGAAGGTCAGCTCTCCTGCCTTGGCTGGGGAACTCCCTCACTGCCAGGGGTTGTAGAACTCCCCGCTTTGGGTTCTTGCTTCTGCATGGTCAGATGGAGCCCCTTCCCTTGGTCGATTCTGTTCCATGTGTGCATGGCCTTCCTCCCCAAGTTCACTTCCCACCCCACCACCCGCCCCACATGGCACACGCTCTGGCCCTACTACTCCCCCACCCTCGGTGTCTTCCCAGGGCCTTTGCCCATGCCATTCCCTCTGCCTGGACCACCATACCTCTGGTTCTTCTCATTGGACCCCCAAAGCCACCTCCTCCGAGAAGCCCTCCCTGACTAGCTCGCCTAAGGGAGCCACTTTCCAGAAACTAGGATAATTCTGGGCCGACAGCAGCCCAGAATTAAACAGGCAGGTCAGATACTGGGTCTACCAGCCAAGCGCCGTCCCTGGCAGGACTGGGGCTGGGAGTAAGGCCTGCAGCTGGAATTCCTGGGGCACCTTGCTGTCCCTCCAGCACCTGGGGATGGGGGGGGGTCCTCCCAGGTCTCCCCTCCCCCTCACTTGCCACCTGCTGATTCCACCTCCTGAATCCTCTACAGTCCGCCTTCCTTCTCTCCGTCCCCAGGGCAACTGCTGAGCTCGGGCTACACACATCCTGGACCCCCAGCCTCTGTCCCCACCCTCCCCAGGCCCCCATCCCTGATGGGTGACCCTGCCCACCTTTCCAGCTCTCAAACCTTACCCTCCAGAAATCCTAAGCTGCAAAGAGGGGCAGGCTCTTTCCTGCTTCCTAACCTTTGTGCCTGCTGTGCATTCTGCCCAGCAAGCTGCTAAGAGGGCCTTCAGAACCCCAATTCAGGGATCATCTCTCGGCCAGTCTCGCTGTGACATCCCACAAATTCCTGCCCCGCCCCACTGCAGGTCTGCCCCTCAGGGAGCTTGCAGCTTCCCAAGGACAGCGCTTGGTCCCAACACGGTGCCCCCAGGGTCTGGCACATATTATGTGCTCAGGAAAGGCTCTGGGACTTACAGCTAATGGAATGGTTCCGGGAGATTCCAGATGCAGAACCATGGCTGGGCATGTGCCAGGGACATAAAAGACAGTGGGGAGTCTCCGTTGCCCCTTACCCCAGAGCCTTTGCACATGCCATTCCCTCTCCCTGGACCACCCTCCCCCTGGTTCTTCTCAATGGCCCAAAGCCGCCTCCCAGGCCCCAGTAAGAATGATGACAGGAGAGCTCCCATTTGTGAAGCACCTACTGCATGTCAGGCACTTGGAGAGCTGAGGCCTCTTATGCATGTATCACCCCTTTCAACCCTCAG
Organism: Tolypeutes matacus; assembly: GCA_026826555.1. NCBI lineage: Eukaryota > Metazoa > Chordata > Mammalia > Cingulata > Chlamyphoridae > Tolypeutes > Tolypeutes matacus. Next base: position 3,424,807 of record JAKSZT010054051.1, read on the forward strand.
AATGACAGCTGGTATTATTACCCCCAAGGTAGAGTTGAGAACATTTTTTTTTTTTTTTTTTTTAAAGATCCTATTTATTTATTCATTTATCCCCCCCTTGCTGCCTATGCTCGCCGGGTCAGCCAACCACGCCGTGCAGGCGGGCTTTGCCCCCACCAGGAGGCCCCGGGAACCGAACCCGGGGCCTCCCATATGGTAAACGGGAGCCCTACTGATTGAGCCACAGCCGCTTCCCGAGTTGAGAACATTGAGCACAGAGAGGGCAAAGCAGCAGCCCAGAGTCACACAGCCTGGAAGTGCAGGAGCTGGGACTTCAGCCCAGGTCTGTCCGACTCCAAAACACATGCCCTTCAACTGCGATGAGCTGTCATCCAGCATGAGGTTCTAGAAGGCTCCAGGGGCTTCCGCAAGGTGGGGCTCTCTTCTGGCCTTCTCTCCTGAGCTCCCCCATCTCCATCCACCTGCAGCCACACCTTGTTGCCATGCTGCTCCCTCCCATCAGCAAACCCCCGAATCCTCTGGCTGTCTCCCTAGAGCCCATCTCAGCCTGGCCCTCAGTGGCCGGGTCATGCAGAAAGGGGGGGTATGCTCCTAAGCCCAGGAGTGCCAGTATCTAGAACACACTGGAAATTAGCCTCACAAACACCCTGTGAGGCAGGCAGGAAGGGCTCATGCCCTAGTTTGCAGGTTTACAAATGGGGAAACTGAGACACTGAGAAGTTAGGTGATGTGGCCTAGGCCACACAGCGGGATTCCCACTCCAGCCTCTGGACTCTGAGTCATGTTCCTGCCACCACATGGCATCTAGGTGTGGGGGGGGTTCTGTGGGAGTGAGCACAGGGCAGCAGGGGCCCCTCCCAGCAAGGGTCCTGGGCAGAGCACCCACCGAGCTGCCATCAACCCTGGAAGGCCAAAGCTGGCATAATAAAAGCTTGCAGAGAGGCCTTGACCATGGTGAAGGGCCCACCTTTCCTGCTTCCCACCTGGACAAGTGTTCTCACCTGTCCAACCTCAGTGTCCTCAAGGGCACTACAAGGCTGAAAGTAACAGCTTGAAAATGCTCGAATGTCCTCCCAACTCTGGGATACCTAAAAACTGGAACCAGAGAAACACAGCAGTATCTATGGCTCACAAACCCAAAGCTCATTTTGTTCCTCCCTAGTTTAAAACCTGCTCTAGCTCCCCAGTACCCCTCCCCACAAAATAAAGTCTAAACTCCCGAGCTTGCCATTCAAGGCCCTGTTCCTTCTGACCCCTGCCCATGCCTTCAGCCACCATCCCCATCCTCCAATCAGATCTGCCTCTATATAACCAACTTGCCAACTGTGAGGCTTCAGACCTCTGGGCCTTGGCACGAGCTGGTCCCTGTCCAGTGCAGCCAGACCCACTCCTACTCATCCTTCAAAACCCTGCCCAGGCTTCAGCCCCTCTGAAGACACACACACCCATCCTGTTACCTTCCGCCAAGCCCAGTTAAATCCCCCTTCTCCTGCTGAGTCTGCTCTTTGGACACACATCAAAAATCACACTTGACGGCAATTAGGGGTTTATACATGCATCTCATATTAAACCAGATGCAACTGGAACTGGGCCTTTTTGTTTTTAAATACCCGGTGCCCAGATCCCGCTTGCCAACAAGCAGGCACTTGGGAAAATGTCTAGCTGACAGGTGGGTGAGTCAGTAAACATCTGGACAGCCCTTTACAGTTTACAAAGCCTCTTCCATCCTCCATCTCACTGGGGCAGCCTGTTAATAGGTGCTGAAGGAGAAGGGGCTTGGAGTTGCGGCAACCCTTCCTGTCCATCTGGGCAGGGGCTGGGGCCTGGTGGGGGCCTCAGGCCAGGCTTGACAAAAGCGGCTTGGACCCTCTTTCAGCAGAGGAGCCAACCATTTCCTCTGCCGAGGTCTCCCTCCCCACCCATTGCCCAGAGAGAGCCTGGCAGATGCCCAGGCGGCCAGCCTGGCCGGGCAGCGGTCTGGGCCTGCCACCCCGCCTGAAGCCGCTGCGGTGTGGCCTGCTAGTGCGGCAGCTCCACCAGCGAGTCTTGGTAACAGTTGCTATGTAAAATGCTCAGAAGGGAAATTTACTGTCAGCGTTAATAATAGATGAAGGTTTCAGAATTTTTGATGCCTTACGTTCTAAGCTGTTTGATTTATAATGTCTCTGGAAAGCGAAAGATGAGGGTGGGGGTGAGGGAGGAGGCCCAGAGGCACCAGCTGGGAGCACATCCCCACCCCCACCCACCATGGACAGATGTGGAAACTGAGGCCCGCAGAGAAGCCACGGGGCCACATGATTCTGGAGCATCAGGACCCGCGGGGTCTCTAGATGCCAGACTGCCCCCATTTTATGGGAGGAGAAAACCATGCCTGCCAACCCCCCCCACAGCCCCCCAGCCCAGGGTTGTTTTGATGGATCACTGCTTCTCCTTTTAGCGTTGAGCAGGTGTAGCTCAAGAAGTCTCCGGAAGAAGCCTTGATGGGGCGTCTGTGGCGGGGGCTGTGTGGGGCTGATTACACACGCTGCAGATGCAGTCTGCAAGCCGAGGCCCAAATTCCCTTCCGCGTTGCCACGAGCCGCGGCTGTTGTCGAGTTGGGGGAAAATCCCACCCCCCAGCCCTCCCCTTGGCAGAGAGTGGCAATACTGGCCGGGAAGGCAAAGGGGCTGTTTACCTCGGGTCCCACGCCCCCCACCCTGAGAAAGCCACCGAGCCCACGTGGGGCTGGGCGGGGGAAACAACCAAGCAAAGGCATGTGGCCAGGCATGTGGCTGCAGTGCTCCCCACCCAGGGCCAGGCTGCCACATGGACCCCATACGCACGCCTGCATGTGTGCACGCACACACACACCCACACACACACTGCTTACCAGAATTGAGCTGATCTCATGGAGGGTCGTTTTCACTTTTCATTTTCACACCCCTGCCGCCCTCCAAGCCTTTTGTCCACCCACTTCCCCTCACCTGGAACGCTCTGCCGACTCTTAAATTTCCCCTCTTACGTGATCTGTGCATCTAGGCTCTATTCCTTCCTTCAGGAAATCCATCCTGATTCTGCAGCCTGATGATTCTCTCCCTCCCGTGATCCCCAAGAACCCCGTCTTTGCAGCCAGAGAACCCCGGCCCTCCCTGGGCCTCAATTTCCCCATCTGTAAAGTGAAGGTGGTAAGCCTAGCCCTACAGGTATCAGACAATTTCCCCAGGGCCTCGGGGATTAGAGTGTTAGGCCAGGTCCCAGGACAGTCATGGGGGGTGGGCAGGAGGGTGGCTACCCCCACCGACACCTGGGGGGGGGCTTTGCAGGTGAGCACCTACAAACTGTGAAGGACTGTTGACAATGACAACAATCAGTATGGTCAGGACGCCCTGGGTGAGCCATCGTCCCCATTTAACAGGTCTGGGCATGTGAGCCGCCCCACCCAGCTCACATGGCACCTACCCAGAGAGCCTGCCTCTGCTCCCCCCCCACTTCCGGCTTTATTTGTCTCCATGTGTCACCGCCCGAGACCTCTCTGCTTGCCGCCTGTTCCAGCGTCCTCCGTCCCCTGTGCCGGCACTGGCTTCAGCAAGCCGGGTTCTGTCTGCCTTGCTCACAGCTGTGCCCTCATCCCCCAGGACAGAGGCTGGCCCAGAGCAGGTGCTCAGTAGGGATTCGCTGCATGATGAATGGGTAAACGGGAAAATGAATGATGGAGTCTGACCTGTGGACGTCACGTGACATTTGCATCATGTGATCTCAAGTGCACGAGGGCTGGCCAGTGTGTGTGTGGGGGGGGTTGGCAGTGGGGATGGAGGGACACAGGGACAGCCGGGAGGTCTCCTCTTTCCTCCTTCCTTCCTCATTTGTGGTTTCCTCATTCATTCATTCAATCATTCATTCATTCACTCTGTGGTCAGTCCCCGGGCTGGGCTCTGAAGTCTCCCAGCCCTTAGACTGGGACCCCAAAACATTCATCCTCAGAAGGGGGGCTGGGACAGAGAGACAGATCCACCAACAGGCCCTCAAATAACTAATTGCACGCCAGACCCCGGGCTCCATCACAGGGACCGAGAGGGCAAGCACCTGCCTCGCTGTGACCCCTCCTTTCCCAGTCCCCCTCCCCTCACCTCCCCCCACCCCCCCCGGCCATGACCAATGCAGGGATGGGGGCATCTGGACGGCTGCACCCAGCAGACACTGCCACCCCTTCTTCTCCAGCCTGGAGAGCCCTAGTGCCTATGGCCGCCAGTGCTTGGCGGGGGCGGAGGGGGGGTGTCCCTGCGTCAAGGCAGTGACCTCTCCTGGGGTGTAAGCCCTCCTGCCTTCCCTGCAGCCCACCCCTCAGGTTGGGTTCCTCGGGGAGGCCAGTCCCCTGTGGGACTTACGAGTCTCCACTCACTCACCCATCCATCCATCCGTCCATCCATCCACCCATCCAATATTCTCCGAGCTCCTTTTTGGGGGCCGGTGCTGGGGACCCTGCGGAATCGACATGGGGAAGCCCATGGCAGCCCAGGACACACGCTGATAATGACCCAGCCCTGTGGTGAGGGCCAGGCTGGAGGTGAGAAGCTAGGGCTGGGGGAGGGAAGGTGGCTGTGGCCGCCCGAGCAGGGAAGGCTGCCTGGAGGAGGCGCCATGTGGACCTGCCACCTGCCTGAGCCGAGCAGTCCCTGGAGCCTGTTCAGAACAGCACCTGGCACCTGGCGAGGGTGAGCTCTATCTGTTACTATTGATGGGAGAGGGATTAGAGACTGATGGGGTGGCCTGGGTGGGGGAATTGGCCCAGGCCCAGCAGAGGTGACAGAAGATAAATTCAGGCACATAGAAGCAGGCTCCTGGGGGTGGGAGGGGGTTCTGGATGCAAGTCTGGAGCTTGGGCTTTATTCTGAGAGCCTGAGGGGTGACCCATCATATCTGAAGCGCAGGGGATGGTGATGGGGTTGGGATACCAGGGAGGAGGTGGGGGGAGAGAATGGCCAGGGCCCAGGCTAGGAGGGAGGGCTTTTTCTGCTCAGGGAAGCCCCTCTGATGGCAGAACCCTTAGCGGACGGAAACAGAATCTTCCCTCAAGAGGGGCTTTAGCAGACCATGGGCCTCTGATGGACCTTCAGGGCTGTATCCGGGACCAGGAGGTTTCTGGTGGGGAGAGGGTCTCTACTCCATCTCTGCCCTCCCCAGGGGCAGGGGAAGCTCCCTGTCCAGGCCCTGCTGCCTTTCAGCCAGGCAGAGCTGGGCCAGGAGGTCAGGAAGGGTGGCCACCAAGCCTGGGCAACAGGAAATGCCAACTCACCCTTCCAGGCTGTTCCAGCCTTGCCTGTGGCCCCTCTGTCTAGCCCTGGGCCTGAATCCCTCCTTTCTGCCCAGTCCAATCCCCCCACCCCCACCTCAATGACCCTTACTTCCCAGGTCTTTCTTTGCCTGTGGGGATCCAGGAACAAAGCTGCTAGAAGCCCGGCGCCCACATAATGAACCACTTGTCATTCATTCATGACAGAGCAGAATCCTGCATTGGCCATGGGCCAGGCCTTCTGTCTGGGGGGTCCAGTCCAGCATCAAGGTGCTGCCAGGCTGTACAACAAGTTGGCCAAACTAGCTGGCAGGCACTATAACAGGAGAGCCAAGGCTGGGGGGGGCCCCAAGAGGCCTCGAATCAGCCTGAGAGTCAAGAGTGGCTTCCAGGAGGAGGAGTCATTTGAGCTGGCTTCAGGTGGCTTAAGTGACTGTTGGGGTGCACATGACTGATGCAGGATGTAGCTCTAACTGCCTCCGCTCCCCCTCCTCGGCGTCCTCCCTGGCCCACTCCAAAGCCTTTATCAGGGGGTCCTTCTTTACTCCAAATTACTGACCTGCTCAGAGTCTCAGTTTTCCTGATCCATGAAATGGAACGGCTGAAGCAACCACATAGACTGGGTAGATATTTACTGAGCACTTACTCTGTGGCAGGCTCCTCCTCTCCACCCTATTCCCTCCCCAGTGTCTTGGTGAGGAATTGATTTGATCCATCTGCCCATCCAAAGCAGAGGCATGGTTTTCTGGGGATAGCTCCTCTCCAAGCTCTGCCCAAAGCCCAGGGCTCTAGCAGCCCCAGGAATCAAGCATTAGCGGGCAAAGCCTGCTAGGTCATCAGTTACAGCCTTAATTATGGAGTTTGCCGAAGGTCAACTCATCACTGATAAAGTGTATAATTCCTGTAACTTCAGCTGTGCCATAACCTGAGTTGTCTTGGGAGGCAGGAGTGGGAGTGAATGCAAACAAGGGGTGGGGCACACTTTATGAAACCTCTGTGAAAAACAGGAAAAGACACCTCAGGTGCCAGGCCACACAGCTTGGCCAGCGGAGTGTAGGTTGGGTTTCTGCCAGGAAAACCTTGTGCAGTGCACAACCTGTACAACTGAATATCTTGGCCTTAGGTTCAAATGAGTGTCAATATGATGGTTTTTCCCTAAACAGATCCTACCTGCCTGTCAGACTACCAGCCCAGGTTTAAGAATCTCTTGAAACCCAACGTAAGTTTATGTACACAAGCTCATTTTTTTCTGAAGAGGATTCAGAGCTTTTTTCCCAGTTCCCAAAGAAGCTAAAGCCTGTAGCACAGATTTGAATCAAGACTGGGCTTGGGGTCTGGGATGGGGAGTGGCAGAAAAGACTTGCTAGAGCCTGTGGAAGAGTTTGAGTGTGATCAGGGACAAAACACATAGTTCTGTTTCTCAAAAGGTGGACCTAAGATTTGGCATCAAAACCACCCAGCACGGCGAATATTCTCACTGTCCTGATTCTGTGATAATCAGGGTGGGCTAAACATTCGCTATATTAGAAACCATGCATGTGTCCCCAGACCTCGTTTTCCTCCCTAGGTCTGGTTTTTAGACTGCTGGTGATAAACTAAGCCTGATTTATTATATGTCCATCCTGTATGGGAAAAGACTATAACTCTAGGTATCTCTGGTCAACTTTAAGAGATATAGCAGGGGGCTATATCTGGTTGGCGTCCATCTCCCATATGGAGGGACCTGGGTTCAATCCCCGGGACCTCCTGGTAAAAATTTAAAAAATATATAGAAGGTGCGTGGGCCGCCAGGCCCTGTGCGCGGGCGCACCACCAGTTCCCGCGAGCCACACAGCAAGATGATGACATAATAGGAGAGTGACACAAGGGAGAGGCAAGATGAGACGCACCGAAAAACCAGCAACTAAGGTTGCGCGGGCAGGATGCCTCTCTCCTACATCAGAGATTCCAAGGATTGAATCCCAGTGAAGACAGGAGGAGAAGGATGAGAAGAGAGGGCAGAAAATGGACACAGAGTTGCCCAGCGAATGGACACAGAAACAGCAAAAACGGGGGGGAGGGGGAAGGGGTATAAAAATGGATAAAAGTAAATAAATAAATAAATTCTTAAAAAAGAAAAAAAAAAAAAAAAAAAAACCACCCAGCAGCCTTTAAAAGGGCAGACTCTTGGGCCTGCCCCATAACATCCGGGATTTGGGGTGGTCTGAGCACAGGAAAGAATCTGCCCCTGGTACCTACCAAATCTCCTGAAGCTTCGACTTAATACATTGTTACTAGTTTTGTCTTATTTTCTCTGTGATAAATAATATAATATAACGTATACCCAATGTATATAATATATACCCCAAAGTTCATAAAACAAGCAAAAGGATATCCGTGTATATAACCTTTTTTTTTTTTTTTTTCCGGAGACACTGAAGGTTGAAGCCAGGACTTCATCTGCTCCCCTATGAGAGCTGTTTTTTACATTTGTTTTATTTTTAGTAGGTACTGGGGATTGAACCCAGGACCTCGTACATGGGAAGCAGGTGCTCAACCAGTTGAGCTACATCTGCTCCCCTATAACAGTTTCTTGATTTTAGCTTCCTCTTTATTTGTGGGAGTACCCTGGGGGCTGTGGAGGTCTGGTACCCCCACCCCTGCCAAGCCAGGGCAGGGCCATAGTAGGTGCTCAATAAATGGAGCAAGAGCTGGGCCTCCCAGGAGTCTTTGGTCCATTAAGGGTGCCGAGCACCCCCACCCTAGACCTCTCTAGACCATTCCTGAAAAAGGACCAGCCCCTGGGGAGCACTCAGCCTGGCTAGCACAGTGGGCCATTCACGAAGGGCACACACCAAACAGGTTCCTCTGCCCTGGTGTTGGGGCCAAATCCTCACCCCTAACCCCTGGCCTTGGAGACAAGCAGTCCTGTGTCCCAAGGTGAAGGGGCATCTGTCTCCCTTTCTCCCTGAACCCCAGCGCCCAGCACAGAGTGTGCCAAGGAGGCCTTGGGGGCAGCTGGATGAATGGATTAATTCAATGAGTATAAAACTAAGCACCTACTAAGAGGCAGACCACAGACAAGACCCTGCCCTGGTGGAACTCTGTCTGTAGTGGGTGGAGGATGCACAAATAAAGGTAAAATTGCAACGGACAAGTATTAAAGTAGAACGAGACAGGGAGCCCGTGGGAGTGTCTATAGGGGAGGCTTCCTGAAGAAAACTAGTGAGGAGTCAGCCAGGGAAAAGGGACTAGAGAATGTCCTGGAACAGGTAATGATGTGCAAAGGCCCTGTGGTGAGAAGAGATGGGAGGGGCCGACCACCAAGAGCCTGGACCGGGATGAGGGGGCACGGGCTGTTATACCCCGAGGGACCAAAGGACACTACGAAGACCCGGACAAGAGGCATCCTTTGTTCGGGGGCCGCCATCCGCGCGCGCTCGCACCCCCGCCCCCAACCACGTTCCCGGAGCAGCCTCCCCTAAAGGCCCGCCCCTTTACGCCGCGCGCCCGCGCAGGCCCGTAAATCACGGGCCGGGCACCCCGCCCCGCCCCCTCACATCTGCGCGGCGCGCGGCTAACACCGACGGCTTTTAGCACAGGCCCGCCCCTGGCGCCCCGCCCCCAAAGGCTGGCCCCGCCCCTTCCGGGAGCGGGCGGGGTGAAAGAGGGGTCTCCCAGCGGAGCATGACGACCAATCCGGGGCGGTAGCCTGGAGTGGGGGCGGGGCCTGGGCGAACACAAAAGGCAGGAAATACAAGCCATCTCCGGCGCTGTAACCATGGCTACCTGCGTGCTCTCGCGGCCCTGCGGATATGAGCTGGTGGGAGGCTGGATGGGGCCAGGTCCATAGCTCTCACGCGGTGCCCTCTGACGCCCCACCCCGTACGTGGTTTCGGACGTGGGGCCTGATCCTCCATTCCCTCTTCTGTGAAATGGGGTTACCTTTTGCCCAGGGCTGAAATCGCTCATTAATTCCACAAACATGTATTGAGCCCCTACTATGTTCAGAGGCTGGAGATTTCATCATTGAACAAGACGGATTAAAAAAAAAATACAACTCTTGCGCCCGGGTGGCTTATATTGGGGGCAGGGGCGGGGGGTCGAGGGCGGGAGGCAGCAATAAGCAAAAACAGAAATAAGCAAATGGCACTGGACGCTGGAAAATGATTAAGTGCTATGGGGAAAACAGCCGCCCAATGGGAATGGGGAGTGTGCGGGAGGCGGTTTGTAGTCTTAAATAGGGTAGTCTGGCAGGCCTCATCAGGAAGATGACATTTGGGCAAAGACTGGAAGGGAGGGAAGGAATTGGCCGTGTGGATATCTGCAGGAAGAGCACTGGAGTCAGAGGGAACAGCTGGTGCAAAGGCCCTGAGGCAGCAGTGAGCATGAGGTAGAGAAAAGGAGACCACTGTGTCCAGAGCCCAGTGAGCAAGGGAGAAGGCGAGATGAGGTCTGAGAGGTGACACAGCACAAAGCTCCAGGCCCCTCCTCACCTTCTTTATTTCTTTACTATCCTTTCCTCCTCTTTCCTATGCCTCCACTCTTCTTCCACAGACAAGGAGAAAACACCAGTTTTAATTGAGATGAACAAGAACACATTATCTTTCCAGTGTGGGTCAGAAGCACTTCAGATCTGGGTCACAATTTTGGGCAACAGCCCCAGCTCTAGGGGCTGGGGCGGAGAAGCCAGGCTCTCTCAGTCTCCTCCCAAGCTGTTTCCTCTGCCTGACAAACTCCCACCTGTGTCTTCAAGGTCCAACCAAATGTCTCTTCTTCCTGGAAGCTGGGCTCTGGCTGGGTGAGGCACCACTCCCCTGAGCTACCCCTCCACACAGACCCTGTCACAGCCCTTACCCACATTCCCAGGCCCCCAGGCAGGGGGGCAATTGCAAAGTGGCAGAAAGGCCAAGAGACCACATAGCAATCCGCAAGGGCCAGGGGAGAACAAACCTGGAGTTGATAGTTAACGGTGAGTAGCCACATGTGTGTCCCTCTTCCCACTGCTTCAACGGACCACCCACTGGTGCCCAGGCCTGGCCCAGAGCTGGTGAGGCAGAAAGGCACAGATACCCTCCAAAAATGGATGGCTAAAACAATGGAGAGTTCCGAGTCTTGACTCTGCCCTGGCCTGGGGCCATGAGGCAAGTCTCAGATGCACTCCCCTGCCAGGCAAGGGCAAAATGCTTCTAAAGACAAAGAAAACAGAGGCCAGCCTGTGTACAGACCATCTTGTCTGGACCAGAGCCTACTTCTTTAAATACCTGTGGTGTTTGGTATGCAGCGATTCAATGGGTGGGGTGAGGCCTCAGCCTTTGGTGGCGGCATCTCCAGACCCCAGTGGCATGTTTCCAGAAGGCTCTTTGGGCAGGTGGGCTTTGAAGGAAGCAGGGCAGGGCAGTACTTAGGGATATGGGCCTTGGAGTCAGCTCTGCCTCTTAATAGCTCATTGGAGCCTCAGTCTCCTAATCTGTAATCAAGGGATGACAATAATAATAATAATAATAATAATAGGGAAGCGGCTGTGGCTCAATCAGTAGGGCTCCCGTTTGCCATATGGGAGGCTCCGGGTTCGGTTCCCGGGGCCTCCTGGTGAAGGCAAGCCCGCCCGCACGGCGTGGTTAGCTGACCCAGTGAGCACAAGCAGCAAGGGGGGGATAAATGAATAAATAAATAAAATCTTTAAAAAAAAAAAAAAAATAATAATAATAATAATAAAAAATGCCCAACTTGCACGGTTGCTGTGAGGTGGGTCAGTGTGAGAAAAGTGGTTGGACCAGTGGATGGCTTGTGCTAAGGGCTTGGTAAAGGCTGCCTCTGGTTGGTAAAGGTGCCAATATAGTAACCCAGATAGGAGGCTTTCAAGACACCAATACCTGTTTTCTCTTCCTTGGTTCCACTGCTGGACTACATTTCCCAGCTTCCCTTGCAGCCGGGTGTGGTCACATGACTACATTCCAGCTAAGGGGATGTCAGTGGAGGTGATGGTCCTCCTTCCAGGCTGGGTCTATGAAAACCTCCTGCAGGCTCCTCTGGCTCTGCTGGCTTGATGTAGACAATGCAGAGGCACAGGTGAGAAGCCCCTGGATCCCTGAGCCACCACATGGAGAAAAATCCACCAACTGGAAACACTGCCCGCACAAGCAAAAATAATAATAAATAAAGTTCTAGAAACGTTAGGGTTTGTCTCACTGCAGCTGGCCTAACAAGCCCAGGGATTCGCTTGCCTATTCATTCATTTGCTCCGTCAGCAAATAGTTATTGAGGGCCTATGGGTTCTCTGTGCCCAAGGCACAGAGGTAAACAATAAAAGGTGGGCAGAACAGACATCCTTAGTAAAACTTTAGTCACCAAAAAGCACAGAAAGAAGCAAGGAGAAGAGACAGCGGCAGGCAGCAGAGGTAAGGGCCGTGAACCAGACAGAACATGGTCCATTCCTTGGCACCAAGAAGAGGAAAGATGAGGCCACGGTGGTGGTCTGTTTTCATCATGCCCCCTTTCTGAGACTCAGTTTCCTTCTCTGTAAAATGGAAGTGATGCTGCCGACACCCTTTCATGGGGCAGCTCTGGATGTCGCAAGATAAAGTCCCACATGTGACTTGCCCCTGGACACACGTTTATTCCCGATATTGCCGAGAGAGTATGCTGGAAAGCCACTGCCTGATGCCCATAGCAGCGCCAGGAGGACGTCGGCTCAGGGGAGGCAAGCAGGGCCTCTGGGGCTCAGAAGGCAGGAGTGGAGAAAGGAGAGCCGCTGCTATTAAGGCTCTCCAAGCCAGAGAAATATCAAGGATGGTCTCCAGCCGGGAGAGCTATTAGGCGGAAGCAGTGGCTCTCTGGGGAGGCGGGGTAGGGACGGCTCTGGCTGAAGAGAGCTGGTGGTGCTAAGAGCGGGAAGACTCTGCTGACGGGCAAGATGCTGGCAGCCACTCAGCCTTCCTGGACGGGGCAGGAGAGATGGGCAGCGCCCGATCTGGGAGAACATCCAGGTGGCCCTGGGGTGGGGGATGAAGGCTGAAGTGTGGGTGGTTCCCTGATGTGTGATGCCAGCCTGGGTCATAAGCAGAAAAGCTACATCAGGTCTGGGAAGTATGCTTGGAGCTAGGTGTCTAGAAAGGGTACGGCAAGGCAGGAGGCGGTGGGGTGTTCATCTCCTCAGATGCTGGAGGAAGCTGGACAGGGAGCAGGAGTCTCCAATGACATGCAATAGGGCCAGGTCACTCCCTGACTCAAACGTGTGCTACGGCTCCCTAGCTCCCTGCTGCCAGCCTCCCAGGCTTTCCACACCATGATGCCACCACTGCCCCCACCGCCACACTCTAGCTCGAGCAGTTCCCTCTGCCAGGTGTGCCAGCCTCACTTCCCATTCCTTACACTTGTCTGTCATTCTCTAAGGACCACTTGGAGTTCTAATCCTTGGCCCAGCAACCTCCCCTTTCTGATCTTTATCTTAATCACTGGTAACTTGAGAGAGCTATTTCCTACCTGGCAGTGTGGTTGGTGCTAATGAAACAGGACAACAGATGTAAAAATGCATCATAGCAGGTGGCATGAGGGAGTTATTTAAAACGTAGATTCCCCCCCCAAAACCCACAAGCCCATCTTGGAGCAGCACCTTCTCCAGGAAGCCTTCCTAACCATACCCAGGCTGCAACACCCTCCTACCCACCCCCAGTTCGGGTCAGGTCCCTTAGCTTTCTGGGGTTCAGTGTGGGGTGGGTGAGTAAAAGGGGAGAGGGGCTCAAAACATATGTCTACCTACCCTGGAGAGGTGAGAGGACGAGCATTTCAAATGCCCTCTGAACTCCAGAATTTCCACCCCCCCATAAGCTTGCCAGGACAGGCCTCTGTCAGCTGCTCTACCCAGAGAAGCCCCAACCTCAGCCCATGGCCCCAGTCTTCTTTCTGTGCTGCCACTGGCCCTCCAGGTATGGGAGCTTCTACCCACTCTTGCCCCCACCCACCACAAGCCACCAGTCAGCCAGCGACTAAGTGCCAAGTGGTGAGCCTGAACCTGGTGCTGACTGGAGAAGAGGCAAGAAAACATCCAGGTGGCTCCAGGGGCTTGGGGGGGGCATGTGTAGGTGGGGGTCTACAAGCTGTCTTCATTTCTTCTAGAAACCTCAGAGGTACTTGCATTTACCCAAAACGAGGCCGCACCAATGCTCTGGGCTGGAAAGCTGTCTGCTCAAGGCCCCACTGGTTTATCTCCCCCGACCCAAAGCTCAGATAGGCAGTTATGGATGTCTCTGATTAATAAAAAATGGGGGCGATGAATTAATCATTATATAATAAATGCAGTTTGTTTGGCAGCCATATCGTTAAAAAACATGACTCTGTGCATGCATGTGTGTGTGTGTGTGTGTGAAATAATGGAGCTACTTTCAGTAAAGATGTGACTCTACGAGGACAGATACGGCTTTGCCCCAGGAACCACTGTCCTTGGCGCGTGGGCGGGGGGGGGGCGCTGTCAATGACAGCAAAGGCATTTTTAAAGGGGTGCCAGGAGCCCCCTACCAGGAATTCAAAGAGGAGAACAGTCAGCCAGGCTGGGCAGGCAGCCTGTAGGTGGCATTTGGGTAGGGGCTGGTGGCTCGGCTGAGGACCCAGGAATGGTGGCTGTGGGTTCAGCCCTGCCTAGGGGCGGCCCAGTGGCTCCCCTCTGCCCGGATCTGCAGCCCACCCCTCCCTGAAAGAAGAGGAAGGAACAGACGTTTCCTTGGATTAGGAAAATAATGTTGGACTGTGTCCTGGAAGCGTGTTCTCTGCCTCCTCCCCTTTTGTGACAAGGTCTTTCTGGGGAGCAGCCGCCAAGCACCAGAGAGTAGCAGGCGGGGGCAGAGTGGCACCCCACCCCCAGGGGCATCTGTCTGGCCCAGTTGGTCAACCGTTGCTGTAGCCCCCAGAATCTGAAGCACAAAAGCAGGGCCTGGCTGCAGCTTCCAGCACTCAAGTCTGACAGATCTGGACCCAAGAAGGGGTAATGCTGAAGGGACAGGCAGGGTCTCCCCAGAGCAGGAGCCCCCTCACTCGGCCTGACACCCCATCTTTCCGCCTGAGCTCCCCATCTCAGGAAATGACACCCACCACCACTTGCTACCCATTCTCCCAGACCCCACCCTCACCCCTCCCCAAGCCCAAGGGCTGCTCCCTCCCTCCCTTCACCAGACCCCTCCCCATTCGCAGGCCACCATCCCTGTTCCTTCCCCTTTCTCACCTCCTGCCACCAGAGACCTACCTCCAGACTGCTTTCCCACGGAAAACCCATGACCCCGCATACCAAAACGCACCACCCTGCGACCCCCTCCCAGAGTGCTCCACACGTGTACGTATCAGCCACGTGCTCCTAAGTGTCCTGGCACACACCTTCCCTTTCCTTGGAAAGCCGTGCCCTCCCCTTTTTCTACGTGGAAAAAGCACCCAATAGTCCCCGAAGGCCCCCTTCAAGGCCCAAGCTAACCCCTTCTGGTTCCCCAACCCTACCCTGCCACCCACCCTAGTTAGTCCTTCTTTTATGCACCCCATCAAGCTGCAGCCCGCATCCCACCAAAAGTTTACCTATCTGCACACCTGTCCCTCTCCCCAGGACTGTGAGCCCCCCTAAAGGCAGGGGCCATGTCTGATCCCACCCTAAGCCCTCTGGGTTCAGCACACAGTAGAAAGACTCAACTGTGTGTGTGTGTGTGTGTGTGTGTGTGTGAGAGAATGCATACACAACCCAAATGAGAAAGACTGAATGTAAGTAGTAGAGTAGGCAGAGAGCTGGAGAGGACCTTTCACCTGCTACTCTATGTACCTCTTTCCATTTATAACCATCACTTCTTTTCTTCTGTAACTTAAAAAAAAAAAAAAAAGAGGATTTTGGATGAAAATGATACCAGTAGCCACCACTGAAAAGCTGCCTGCCTTATGCCTGATTCAGGCAGAGAAGAACATTGGGGCTTGGCCTCCCTGACAACCCCCTGGCTGTGGAGAGACAATTTGGCCCACTTTCCAGAACAGGAAATGGGGGTTCAGAGCAGGGGGTGGCCACCCCGGGCACGTGGCCCAGCATCTGAACTCCATGCTGCCCTGGCCGGGTGCTTTGCACCCTCCAAAGTGTATGTAGTCTTGTTCTCCCATGCAGCAGAGCTGGGTGTCACTGAGAAAGTGGACCCGACCCCAAGAAGTGCTGCAGGACCTCAAATTTGATGTACCCCAAACCACCTCCTCTCTGTCCCCTAAACCTGGTCCCTGCACACACAAAGGCTACCACTCACGCCGTCACTCACGTCTGCAGGCCAAGTCCAGTCAGCACCCTCTCTGTTCTGGAACTGTACAGAGGACGCACAGGAGAACCTGGCTCCACCGCTCCAACCGGAAGTGTGGGAGACATCCCCTTGCTGCTGGCTTCCCATACCCACTCCCACTTCTATCTCCCCCACCACCCACAACCCCAGCCTCTCTCTCACATCTCCACCAGGGACTGCAAAGCCAACCAGACTCGGCTTAATAGATGTCTCTGGCCCTGCCATTCCTAGGGCTGGCTCCCCATCCCAACCACATCCGCTTGTTAAAATTCAGATCCAACAGGCCTCTGGGCAGGGACCCTGGGCTAGGTATTTATGTCTTTTTCCAAGCGCCTCACCCAGAAATGGGACCCAGGCCTCTACTCTAGGAGACATCTGCATTCTATATGGAGACTCATGGGATCAGGGGCTGGAGGGGCTACCACCGCACTGGGGTCCCAGGAAACATTCGGGTGTGAGCCCTGCCCTGGCACTTGACTTCTGGTGGCATCAAATAATCCAAGGTGCCTGGGATCAGCAGGGGGATGGAAGGATGTGCTGATGTGCAGTTGCCCCCTCACACCACCTCTGGAACCCAGGATCTCACAGCCTGGGGGCCCTGGAACAGAGTAGGGGTGTTTCAGAACTATTTGGGGTACAGCTGCCTTCCAAATAATAAAGGGTACCATCGACTGCTGTACCCGTGGGGGTAAGTGCTCTGCCTCATTTAAAAGTGGGAATGGAGTGACAGTATGTGTCTTAGCAAGAAAACCACCCGGGCATCCACCCTCCATGTCAAGTGTGATCAAATCAGCACTTACTGCAAATGCATACTGGGTACAGGGTGGAGAGAGGGCAGGGCCACTTCGCAGCCCCTGGGGAGGTCTGAGTGACAACCCAATGCCCCATCCAGGCAGACGGTGGAAGAGCCCCCAGGGCTCCCACAAAATACACCCCAAACCAGAGTAGAAACACACAGCATTCCCTGTGCAGGAGGAAGCTCTAATGGATGGGTCCCACCCTGCCTCCGGAAGATTCTGCAAGGAGACACGTCAGTGAGGTGACTTCCAACTTCACCCACTTCCGCATGACCTTTTTTTTTTTCTCTCTTGAACATATAATGTTTTTGAAAACTTATATTAAAAGAAAAGGATATGCTTTTTTGGCAAAATTTCAAATGAATTCAGCACCAGGAGCTGGGAGGTTCTGGTAAAGACTTTTCCAGATAGATAGTTGGGTATTTCAGACTCAGGAGAGCATTCATTCATTCATTCATTCAATCCAACAAAGATCTATTCTTTGAGTGCCCTAGCAGCTACTCCAGGCCTCTGCTGGGATTCAGCAATGAGAATCCATCCATCCATCCATTCATTGCATTAATATCTACTAAGGGTCTGTTGGGAGTCTTGGGGTTTCTGACATCTCGGCCTCTGTGATGAGTCTGGAACCGAGTAGAAGAAAGGACCCAGGGGGGCAGGGCAGGCAGGGCAAAGCTACCTGGCCCTGCCTGGCTTCGGGCCCGGGTCCCACTCGGCCCTCTCCTCTGCCCAGGGTCCCTGCCTCTCAGGCCCCCGACAGCATCACCCACGTCCACAGAAGACCACCCCCGCCCCCGAGCCGGCAGGCACCCAAGACGGGAGCTATGGTCTCTACACAAGACACCGACATGAAGCTGGTTACTGCCTTTTCAGCAAACGTAATTCCTTTTTATTAGAAAATTAAAGGGTAGGACCGGCTTGCCAAAAGCCCAAAGAGCTGAAATGTGCTTTCCTAAGATATGCGACATCTGATAAAACGGATTTGCCGCTCTCCTATTCCACCAGCATCTCCCCTCTGCCAGCTCTCCTGCATTCACTCCCCTTCCCCTGGCACCAAAGCGATTGCTGTGAACCCGGCCAAGGTGGCGGGGGGTGGGGTGGGGAATGGGGGAGCAGGGAGCCCAGCACCCCGGACTTGGGGAGTGGGCTTCTGTTTCCCACACCAGGATGAAAGCTGGGGGCTGCGAGGTGAGCCCCGCACCCCAGTTTTTTGTTTGTTTGTTTGTTTTTGTTTTTACCGGGAGGTCCCGGGGATCAAACCCGGGTCCCTCCATATGGGAGACGGACGCCCAACCAGTTGAGCCACATCCGACCCCCGTACCCCGGTTTTAAGCCTTTTTATAACTACCCTGGGATCCTCTTGCTTTCCTGAGATGTAAAGGCTGCCCGTGACCTCTGCTAAGCGGAGGGTGTCAGGAGTGGGAAGGCAGGAACAATAAAGGATTGAGCTCCCAGAGAAGCGGCTCATCCATCTGGAGACCCAGGAGCAGGCAGCTCCAGACAGAGTGGGGCAGATAGCAAGGACAGTCCCTCCCCACCACACAAAAAGCCACCATTCAAAACCACCCAGGGAGTTCTTATTGAAAAGTCCTCGATTCTTTCCTTTCTGCCGCAGAACTCACCAACAAGGGCCTTGTCTTACGAAGGGGGTGATGGAGAAGCCCCAGAGGGAGGGGCTGAGACCAGGACCTGGTAACTAAGGTGACTCTGGAATGTTCTTCCCGCTCACCTCCTGTTTTCTCCTTCCTTTCTCTTTAATTTTTTCCCCTCTCTCTGCTGGTTGGATACCACCTGCCTGGTTTAGAGGGGGATCTTGGAGATGGTGGGGAAAGGGGTGTGACGTGTGTGCACGCGTGTACACATGCTTGAGCTTCTGTGAGTGTGAAGAGTGTGCACTAGCGTGTGTGTGTGGGAGTGTCCGTGGGAGAGCATGTGTGAGTGTGTCAGTGTGGGAGAGCATGTGCACTGCTCTGAAAGTGTGTAGGTGTGTGTGTGCGTGCATGTAAGGGCCTGAGTTTGTGTGTGTGCGTATGAGCGTGTGTGGGCATGTGCATATGTGAGTGTATGCACACATGCTGCATTGAGTATCTGTGTGAGTGTGCATTAGTGACTGCACTGTGAGTGTGTGTGCACGTGCATTTGTGACTGTGCACGTGACAGTGGGTGTACAAGTGCGTGTGTCGAGTGTGTGCGTGTGTGTTGAGTACTAAAAGGGTGCCACTCCATGCTCCAGTGGGTGGGTTTCTCATTTCAGGTGTTGGCCCCTGCCCTCTCCCCCGCCCACCCCCACCCCGCCCCCAGCCTCCCTCTCTAGCAGTTCAAGGGCAAATCCATTCCCCTCACTGCCTCCTCAAGTAACAAAAGGCGAGATGGAGTTTCCTTTCACCTGCTCTGATTGAAGCCTGCGTTTGGCATGCCTAGCACAGGCCGCTTTGTTCTGCGGAAAACCAAGCCAGGGTTCCTCCCAGGCCTGTAGGGTAGGCGTGGCAAATGACACTGCCCACCCCACCCCACCCCCAAAGCCCATGCTGCCGAAATCTCTCTACCCCAGCGCCCTTCATGGCCCCAGCCTTGGCCTGGGGAGGTTCAGCCACAAGGGCCTCGGTCTGAGCCAGACTGGGTTCGAATCCCAGCCAGGCCTCTGCCTGCCGCGTGGCCCAGGACAGACGGTTTCACGCTGAGACTTGTTCCTGCCTGCCCCCCACCCCAAGGTTCCTGCACACAGACCCTCTTCCCCTACCAGGGCGGCACCAGTACTGTGAGGACCCTCTCTGGTTGTTAGGACAGTGGAGGAGGCATTTACAGTGGCGTCTCGGGCCAAGAGGGGCACGTGGCTGGTCCCATATCTAAGGTTCCTTTAGGGTGGCTGGAGAAGTTGGGAGGGTGGTCCTGGCCCGGGGAGTCCCAAGATCTGGATTCTGGGTGATGCTGCCCAGCTCCTTTGCCCCTCGGACCATGGGGTCCTGATGGCCCCCTAAAGGCTCTAAGGGCCCACTGGTTAGGGCCTGGCACATGATAGGTGAGTGTCCCACCCTCTGAAATACTGAGGCTGACCCCTGGCTGTCGTCTTCTGAAGAGCCTGGCCTGGGGTTCTGGCATCTGGAGGCTTCTCCCCCGCCTGCCTGCACTACCCACCCCCAACCCCAGGAGTGGGGGGAGAGAGCTGTCTGCAGTGGTGAGTCATGTCAGCTCAGCCACTCTGTGTGCCGAGGGGGAGGGGCTGGGCGGCCACTGCCCTGCGTCTGGGCCCAAGGTGATGAGGTCAGCTCCAGCAGCCGGTGGCGGGCTGGGCTGGCGCCTGAGACCCACCCCAGGCAGCCTCTGGGTTGTCCCTCCCTGCTCCAAGCCCCCTGGCCCCGCCAGGGCAGGAGGACTGAGGCCGGTGGAGGGCGGGGGCTCAAGGCCTCAAGGTCCCCCAAGAAGTGGGGAGATGGGGGTGCAGCCGACAGCCAGGGGAAGGAGGTCCGCGTCGGAATGTTGGATGGGAATGGTGTGTCTGGACCCATTGCCCAGGCCAGCTCTGGCAGGCGGGAGGCAGGCTTCTGCCCAGGCCAGCAGCAGGCACCCTCGAGCTCCCGACCCCTGCCTGTCCCTCTTTCACCAATTCTCTCTCTGTACTCCCCACCCTCCAACTCTCCCCTCCTCCTCTTCCCTCACCCGGGGCCTCTAAGCAAATGGACTGCAAATGAGATCCTGGATTTTCATTTGCACCCCACCATCCTTTCCCCAGCTCCTGGATGGCTGACCTGTCCTGTCCTGTCCACCCATCTCTGTCCCCCTCCTCCTTGGGGGTACAGCAGCTGCAATCACGTGATCCCCACCACCACCACCAAGGACGAGCTGTGGGTGCTTCTGCAAGCCAAGGGTCAGCAAGCTGCGGGGACCCTTAATGGTTTTCCTGTGTGTGTGTCTATGTGTGTGTGTGTGTGCGTGCACACGCATGTGAGCATGAAGGAGGCACCCTTGCTACAAAACCGGGCAGGGTGCTCCACAGACAGACATTTCCTGGGTGCTGGGAAAATACGGCTTCAGGAATAACACTGACAATAGCTGCCTATTTCCCAGGCTCCTCCTACGTGTGGGGGTGCTGGGTGGGGCCCAGAAAGGCCTGGGGCACATTTATTATGAATAACAGTGAGAACCACTGTGCTTGTGACACTGAACGCTTTGCTCTGAAAATTCCAGCCAAGTCAGCCATGAATCCCATTTCTCAGACGGGGATGCTGAGACCTAGAGGGTTGTCCAGAAACAGGCTCTGTGGACCCCCCTGCAGGGACCAAGGGACCAAGGGACTCGTATGTGACGACAGCGGCTCCCTCAGACTGCCTGAGCCTGGGCAGGTGGGGTGAGAAGTGGGCAGCCCCAGCACCCCCCCGATCCAGCCCCCTGGAAGCTCGAGAAGGGAGTGAGCCTGGGACCCGTTTCAAACTTACAGCCTCTCCGTGTCTCTCCCCGGGTGGCTGGCCCGCTGGCCCCTGGAGGCCTCTGCCCCCAATAGCAGACCGGGCCCCAGCCCTGTGGGGCGGCTGGGACCACCCAGGAGGTTATGAATGTGTGTGTGGTGACCCAGGGCCTAACTCGGCTGCTCCACCCAGCCTGACCACAGCCTGGAAAACAGGCTCCTTGGCCACCCCGTCACCCCCCCACACACTCAGCCACAGCCCACGCCACTGGGCCTCACCCAGCCCTGAACCAGGAACTGTGTCTGCTCTGCCTGTCCCCCAGCCCCTCATCCCACCCCAAAGGGCTTCACCAGGTCTGGGAGGGGGCCTGCTCCCTCATGCTAACCTAACTTAAAGTCCCAAGACAGGCTGCCCCATTTCTATGCCTCCTTCTGACACCTTACCCCCCAACTGTCAGGGGGTGAAACATCAGCCTTTTAACTGCGGTTTGCCATATACAGCCCCAAACCAAAGCCCACCCTCGGGGCCTGTCTTGCTGAAGCTCAGTCCTCCACCTGGTGTCCAGGTGAGGTGCATGAAGCCCCCTGGCCCCCTCTGGGAGGGAGCTCCTGGGTCCCCAAGCCAGGCACAGGGTCTCTGCCTGCCTCACACTTCTGAGGCAGGATCACCGAGGCTGAAATTTCAAATAAGGAAGAGAAATAATTACTCGGGGGCTCCAGGCTGGCTCAAGTGGTGACAGGTCTCTGTTCCCCAGAGGGGGAAGGAGGTGGTCCCGGACCCTGACATCAGGCTGGGCCTCAGCAAGGCCCTGGGCCTTTGCCCCTGTTCAGCCATATAGTCCCCACCTCTCTTCTGCTGGGATGAAGCCAACCTCAGGGCTGCTCCAAAGTGGGGGTGGGGGGGTGCTGGGGGTTAGAGAAAGAGCAGAAGCGGAAGTCTTCTGGGGGGGGGTAGTGGGAAGAGCCTGGGAGTATGCCTTAGCTAGCACTGAGCAGATGAAATAAAACTGAATTTAACCATTCCGACATTGCCCATAAGGATGGGGTGGGGACCCCAAAAGCAAAACTGTGGCATCTAATGGTCTTCGGAGAGGATTCTGGAAAGGGCCCCAGGGCACATGTGTGCTTTTGGAAAGGTCCACAGAAGACAAGTCCCACCTGCGCAGGAGGCATGGTCCTAGCAGGTCCGCCCTGCCCTTTCTAGGAGGCGTGGCCCCAGCAGGCCAGTCCCACCCTAACAGGAAGTGTGGCCCCAGCAGGCCAGTCCCACCTTAACAGGAAGTGTGGCCCCAGCAGGCCCAGTCCCACCTTTAACAGGAGACATGGCCCCTGGAATCTCCACCCTGACCCCAGAAGGCATGTTCCCAGCAGGCCTGGAGGGTCCTACTCTCCCTGGCCTCAGGCCCAGCTCCTACAAAACAAGGCTCTCCTGTGGGGGTCTCTGGACCACGCGTGGCCTTCCCCCATCGACTGTCCTCAAGAGGACTTAAAACAGCCAGCCTCAGATATGCCCCCTTCCGTCTCCAGAAAAATCCCATCTCCAGAAACATCCCATCCTCGATCCCAAATGTCCCTTCTCAGAGAATGACCCCTTTCTTCTCCAGATAGGCTTCATTTTAATCCAGAACCCCTCAGCTCCAGAATGTTCCATCTCCAGAAAATGAGCATTCTTATTTCCAGAAACATCCCCTTCTCACCTTCAAAAATAATCCATCTCCAGAAATGCCAGCACTCTCTAACTCCAAAAAATGCTCCACTTACAAAAATATCACCTCCCATCTCCAGAGACGTTCCATCTCATCTCCAAAAATACTTCAACTCCAGAAGTGCCCTATTTTATTTCCAGAAATACGCCTGCATTTTCAAAAACATTTCACGTCCAGTGGTACGATAGTATAGCTCTAGAAATATCCAGAAACGGTCCATTTCTAGTAAGGCTTGGTATCCAGAAAAGCCTCCTCTTTACTCCAGAATATGACCTCTACTATCTCCAGAAATGTTTTCATTTCATCTTAAAAACAAACAAAAAAAAGGCCCCATTTCATCTTCAGAAATGCCTCCTCCCCCAGAAATGCTTTTCTGCCTCATCTAGAAACATCCTCACCCTGTCTCCAGAAACACCACATCTCATTTCTAGAAACCTGCCATCTCTGGAAATGTTCTAGCTTGTGTCTAGATATGCCCATGGCATCCCTTTGTCCAACCCAGATGCTGTGGAAACTCTGAGACCCACTTCTGCCCGGGTCCCTGGGAGGGGCTGAGCAGGGAACAGGACCACCTCCTCAGGGTCCTGAAATGTCTCGGCTGTCTCCTGGGCCTGCTCTTATACCAGAAGCAATGGGGAAGCCAAGAGCCGGGCTGGCAGGTGTCGAGATCTCTGATAGGGAAAGTATGGACTGGGGCCAGGCGGTGTGACAAGGCACGGACCTGTATGGATTTAGTGGGGGCCTCGGCACAGTCACCCACACAGACCAGTGACTCATCCTCACCACAAACACCTACCACTACCCCCACCCCAGCCCCAGTGCGCGTGCACACACACACACACATCATGGTCAATGCCGAGAAGGTATAACACCCGCCACCCACACACCCACAATCACACAAATCCATACCCAACATACTCCCAACATGGAAATCCACACTCAACACCGGCAGCCCCACCCACACAAGTGCACACAATACACACAAATGCACACGTGCAGCATGGTACACATACAAACCCACAGCTACACACGCACAATCATCCTCACTCACACTCTTGGGGCCTCTTGTGGGTCCAGTCTGGGCACACCCAGGGCAGAAGCCTCCTCTCGGTCCCTCCAACTGTTCTGGGCTGGCAAGGTGGGGCAGCCTCAGGATCTGCCGTGTGCCAGCTGGGTGGGATTCATGGCCTTTGGGCTTAGAAGAACCCCAGAAGGGAAAGGAGCGCACATTCGGCAAGTGCTTGCATACCTACTAAGATGGGTGACTCACTCCCTCCCAGAGCAGCCAGGGCCACTTCTGAACACTAGAAAGCTCCCCTTCAAGCAGAATGGAAGCGGCCAGATACTGCTCTCCAGAGGTGCAAAACCCATGTCCTGTTGAGATCTCTAAACAGATTCTCTCCTCCTGCCCCATTTCAGGTGAGAATGGTGAGGAACAGAGCAGCTCTCAGGGAGGGCCGCCTGGTGGAGCTGAGTGGCTGGTGGGCTGGTGCCAGCTCATGCACACACATAAACACTTAGAAATACACACAAACATGCAGACACCCAGATATGCCCCCCCATGCACGCCCATAGACTTTACCCGCAGGCCTGCAAGCAGACATGTAATACACATACACACACACGGAGCCCACACATGAGGATGGGGGAAGGGGACCCTCCTCTTTTACACCAGGCCTGCCCCTCGTACCTCCGGGGATGGAAATCCTCCTCCGAGCCTCTAGGTGGGAGGGGGGGGAAGGGGAAAGGGGCTCCAGCTCCCTCACCTCCCTTCCCAGCAGCAGTGGTTAGCTCAGTCTGCTCCCACGGTGGGGATAAATTGCCTTTTATTAAGCCTCCCAATTTGGAGCCAGCCTCAATTGGAACCTTCCAAAGCCCCTGTCTCAATCCTTTAGGCCAAAGGCAGATACAAATAGAGCTTGAACAGGCCCTTTAATTCGCCCTGGGCCCCTTGGTGGGGGGTGTCTGCCACCTCCCAACCCAGCCAGTTCCGGCCCAGAAATGGCACTTTGAAAGCTGTGCCCCACACACCTTTCTCCATCCCTCTCAGCCCTGGAGACTCACTTTCAAGCTGCATAAACCTCCCTCTTCTCTGGGAATTTAGATCTTCACCCAACAATGGGAAAAAAATAATAAAGCCACTGAACAAGTGGACCGAAGGTCCAGGAGGGCAGAAAGTTCTGGGCTAGACCCATAGGCCGGCAGCCAGAGGGGCCTCCAGGTCTCCTGGCCCCTGGGCACAGCCGATGCTTTCTGGAGAGGCTCCACATTGGTATGCTCTGTCCCTCACAGCCCAAATTACACTGGCTCTCCTGGGACCCCTTTTATCGCCCCTTGTCGCTTCAGCAAAAGGTTATGCACGAGAACAGCGAAATCTCTCACGCATGTTAACTAAAAGAGCGTTGTTGTTGTTTTTTTTTTTAATGCACAGGAAAAAGCAGCTCACCGAAGAGCCAATATTTGCAGTTTCTCAGATCACGACGAGCACTGGGCCAGGAGTCCAAAGCCCAGGCCCTGCCCAACCCTGCCCCAGCTAGTCTGTGACCTAGGCATGTCAACTTAACCTCCCCCACTTCCGGTTTCCTCACCCACTAAAAATGGGAAAGTCCCTACAACGAGGCCCTGACAGGGACACTGTGAAGACGGGCTGGAAGCAGAGCAAATGAATGAATGACGGGAAGGAATGAATCACATCACGGAACAAGCAGAATCTGGCTGGCGCTAGCACAGGCTTTGCTGATCAAGCATTTACCAGGCAAGACCTGGTATTTTGCCCCGAGCATTCTTTTCCCCAGGCCTTCCCCCCACCTTTCTTTCTTTCTTTTTTTTTTTTTCCGCCTGGAGAATTCCTGGAAAACACCTTCAAGACCCAGTTTGGCACCAGTTCTCCAGTTTTGACATTTTATAGATGAGCCTCAAAAGATGTAATCTGCCCAAGATCAGAGAAAGCCGGGTTGCCAGGATCCAAACCCAGACCGCCACAGGGTGACAGTCTGCTCTGCCTGTGGGATGTGAACCCTGGCATTGCCGAGCTGCCGATATTTTGCAGAGAGGCATAAAACCAGCATTTCTTACGTGAAATTTCCCCAGTGTGGTAAAACCCTGTGACAGCCAACCAGCGCTCACTCGAGGCCCGCCAGTGTACAACCTCAGGTCTGAGCAGTCAAGCTCTGGTCTCTTCCACCTCCCCTAGAGAGCCAGGTCTGCTCAGAGGAGGCGGCATGCCCGAATTCCTTTCTGTCCTGGTGCTCTGTTAGGATGAAAGCGGGGGCTTGGAAGCGGGAAGGCATTCAGGCAGGATGAAAGGGACTGACATGAGCAAAGCCTGGGTGGCACAATTGCACCAATCTTGTGTTCTTTTCAGAGGGGATCAAAACAGAGCCCCCTCCAGCAGGTCATGGGAGCAGGTCTAGGAAAACACTCAGTAGGTATATGCAGAACCAAGGAGCGCGTAATTCTCGAAGGTTAGGTCTCCATGCTTCCAGGGTTTGCCCTACTCAGCGAATCACCCTCTGGGGTAACAGGACCCCTGAGACTATCCAAGCCCTCTAAAGATGAGGAGACGCCTAGAGAGGACCACCACTTCCCTCATGTCATACAGCAGGTGAGTGAGTGAATGATGGAGCCAGCCGAGGCCCAGGGCATCACAGCATACCCCACGACCCCCCAGACGGAGGACCCCAGTGCCATGCCCATTGTCCAAACATGAGGAGTCTACCCTGCCCAAACCCACTCCTGCCTCAGTCCCGTTGCCTGGGATCCAGCCCTTAGCACACCCTCTCTTTAAGGTAAGCTGTCCCGGCCCCTGACTTCACAGATATTCAGTGAGGCAGCCAAGGCTCTGAGTTACTAGCCCACAGGACCTTGAGCCAGAGTTGCCTGACCTCTCCGAGCCTCAGTTTCCTCATCTGTAAAATGGGGATGGCAGGACCAGTTTTTACTCCGAGGAAGGGCCCGCCAGGTATCGTTCTCTTGCCCCTCCCCAACTCAGGCCGCCCTTGCTCCCCTTTGTTCTCCAAAATCCTCCTGCCCTCTCTCTGGTCCCTGCCATGGCTCCTCCCTCTAAGTGCCGAGCTTTTCTGGGGAATTATAATCTGCTGGGATTTAATTACTGGGTCCGGAAGGGCTGCCACCTCTTCTCCCAGCTGAGACGTGTAACAGTCCCTCGCAGGGCTAGGCTGAAAGGCTGCAGAACTGAGAGTGGGGGCTGCCCTGAGCCCCAGGCTGGCCCTACAGTTTGCAGGGCCACCAGAGGGAAATGCAAGGAAGGAGGCCCCCCACTTTAAAATCAGAGAATGTGGGCATTCTGAGGGAGTTCACAGATGCCCTCTTCCATAGAGAAGGAAACCGAGGCCCAGAAAGGAGTGCTGACACCCAAAGGCCCCCCCCCTCCAGCTCCCTCCTGGGCTTCTCTCCCTGTCATCCCTGGCACCCCTACCTCCATTCCCTGGTCCGAGCTGGGCTCCTTGCCCCGGCATCCTTCTTCTCCCATGGCTTCAGAAAGCCTCCCCCATCTGACTGTGTCATTCCTCTGCCTCCAGAATAACACTGGACAAAAGACCTGGGCCCCCAATTCCTGCCCTCCCACTCTCTGACCTCCTCCGGCTGCTCAAAAGCCTCCCACCACTCTGTACTTTGCATGTCTTCAGGCTCTTGTCCTGCACGACCCTCATGTGATCAGTGCCCCCCATCCTTCCATCCCCTTCCCTGGGAGGCCCACCCTGGCTCTCCCCGGGCCAGGCCTGGGTGTGCTTGCCCCCAGACCAGACCCACGGGGCTGCTGGCAAACATGTGCCGAATGAAGGAGCTCGACCAGTGAAACAAGATAGCAAGCCAATGCCTGCCTGGCCTCCCTCCCTGCCTGTGGGGACGGGGTCAGGGTGACCCGGTTCTGTCTGGGTCCAGCACTCCCTGCTGAGGGACCACCTCTTCTCTAAGATGGCACGGGGGTTGGGGTGGATGCAAGAAGTCCGTGAGGCTGGCACCATGCCCAGCCCTCTGCCTGCCCGGGCACCATCTGCACCACTAGTGCTCCCAGCCTCTCACTGGGGCCACTGGGGGACTCCAGCCAAACAGTACAGGGCCCCGAGCCATCCTGGAGTCGGGTCGCCCACGGCAGGGTGGCACCCATGAAACTTCTCTCTCCTACCTGGGACTGCTCCTTGGAAACCTCTGCTTCCTTCTTGTGACGGCCCTGACCTCATCCTGTGCCTTTAGACCTCAGCTCCTCGGTGGGGGGCCGCCTCACCTGAAATCCCCTTATCAGGCTAGACTCAGACAAGCGCCTTCTCCTCCAGGAACCCCAGCCTCCTCAGCACAGGGAGCACCTGGTGACAGAGACAGGAAAGCGTGAAGCTGGGTGCGTGACAACATATACAAACCCGGAGATGCCATGTGGATATTCTGGGTCCTGAGAGGATGGGTGACAGGGTCTCATGCCCGGTCCCAGCCGGGCTGAGCTGCACCCCGCAGGGCCAGGGGCTTCGGCATACTCATTAGCATCCCCTGCAGGGCCCAGGGGTCCATGACCCTGCATTATGCAAACATGAGTTCATCTTCTCATTTCTCCTCCAAGGTAACAAGTCGGCATTCTAAGCAGGGCCTCCAGCGCTTTAACCCTCGGCAGTGAGGAATGCGGGCATCTCAGTGCAGGGAAAGGCAAGCAGGGGACATTTTGCAAGGAGGCAGATGCAGGACAGTCCCAACCACTGCTCTGGGGAAGGGGCACCTGGCAGGGATGACCTGGGGCCAGGCAGGGTCTCTGTGCCCACTTTGTGGGGGATGAGCTGAAATTTGCCGGCCTCTCTCCTAGTTTGGCTCTTGGGGAACTGGCCAGTGCTGACTTTCCCTGTCCCCCCTGCCAACTCTGATTCCCCATGACACTGTTTCTCACCTTTGAACCCTCCCCTTGTCAAGCTCCCCTGAAAAATGTAGGGCCTGGTCCAACAAGTCTCACTGGAACCCAGCCAGCAGGAACATCCCCTCCCTTTTACCAGACACACTACCTTTGATAATGCAGCCTCAAGTGGACCCAAGGAAATTCTTAGCCCACTGGAAGCTCATACTGAGATGAGAGCACTGAAGGATTGAAAGGGTATCTCCTCCCCCCACCCCCTCACAAAAGCCAGCAAACCCAGTGCCCCTGCCGTGGTGACACAAAAGTGACTTCAGTTGCTGGATGGTCAAATGAATGCTCGCTGAACCCCAATGTGAGCCCAGAGGCTGCCGGGCTCTTGAACAAACTTGACCTGGTTCTCTTGACTCTGTCAGCAGTCTTGTGGGGCAGACCTATGACCCCCATTTTACAGATGGGAAAACTGAGGCTCAAAGAAGGGGAAGGAGCCCTAGCTCATGGCCAGTGCTCTCGCTTCCTCTGACCTAAAGCCGGTTCTGAGAGAAGTCAGGCCTGGGCATACAGAAGGCGGCTAATGAATGTGTGTGAGCGGAGAGGGGCAGCCCCTCTCCTGAATCTCTAGCTCCCCAAAAGGCCGAGGCTGACCTATTCACCTTGGCGTCCACCACTCTTAACCCCGGCCACACGTGCTGCTGGGGGAGGAGGCTGAGGGGCTCGTTGCTACTTACTACCATTATTATCTTTACTACTACTACTACTACTACTACTACTACTACTACTACTACTACTTTCTACTGCAGTCCTTTTAGAGCTGACTAGGGGCGAGACAGCCAGGCAAAGCGGAGAGTAACCCGGCCCGGAATTTTCCAGAAAGGCCGTGGTGGCACGTACCAGAGCTGGTGGGGGGGGGCACCTGTGGCTGGTCTGTTACGGAATCATCCGTTGGCTCTGGGGGACATGGGGGGGGGCACAACAGGCCCCTCCCAGGCTGGTGAGGGCGACGCAAATCACACCAGAGCTGCCCCAGGCTTGTGAGTCATCAGCTCCCCACATGAGTGGACATGGCCGCCTGCTCCCCTTCCCGCAGCCCCGACCTCAGATGTGAATATTTTGGGGGCCTCCGCAGGGGGCGCCAAGGCCTTGTCCTTGTGTGTGTGTGGAGGGAGTGGGTGTCTCATCTTCCCAGGAGTCCTGTAGAGATAGGAGGTGATGGAGGGAGCTTGGACAAGCTAGGGGGTAAGGAAGGCAGGCTGGGCTTGGGGGTGGGGGTGTCAGAGAACTGGGGACCCCAACTTCTAGCTATGTGACCTCAAGCACCTCACTTCTCTATGAAACCGGAACCATGGAGGCCGACTCGCAGGAGCTGGGCGAACGACAGACGCTGGGCTCAGCACACGGGTGGCAATCCTGGGGGGGCCCAGGGTGGGGGTGGCACCCTGCTCCTATGACCTCAGAGTCCACCGCCTAGGTGGAGGGGTCCTTAAAATTCAAAATAGAAGCCACTCAGCACCCTTCCGGGTCTCTGCAGCCTCCGGTCTGGATTTCATCCGTCTCCCAGGCTGGGGGATGTGAGCAGGAATGGCTCAATCAGGATATAATCGTTTTTAATTAACGTGCGGATCATTTCACAGGCTAATCTCCTTGGAGACCAGAGGGAAGATGGTCTTTTAAGATTTTTCCTTTGCCTTCCCCCACCCCACCCCTCCGAGGCGAAGGGCCGCCTCCCCCCACCCCCCTTCACCCACCCAGCCGCAACCTTCAAAGCAGCACAAAAGCCTGGCGTCTGGTACCATCTTGGGGCCATTAGGAGGAAACTGTGTGCTCACACACAAACACACATGCCCGAGCTCTGGGGGACCCCCCTCCCCAATGCACAAATGGGATCGGAGACTCAAGTCACAGGCACACACAAATTCCACGCACACAACGCTGACACGCCTGCACACGTGCCCCAAGCTGGAAAGCATACGCATCCCTTAAGAAATACACAAACAGGATCAGAAGATCACACACAGGCGCGCGTGCACCGACACACTGCAGAGAGAGAGAGAGAGAGAGAGAGAGAGATAGTCGCCGGCACATCACGCGCGCGCATGCACACACACACACACACATGCCAATACAGGCCTGGGCTGGTAGGCACACAGACCCCCAGGAATGCACAAACAGGGTCCAGGAAGCACAGACGTGGGCATGCCCTGGGGGGCTCTGCCGTCTGCCCCACCCCCCCGAGCCTTCCACCATTCTGCTCCACTCAGCGCTGGCAGAGCCCACCCTTTCTAGGCTGTCCAGCCTCTGGCCAGCCCCCAGTACCCTCACCCCGCCACAGCCTCTCTCTCCTGGGTGCCCAGACCTGTGGGTTCCCGCCAAGTAGCCTCCAATGAGGCTGGGCAAGGGGTGGGGGTGGGGGAGCAGGATTTTTTCACTTTAAACACGTCCTTCTCCCTCTCCCGCCCCTACTTTTTCTTTTCCCCCTTTTCGTCTTCCCTCATCTCCTTTTCCTCTTTCCTAATCCCGTTCTTTCTCTCCCACTATCTTGTGTCCATTCTTTTTCTATTCCTTTTCTAGCTCTCCTCCTCCTCTCTCCCCTTCCTCCCCAGGACACTTCCTGGTGCCCATCTCAGGCCAGAGGGAGAGTTTAAGATACTGTCTGTCCTTCCTCGCTCCCCCAAGCTGGGTATCTCTGGCCCCTCCTGTTCCCAGCTCCAGAGCGGCTGGGACTAGAACTTTGGACAGATAAACTGAGGTGTGGTGGGGGGGGGCAGGGGCAGGCATCCCTGAAATCTGCAGCCTCACCCCTCACTCCACCTGCACTGATTCCTCGGCTTTTCCTTCTGGGAAATGGGGTGACAATGAGGAAGGGGGTGTGTGAGGAGGGCACTCTGTGGCTGGCCCCCGGGTCCCATGGATGCAGCCAGGGCTGGGACCCAGCATGGGATACCCGGGCAAGCCAGATGCTTCTCCTCTCTTGGGGTCTCAGTGCCCCCATCTGTGAAACAGGCCAGTCAGCCCACAGGAGCCCTGGGGACCCTTCCCAGATCGGAAACCAACATGGCAAATCAGCAGCTGGTCCTTGGCTGCCGCCAGGCACGGCAACAGCTCTGTGACCCTGAGAGTCACTTCCCCTCTCTGGGCTCCCGTTTCCTCCTCTGTCAAATGAAGGGGACAGACAGGTGATTCATCGCCAAGGCTCCCTTCGGCTCTGGTGGAAGGTTCTAGATTATGGGGCAGGAAGGAAAACTAGGTCCCACTTATCCAGGGAAAGTCAGAGACGCCCATTAGGGAAAGTCAGACGTGACGGAGCCTTCTGCACCAGCAGCTTCGTTTGGGGGAAATGATCTTAAACATTAAAAAAAAAAAAAGGAAAAGAAAAAAAAAAAAGCTCTGTACACAAAATGCAATCATCATATTCTGGGAGCATCCAGAATGTTTAACAAAAGGGGAATATTAAGTAAATTATCGTACATCCACTCGATTGGAAAAGCCTGAACACATTAACCCTGGTGTTTATGAAGAGCTGGTTACAAAACAGGAAAAGGCACCAGCAAAAAAAAAAAGCAGGAGATACATCTGAGTATAGAGAATGACGACAAACCAGCTACCAAGTTGGGAAGAAGCTGGGAAAAACTACAGCAAAATATTAACGTTGTTAGGGCCCGCGAAGACTGTCAGTAACCATTTTTGCTGGTTTTCCTCTGTTTTTCGGGTTTTCCATGAACCACATTTTAAAATGTATATATCAAAAAGGGTTGTATTTTTTTTTTCCCCAAACTACTAGATACCTCCAGTTGAGAAACTTTCCCCTTTCATTCATTTATTCATTCATTCATCACCAGTTCATTCACTCCTGGGTTGGGCGGGCCCTGGGGGATGGAGACCACCCTACAAATCACATCATGGACTTGTGCCATGACGCAGACGGGGGCAGCAATGAATCCTGCTGCTTTCCGTCTAGCCTCCCAGTGAGCCCTCCCAGGGGGGGCTGCTCCCAGCTGCTAGGGTCTCCCAGGTCCACCTCCGGGACCAGAACCTCCACCCTTAACCACCAGGCCTCCAGCTAGGGGTGTTGCAGATGGGGGATGGGGAGCCGGACAAAGGTTTGGGCAGGGACCCGCCAGCTCACTGAGCCTCCCACAACCTGGGCAAAGGGGAGGGGGGAACCCTTCCCTTCCTATCACCCCAGGCTCCAGGCAAGTCCCCTTCCAGCTACCCCCTCTCCCTGCAAAGCCACTGCCTGGCTGTGTAAGTGACCCTCTCTGGGATCTGGTTTCCGTCTTTCCCTAAGATCCCTGGACAGGGTCCTGCCTGGCTGTGGGGAGGAGGGGGGGTGTCCAACAGTGTGTCCCTGAGGCATGGAGGGGGGGCGCTGACAGATTTCTGGGGAAGGTTAACTCTTTCTATTCCTGGACCAAAGAACAAAACAGCCTGAATAACAGTCCTGTCCTCCCCCAAAAGATGCCTCTCCTCTTTCCGCGGGGAGAGGACTCTCCTCCACCTGTCTTGGTGTCCCCGCATCTGACTCCCTACCCGGGGGAGGGAAAGGGGAGGGGGCACCTTATCTCCGGCCTTGGCTGCTCCCAGCTGCTCCCCTGGGAA
Organism: Tolypeutes matacus; assembly: GCA_026826555.1. Taxonomy (NCBI): domain Eukaryota; kingdom Metazoa; phylum Chordata; class Mammalia; order Cingulata; family Chlamyphoridae; genus Tolypeutes; species Tolypeutes matacus. The sequence goes on from JAKSZT010054051.1 coordinate 3,457,700, forward strand.
TCCAATGAAAGCCCTTCCCACTGATTTCTGCCCCCGGCCCCTACCCTGGCCCCAGTGGATATTGCCCTTCATCCTTTGGGCTCCTCTGGGTGCGTCACCACCGGCTGTCCTCCCGGGCCCCCTAAAGGAGCAAAAGGATCTGGGGGCTGTGGGTGCGGGAAGCCCCTGACCCACCCCTGCTCTGCAGTCCTCAGAGATTATCTGGGCCAGCGCTCCCTTCCCACGGCCCCAGTAAGAGAGAGAAGTTCCCACCACTCCCTACCCCCTCATCCTCCCCCACCCCCCCCAGCCCCAGTCCGGATCTCCGGGTCACCGGAGCAGCGTCTGCTGTGGATAGCAGGAGACAAACACTTCGTCACACACAGAGATCACCCTCGGGATCACCTCTTTCAAGCCCGCCGTTGTACAGGCAGGGAGGGGGCCCAGGCGGGGGACGGCTGGGGCTTGGGGAGGGGGGCTTCGACGTCCCTCAAGTCACCAGCCAATCACCAAGCCCCAGAGGGGCTGGAATCCATGACCCCCGGCTGCGAATCCGGAGTCTCTCGCCTTCACCGCGCACACCAGCCTCCCCCCTCCTCGCCCCGCAGCAGCCTCCGGCGCCATCCGACGTCAACATCTCTAACCCAAACAAGCACCTCCGCCTTAGAGAGTCCTCTCCTCTCCTCCCCATGCCGCCCCGGGGCCGGGGGGGTCAGTCGCCCCCGGAGAGACAGAGCCACGACCCACCCACCCCTCCCCCGGACAGTAAAGGCGCAAGATTTCATTGTCAGCCCCACCACCCGGGCGGGAGGTGGGGGGGGGTGGGCGCAGGGCCGGGCCCCGGGAAGTGGGGAGGGGTCTCCAGGGGGAAGTGTTTGAAGCTGCTCTTCCAGCGCAGTCCAGATCCGGAAGCTGCGGGCGGAGGGAGGAAGGCGGGGGTGTGGAGAGCTCGACCTTAAGCACTCACGGGGCAGCCGGGAGAGGACGCCGCGGCCGAAGGAAGCGCCCGAGGCGTCGCGAGCGCCGAGTCCCCCGGGAAGCAGCGCTCCCGGGAAGTTTCCCATCGGTTTGCCTGGGGACAGACGGAGCACGCCGCTCGGCCCTCCCCGGTCCGACCAGCTCCCCCGGGCGCAGAGTGCCAACTTGAGCCAAACTCCTGCCTTCTCCGGCATCCCTCACTTCCCCATCTCGGCCTTCCGCCAAGGCCACTGTCGCCAAGACCTCTCACCCATGCATGGTGGAGGAAAAGAAGGGGGGAGATCCCCCAGCATAACTAAACTGCGGCCAAAACCAGAAAGAAAGACAGAAAGAAAGAAGAACAGGCAGGCAGACAGAAATTCCTTCTCTTGCGGTCAATTTCCCCAACCGGCTTGGAAACCCCCCCAACAGGCAAATCCCCAACTCCAAGCCAAGCTCCCGCAGCGCAGCGGGCGACGGACCACCGGGCGGCCTTGGGTGCGGGACAGGTCTCGGCACGGCGGCCAGGCCAGGACTCGGGGAGCTCTCCCTCCCCGGAATGGCCCCCCAAAAGACACAAAGCTCTAGCAGCCAACAATACCTGCAGGCTCCTCCTGGGTCTCGCAGGCGCCGGGGCTGCGCGTCTCGCCGTCTCCCTTTCCCCTCGCCGCTTCTCCTCCTCCTCCTCCTCCTCCACCACCACCTCCTCCTCCTCGCGCGCGCTCTCCCCTCGCCTCTTCCAGAACGCGGTGACCAGATGAGATCCTTGGGAAGAGAAAAATATGAGCGCTCGCACAATTCCTTTATCTGCCGCCCCGCCGCTCGCCGCGGCCCCGGGCTCGCTCCTTTCTCCCCCGCGCTCCCGCGCGCGCCGCGCCTCTCGCGCCCCGCGTTCCCTTCTCAGCAGCCCGGGAGAGAGCCCTCAGGAGCCATTATTCACGGGCCGCCCGGGGGGACAGGAGGTAATTAGAGACGGCCCCGGGGCCGCATCCACTTGGCCAACGCGTTGCGGGCGCTGGGCGCGCGCGGGGAGGGGCGCGCGACGAGGGGGCTTGGCTGCGCGCAGCCCGCGCCCCAGACGCGGGGGAGGGGAGAGGAGGAGGCTGGGAAGGGAGGAGGCAGGGAAGGGAGCAGGGAGGAGGAGGAGGGGGCGACGAGGAGACGCTCCCGCCGCTCTCCCCGTAGGGGCTCGGGGTCACCGGCTGGGAGACTCCGAAGCGCTGAGGGACTGGGTATGGGGGGCGGGGGGAAACGCTGTAATATTTTCCCAGTGACTTACAAGCCCGCGGGTGAGCCCTGGGCCGTGTGCGTTCAGGTTCGTGTCTCTCGCGATGTGGATGGATATTTCGGGTCTGTGCCTACGTGTGGATGTCACGGTGTTTGGGGGATTTGGTTCGAGCTTGTGGAATGTGCTGCCGGATGTTGGTGGAGCTGGGATGCGGTGCCCGCGTGGGGTTGTGTGCGATTGTTTACAGAAGGGTTGCGTGACGGGGAGGGAGGGTTCCTGCGTGTGTGGGCTTGAGTGAGGCTGGGTGCGTCCGCGGGATTGTGTGACTATGTGCGGTTCTGCGTGTGTGGGATTGTGCTGCGTGGGTCCGGGGGGGGGCGTTGTGTGGCTGCGTGGGTTTGTCTGCGAGTGGGAATGCGATTGTAGGGGGCTGCGTGTGAAGGCGGGCAATGCGCCTCTGCGGAGCTGTAGCTTGCCGGAGGGGGCCCGCGTGGCGTCGGGAATCGCTACGCCGCAGAAGAGCCCCTTAAGGCGCGAACAACCAACGCTTGGGGTTCCGGGAGCATGCAGCGCGGAGGTGTAGGGGCTGGGAGGGAGTAAGGGGGTAGGGACGAGGGGGGCCTTCATCCCGCCCCCTCTATCACCCCCACCGCCACTGCCGCCGCACGGGAGACGCGGGTTGGAGATCCTGGCACTTGCCGACCCGGCGGTCCTAGAGGCGCTGGGTTGGGAGGACCCAGCTCGTTCATGGAGAGAGGACTACGGGTCTGGAGCGGCGGAAACCGTGCCTCGAAGGTCGGGGAGCAGCTGAGACGCGCGCGGGCGAGGGCTGCCCAGGGAGACTGGTGGCTGCCGGGAGACAGAGGGGGACGAAGCCGAGACAAAGAGCGGGGCCAGCGGCCTTGGGGCCGGACCGCGCCTCTGGGTCCTCCTTGAGGCTGAGGGGCGGCCCTGCCCGCGCGCTAAAGGCCGAAGCGTGGAGCCAGGCGGCGGGAGCGCGGCCCCTCCTCGCCCTAGGCCCGGGAGCCGCCACCGTCGCGGTCACCAGTCCCCGCGGCCACGGGATTGCGCTCCGGGCGGGGCTGGGGGAGGGGGGAGGGGTGTGCGCGCAGCTGGCGGGCGCCGCGATTGAGTGCTCGGCGGGCCCGCCCCTTGCCAGGCCGCCTCGCCGCCCACGCGGCCGTTCATTCATCCGCCCTGCCGTCTCTCCAGCCACCCACCCGGCCAGCCAGCCACACGTCCGTCCGTCTCTCCGTGCCCGGGCGCGCTGGGCGCGGGGATCACACAGAGGGGTCAGATCTGGCTCTCTCCCCACTTTCTCCCATTTGCCAGTCCGTCCGCCTTTCTCACTCCCCTCGAGCCCCCACCTCCATTTCCCGCCTCTGTTGTGGTAGGAGGGGAGGAGCGCACCTCAAAGAATCCTATCGCATTTGGATTTTTGCGGCTGGCTCCGTGATCGCCCTAACCCCGCTCTCCACCTTCTCCCGGTCGCACCCCACTCCACCCCCGCACGTAAATACGGATCAGACACGAAAGCGCGAAAGAAGGCAGGCGTGGGGGCGCCCTTTGGCCCCCCCCCCGAAGCCCAGTAGGGCTTCCTGGGCAGGCAGCCACCTCACCCCCCTATTTGAGTGCCTCCTCAGCCCAGCAGCCCCATCTGCACTAGGGGGAGCGGAGGCGGGGAAGGGGTACATGGCACGAGGTGCCCTCGGGTCCTTGGCTGGGGGTTGCGCGGGGGCAAACCTCCCACTGGAACAGGGCCAATTGGGAAACTTAAAAAAACACCAACATTCCCCCAGAACGTCCGGTGCCTTCGCCCCTTGTCCTTCCCTCTTCCCCTAGGAAACGCCATCTTTACAGTCAGGCTTGGGAGCCACTGGGCCAGAACATTTTAAGGCCTGCTCAGACTTCTCAGGACCGCAGCCCAAGGCCTGTCACTTTGCACAGTGGCCTAAAAAGCAGGTCTCTCTGCTAGAAATAAACACCACAACTTGGGCTCTGGGCTGATTCCCCTGACCCCACCTCCATCGTGGCTTACCTGGCAAAGATGAAGCAAAAAAAAAAAAAAAAAAAAAAAAAACAGAGACAGACTGTTGGCACCCACTCCCAGCCAGCAGGCCCCTGGGGGCAGCCTCAGTTCCTCTTTGGGCTCAGGTTTCCCTACCTTTAAAATGCAGGGGCTGCTTGGTCTGTCTCCAATGAGAAGGCCTGAAAACTAAGAGTCACTCATTGGGTCCAGAGGTCCTATGTGTACCTCATTAGGGCTGACATCAGACAAAGCTGAAATCCCTGCCAGGGACTGACCCTTTAACCCTGGTGACGGTGACCCCTGATCCATAACCATGGCCCTCGATGGTCCCTGCCACATCCTGACTCATTTCCTCCTTCCATATGGCTGCCTATGAGGTTCAAGCCTAGCAGGTGTGGGCCTCCCTTCCCTGGAGGACAGGAACAGGCTCTCCTTTCCTCCCAGGTTTCTAAGTGATCATAGCGGCAAACGAGGCTCTACACAGCCCCCCACCTCTCTGAGCTCCTATCCCACCCTGTCCCCACAGTCCAGCCACACTGTCCCCTGGCGGTTCCTTGAATACACCAGGCCCTCTCACCTCAGGGCCTTTGCACTCGCTGGTCCCTCTGGAATGCTCTTCTCAATCTTCTAAGACACCATATAATTTATTTATTTATGCATTTTTGTCTCTTGGCTCACCCATGTGTCCTCAGGGCCTGAAATGATTATTCAATAAGTAGTTGTTGAATGAATGAATGAGGCTGACTCAAGCCCTCCTTCTGGGAGCCTGGCCCTGCCTAGGGCTTTCTCCTCTGAACCTGTTGCCCTCTGGTAGACAGAGGGCCTCAGAGCCCAGACAGGTCACCTGGGACTCTACTGCAGGGGCTCGAGGGATGGGATGGTCATGGGGCAGCTTGTTTCAAAGGAGAGCAGGACTGCCCATTGCCTGTCCAGGGACCTCTCTATGGTTCCTCAGCCCCTCCCACCAAGGGCTCCCTGCAGCTCCTGGCAGGTGGGGGTGGGGGGAGTCCCAGGGCAGTGTGGCCAAGGTAGGTCTAGGTTCCGGAGGGCCACCATTCCCCTCTGCCAAAGGAGGATGGAGACCCCTGAGCTGGCCAGCGCCCTTCCACAAGTCATCCCAGCTGGGCCACAGGACAGGGCCACGAGTGGGATCTTCCCAGCTTGGCAGGGAGAAACCAGGCTTGGAGCTGTCTGGGAACTTGCCAAGGACACTGGATAACATGGCCTGATCCCCACCGGCCTTTTAAGTTTTCCAGAGAGGTCTTGCTCACCTCACATAGCACAGCGCCTGGCACCCCAGTGGACACTTGCTGCGTCGCTACCGAATGAATGAAGCCACAGAGTCAGGATTCACACTTGAGTCTGGGTGGCCCCCAGACCCCTGCTTGTTCCACCAGACCCTCCTGGCAGGATTCCAGGGATCTCAGGGACAAGTCCCCCACACCCAGCAGGCACTCCATAAATGTTGACGGAGAGACCGACAGAGAAGGCAGCCCCACTGGCAGGTTTCCTGCTCCAGACTGGAGTTGGAATCCCATATCCCACTGCGTGAGGCTCAGCCGGGGAGAGGGGGGCCCCATCTTGGTGGGCTGACATGAGAGCTCAGCGGGGCAGGGTGAGTGGCTCACAGGTCTTCAAGGGCCCTACCACCTAAAGAGCAAAATTCATGTCCCAGTGCCGCTGCAGGCTTCAATAAGTAAACACAACTGCAGGAGGAGGGCAGGTGAGGCCTACCAGATGTCCAGCAGCTGAGGACAAAGCCCAGTGACTGGCCAGCCAGGTCAGGGGTTAGCCAGGGGCTACCCAGGTGGGCACAGGGGCAGGAAAAGAGGGGCATGGACACCACCCACCCAACCAGGCAAGTGCTGCCGAGACCCAGAAGTCATGTTCAAGCTCGGCCCCTGGCCTGGTGGCCCCCAGGCCCTCCTGGCCCTGGGGTGGCTCCATGGAGGAGAGAGTGCCCAGAAGCTGGCCTGAGGTCAGGTGTGCAGGCTTTAACATCCACTGCACAGGTGTCATTGCATGCGATCGGTCTGTCTGTCTGCCAGGTCGGCCACTCTCTCCATTTTGGATACTGGTCCACTGAGGCCCAGAGACCTGACTTACCCAAGGTCATGCCACTCGAGGGCAGCAGAAGTAATTCATCTTGTCGTTTGGCAAATATTTACCGAGCACCAATGGCATGCTGTGTTGGGAAGTCAGGGCAAGGAACAAGGCAGAGCTTCTTTGCGTGTTGGGGAGACGGACAAGAGACAGAAGGAGGAAGTAAAGGATGCAGTATGTTAAACGGTGAGGTGTGCTATGAGAAAATAAAGCCAGGGAAGGGAGATGGAAGCACCTGGGAGAGGGCTATAATTTTAAATCGGTGATCAGGGAAGTCAGACTGGAGAAGTGACATTTGAGGAAAGATTTAAAAGTCCAAGGTAGTGAGCCGTGTCTGATTTCGGCGGGGGGGGGGGGGGGGGGAGAATGCTGTCCTGGAAGATGGAGCTACAAGTGCAAAGGCCCTGAAGCAGGAGCATACCTGGAATTTTTGAAAGTGGTGAGGAGACTGGTGTGGCTGGAATGAAAGGTGACAAGGGGCCATGCCCCAGAGGGACTGGTACACCACTGCCTGAATTTGGCAATGAGCTAGATGAGGAGTCTTTGCAAAGAGAGGGACATGGGCTCTTAGGTTTTCACAGTAACCTTCCCTGGCTGCTATGATAAGAACAGACTGTGGGAGCCAGGGTAGAAGCAGGCAGGTAGGCCAGGAGGGTGACAGTGGGCTCCAAAGCAGGGAGGGGCTGCGAAGGGGACAGATTCTGGATTTATTCTGGAAGCAGGCTAGAAAGATTAGCTAAGAAGTGAGAGAGAAAGTCAAGGTCAACGCCAAGTATTCTGGCCTGAGCAAATGGAAGGATGTGCTGTCATGCCCTGCCATTCATGCCAGGACAAGCAGGTCTGGGCAGGAGGAACGGGCTGGCAAGGGGTGTGTGGGATAAACACATGAGGAAGGAAATGCTGCCCCCTCCAGCCTTCACGATGCCCCCTTTAATGTATTAATGAGGGACTGTCACGTTATGCCAATCTGCTACCTTAAAACTGCTGGCCCCATTTTTAGGTCAGCACTGGGCAAGCTACTGCCATCATTTTCCCACTCTGAGCCTCGATTTCTCCCTTTATAGGAGGATGTCAGTCCAGCCAGCAGCTAATCCTCTCGCCCCCAAGGACCATTTCACGTCCCAGACTGGGTCTATGCAACACATGTTGCATTCGACACGTGTTCACTGAGCCCGCCATGGGCTGGGCGCCGTTCGAGGTAAACTGGGGAGGCAGTGTGAACAAAGTCCCTGCTCTCCCCCTCATGGAGGCCACATGGTCATTAAATAATTACATCCCCTGTCCCTCTTCTCCCCCATCAACACTCTCAGATGCCCTGGTGCTTCCTGGGAGAGCTTGGGCTACTGTGTGAAACTGAAACCAAAATGCCTGAGAAAAGGGTTTCTTGGAAAGCAAAGAGCTAGTGGGGATAGCTATGAGGGTAAAAATATCCACATTCCCTTAAGTTTTCAGAACCTTTTCAAAGAGCTTGTCTCCTCCCCCTGTCCCCCTGTCCCCCAAATCCTAGGGGCTGGAGATCGAGGTTGAAGGAAGATTCCGAGGTTACCCCATTAGGTCTGGCCAAGGCTTTGAGTGGTGACGGTTGCTTGGGGTGGCCTCTCCCACCTGTGGCCCAAGAAGTGAACAACCATTGATCTCTTCTGTCTCATGGCTTTCTCTGCCCTGTCCATCCTTTTTTACTAGACTGTGGGAGGCCACCAGGGAGGTGAACACAGCTTAGACAGGGCAGAGTCTGAAGCTAGCCCCACCCCCCTCAGCCCACCTGCTGTGGAACCCCCTTCAACAGGGCAGGCTGCAGGTTCCAGGAGGAGCCTCACTTGTGTTTCACCTCCATCTCAGGTGATTCAGGCCAGGGCAGCACCCCCCCCACCCCCGCCCCCTCCCTGGCCCCTGACCTTCACCTTCCTTTCACAGCACCAGCGTTGCAGTGATCTAGATGATAAACTTGTGCCTGGGAGCTTGGAGGAGGCTAGGCCCTGGGATCCAGAGGACGATGGCCACAGGCCAGGCCTGGGGGTGGGGAAGGAGGGAGGGAGGGAGGCTGGGGGGAAGTGGAAAAGAGAAGAGGGTTGGGTGGCCGGAAAGGAAGACAGACAAGGGGTAGTGGGGTGGGAGGACAGAAGGAGCGCAAGAAGTAGGGGATAGAGGCGAGAAGAAAGAAAGACAGCGGCAGGGAGAGAAAGGAGAGGGAGAAGAGGGAAGAAGGGGGGACTGAGAAGCAGGGGTGGGAGTGGGAGAGACACAGAGAGAGGTGGGCAGGCTCTTCTCCAAGCCCTCTCCTGGGGAGGCCTGGCCTCTGCTGTGGCTCAGTCCCCACGTGGGCCCCGGTTCCTTCTGTGCTCCTCAGAGCAGGGGTGGGGGGCATGGCCTGGGTCCGAGGAGGCAGTGGCCAAGGCCTCAACTCCCGGCCCTTCAGCCCTGCCAAGGAGCAGCTCTGTGCCATCAGGCCTATGGCCACTTTCATGTCTGTTGTGACCCCCGAGCAGCTGTAGGCCCGGGACCCCCTGGGTCAGAGTCACCAAGGGGCCCTAACCGGTCCTCTGTGCTGGCCGCAGCCTGACCCTCGCCCCCTGGCACTAAATGGACTCCTGACCCCAAGCCATAGTGCCGAGCCCCAGGGGACATCTGGTCCCTGCAAAGATTGACCTCTGACCCCAGCCACAGCATGGGCCTGAACTCGATGCGGACTGAGGCCTACGGAAGTGATCTTCCCGTGGATACGGTTGCCGGGCCACGTGGAAAGGAAGAAAGGAGGGAGGGAAGGGGCCCAGCTCAGAGCCATTGATCCCTCACATGGCCCCTCGCTTTCCCAAAGCAGAACCCGGTAGAACTGGCCAAGGAGGCCTGCTGGGGCTGGGCCAGGATGGTGGGTGGCAGATCTGGCCCTTTGTCCTGCCCAGGGCCACTGCACACACACCAGGCAGTGGCAAACACACACCAGAACCCAACCCGCATGGACACACACCCAGAGTCAGACAGACACATGCCCCCAGAGGCACCTGCCCACAACAGTCAGACCCCACCGAGGCAGCCCCAGAGACCCTGCCACGCCGGGTGCAGAGACCCAAACGAGAGCTGCAAAACCACACAGGTACACAGACTAGACACACAACTGCGCGGGCAGACACTCAGGCACGGGAGCTGTCGCCCCAGCACCTGGGAGCGGGAATGAGGACAATTGTGGGTGCTGAGGAAAGCATGCGGGATGGAGGTGCCCACACCCACACCCTGGCTGTGCATGTGTGAACCGTGTGTGTGTGTGTGTGTGTGTGAGGGGATCACTCCCTCCTCTGGCCTCACAGGCCCCCAGATGCTCTCCTGCTGCTGGGAAGGGCAGGCAGGGTTTTAGAGACCTGGTGAGAGTTGGGGAGGGCGTGTTACAGCACAGTCATTCCCTTCCCCAAACCTGGGGCAGGCACCCACGCCCCCAAGTTCACAGAGGGGCACATGAGGCCTGCAGAGGATGGGGATTTGCTGGGTCTTACTGCAGCTATACACACACACGTCCCCGGGTGGAAAGACAAACCCCACAAATACACACACACACGCATGCAGGTGTACAGACACACGGCATGGGCTTACAGGTACATGGGGAGATGTAGACATGGAGATGTGGAAATGTGTACGTGTAAATATTACACAGCTGTACACAGAAAGGCATCCTGAGACTTCACACCCACACACTTGCACACACACACCCATATGACATACACCATCACCCCGACACACGTGCATGCATGCACTAGCTCACCTGTACACCCACATGCATGCACACATGTACACACCCACTCACCCCATGTGCATACATACATCTATACACACTCACATGCATGAATGCACATATATCCACATGCACATGTACACACACAATGCATATACCTCTAGGTGTCAGCCACCTGCCTTCGCGCATCTTCTGCTCCCTGCCCCGGGCAACTGGGGCTGGGGGCATCCCAGGCATGTGACCCCAGGGCTCACAGGGCATCTCTGGACGGCCTCCAGCCCTGCCCAGTTCAGCACTGAGCTCCATGAGCCTCTGCCTTCCCTGGAGCTAGTGGTACCAGGGTGGCTGTCCCCGGCCTTCTCCTGGCCTCCCTCCCCCAAGGCCCTCCCGACTCCGTGCTGCTTGGACCTGGGCTGCTGTGGCACCCTTCAGTTGCTGGCATGACTCCATCAGCTTTCTCCCTGCTAGGTCTCTCAGCTTCCAGTGCCTTCCATGCCCAGTACAGAGGGGAATAGAGCAGTTGGACGATCGGGGGCAGACGTGGCACCCAGGACCTGGGGCAGGGGAGCGAAGGCACCATCTCTCAGCGCAGTGGTGAGGGTCAGACCAGAAGATGCTGGTGAGAAAGTGGGGCCTGTCCACAGTGAGCCCGTGAGGCTATGGGCTCAGTCTCCTGCCGGCTCAGTCCTGGGGAAGCTCTGAGGTAGGGGACACACAACCTCCACCTCCAGAAGGATGAAGAAGAAATCGCTGACCAAACTGCCCCTTGGAGAGTTGGGGTGGAGGGATGCTCACCATGCCCTATTTCAATGTTTTACCCGATGAATGTATTAGGAGGAGGAAGAGCAGGAGCGGACAGCTCAGAGGCTGTGTGTGGAAGTCGGGCTTTGAGCCCAGGTCTGGTGCCTGGGGATTGAGCCTAAGCCACGACCCTGCCCATGAGTGCTCGTGGAGCTGATCTCACTCGCCTTTTATGCTCAGGGCCCAGCCTGGGCATGCAGACAGAGAAAAGGAGGCTGGGATAGGAGGGGTTCACGCCCTGGGCCCTCCTCTAGCAATACCCCTTCTAGATGATGCTCAAGGTACCTGGGACCCTAGGATGTCTCCCTGAAGGGTACTCTGCTTCACACTCATCCAAAAGCGGGGCCCTGGTCTGCAGACCACCAAGTCTTCACAATCTTCTGGTCTTCTACCTTATTTCACAACCAGGGAGACTGAGTCATGAGAGGGAAAAGGAACTTCCCATGGTCATGCAGCCTTGAGAGCTCACCTATGAACAAAATGCTTCCACAGGTCCCTGCCCAGGGGCAGGGCTGGGGTCAGCATGCAAATTTTCCAGATGCAGAGACAGAGGTTCAGGGAGGCCCAGAGGCTGGTCACTACAGGGACTGGAACCCCTGCCTGGGCTCTTCAGTAGAGTTATTTGGTGATCAAGTAATGGCCCCATTCTCCCCACATACCCTAAACCAGAAGAGGCAATGACCCTGCCTGTCCCCTGTGCTGTTCTTAGCTGTGTGTCTCCAGGCAGCTCCAACACCCTCTCTGGGCCTCTGTTTCCACATCCGAGAAAAGAGATAATGCTCCTGGGAAGCGGCTGTGGCTCAATCAGTGGGGCTCCCGTTTACCATGTGGGAGGCCCCGGGTTCGGTTCCCGGGGCCTCCTGGTGAGGGCAGGCCCGCCCGCACGGCGTGGTTGGCTGACCCGGCGAGCACAAGCAGCAAGGGGGGTGGAGAAATGAATAAATAAATAAAATCTTAAAAAAAAAAAAAAAAAAAAAAAAAAAAGAGATAATGCTCCTGGCTTGCCTCACAGAGGGCAACATGGGAGGGACTAAAAAATCACCTTCTGAACTGTGAAGTCGTGAGGTGGAAGGCAAGGTTATTCTCTCCTTAAATTTAACAAAGTAAATTTCTTCTTCAGAGAAAAGAAGAATCCTCTCCAACTCAGCACCTGAGTTAAGGCAGCCCCAAAAGCAGATGGGAGAATCCTCACCTGACAAAATGGCGCGGCCAAGAGCCAAGCCAACCTTCAGCGTATCCTTCCAGTCTTTTTTTCTATGCATTTTTGTGTTGGAAAGAGGTGATGTGTTGGTTGATTTTCTTTTACATTCCACACCTTTCTCAAAACGTGTGCCAAGAGACTCGTGCCTAGCTCCTTTGTAATGTTTCTGAGCCTCGGCTTTGTTTTTTTTTTTTCAACCTTGAAAATGGGAAGAATAACAGGACATGACTGTGTTGAGAGTCAGAGAAATTCAGACTCCTAATAAGCCCTCCCACAACCTAAGCCCTCGATAAATGTTAGCTCTGATGGTGTTGATTCCCTCCTGGTCTCTGGAGAGATTTGCATTTTCTGTCCCTGGGATTTGGTATCGAATTCCAATTTCATGGTGACAGCCTGAAAGTTGAATCTGTCGGTCCGACTCGGCTGTGCTGTGGGGGAGGGCTTGAGGTACACCCATGTTTTCTCCCTTGTTCTCAGCTCCTAATTCTAGCAGAGGGAGAGAGACAGGAGGAGCTGCAGACCCAGAAACTGGGGCTCAGAGAGGCTGCTGAGGCAGGGCAGATACAACAGGAAGACGGATTTCACCTCCGTATAAGGAAGAGCTTGTCATCAGGCAGAGCTGCCCAGACACGGAATGAGCCGGCCACCATGGGAGGTGGTGAGCAGCCCATCGCTGAGGGCGTGCAAGCAGGAACTGGATGGGGAGGCGGCAGGCAGGCGACTCAGGCATTAGATAGGGGAGGATGAGGTCACCTTTTAAAGGGCCCACTGGTATATCTCTGATCCTATGACTTGGCCGAGGCCATGTGACGCATGATAGAATTCTGGAAGGTCAGAGCTGGCGGCAGATCTCCAAGGGCTCCAAGGAGGGACCGAGCCCCTCAAAATTAATCCCCTGCTCCTTCTAGGCTAGTGTTTAGAAAGAAATACCTGCCTTTAACTCAACTTTTTAGAAAGTACACAAAATAGAGAAAGGAAAAAAAATCCAGAGTCCCCCTTACCCTATATAAATTTACTGTTACTATTTCCTTCCAGTTTATTCTATGTACATCATTTTTTATTAGAAATCCTGGTGTGTTTTTAAAAGAAGGTTTTTTGAGATATAATTCACATACTCTAAGATTCACCCTCCTAAACGGGTACAATTTAGTGGTTTTTAGTGATGTCACAAAGTGGTACAACCACCACCACTAATCTAATTCCAGAACATTTTCATCATCCCCCCAAAGAAAACCCATACCTATTAGCAGTCACACACACCCACCCCCCGTTTCCCCTCTTAGCAACTACTAATCTATTTTCTGTTTATATGAATTTTGCCTCTTCTGGACATTTTATATAAATGGAATCATGCAATGTGTGGCCTTTTGTGTTCAGGCACTTGCATGTTTTTTTGTTTGTTTTTTGCTAGCATGCTTTTCATGTACAATTTTCAAATCCTCTTGTCACATAGCATCATACACAGTCACCCCTTTCCCTGTGCAAGCCCTAATAATAAATGTCTCTTCTTTTTTTTTTTTTTAGGAAGTACTGGGGATTGAACCTGGGACCTCGTACATGCAAAGCAGGAGTTCAACCACTGAGCTACACACACTCCCCAAGAAATGTCACTTTAATGCTGGCACAGCATGGAGAGGTTTGGGCACAGTCTACACAACCATCTTGAGGCCACCGGCACCCTGCTGCCTGCTGTGGCAGCCTCTGCCCGGCCTCCTGCTCCCGCCCTGGCCCCAGCCAGCCCTTACAGCAGTCAGGGAAGCCTATGAAAACTGAAGTCAGATCTTGTCCCTTCCTTACTTAGAACTATCCATGGCTCCCACCTCACTCAGCGTTAACATCAAACCTACTCCTTGCCCTACAAGGACCTGTGCCAGCTGACCTCTGTGAACTTGACCTCCCCTCCTCCCATCCCCCCACCTCGCTCGCACATCAGCCTTTTATTCAGGGCTGCTCAGACGCACCACATGGTCCTACCCCAGGGCCTTCGCACTGGCTGTCCCTTCTACCTGGAACGTCTTTCTCCCAGGTGTCTTTCTGCCTGCCACCCTCTAACCCTGCTGGTCTTAACACTTCTTGCCTGACACGTGTGTATTTGTTCACTGCCTTCCCACAGCACGCTGCCTCGTTTTTATCCCTGGTGCCAAGCCTGGAGTTGCAGCTCAGTGAACATCTGGGCTGTTTCCAAAAAAAAAAAAAAAAGAAAAGAAAAGAAAAATCATGCAAAAGGAGCTGCCGTGAAGCCCGGAGAGATGTCCTGCAGAGCGGATGTCACGGAGGGCAGCCCAACCACCAGGTGCCTTTGCAAACGGAGCCAGCATTTTAAAATCAAGAGATCCTAGCTTCCTGAGAACTCGGATTTGGCCATCCGGGGCAGTGGGATGGGCAGTCATCTCGGGGATACCTGTGGGCCCTGGTGCTGGGGGCTGGGGGTGGTCACCGGCATGTAGGAAGCCCACGACCCTAGGGACGCCCCTCCTCGGAGATAGCAGGAGATGGTGCCCAGGAGAGAGACCCACAGGCCAGGGCTGATGTGGGACCTGCAGCCCCCACCATGTCCTCCTCTAGACCCCAAACCTCGTGCCTACCCCACTCCCCCGCTCTCACCTCCACTTGCTTCTGTCTGGCCTCGCCTGGCCCTGGCAGACCTGCCTGGGCATCTACGACAGCCACCGTTGTGCCCGTATGTGCCTCCCTCATCAGACTGTGAGCCCCGGGAGGAGGGGGCAGCACCTGGTAGCGCCAGTGCACAGCGGGCCCTTGGAGAACGCTCGTGAAAGGACCGAGCGAACGACAACTGCCCTGCGGGGCGAGGGCAACTGAGGCACAACTCACACACCTGGAAGGTTCCCACCAGAGCCTGTCCTCCCCCACCGCCTCTGACTTCTTGTCGGACTTGGGTTGTACACAGTGGCGATAGGCGCCTGTCAACCACTGTGTGCCAGGCGTGCAGCGGGCACAGAGCTGGGCCAGCGTGGGGATGCTCTGTGGCAGACAAGCCAGTCAGGGGGGAGAGGGTGGGTAGCCAGAGCACAGGCCATGTGCCGTGCCATGGGCCTGCGTGTGTGCATGTGTGAGTGTGTGAGAAAGTGTATGAGTATGACTGTTGAGTGTGAGAGGGTTGTGTGAGTGTGTGAGAAAGTGTATGTGAGAGAGTTTGAGTGTGACTATGTGAGAGAGGGTTGTGTCAGAGTATAAGAGCATGTGAATATGTGAGTGTGAGAGAGATCTGTATGTGTGAAAAGTGTATATGTTAGAGTATGTGAGCATGAATGTGTTGTGAGAAAGTGGAGAGAGTGAGTGTGAGTATGTGTATGAGTAAAAAGTATTTGTGAGAGTATGTGAGTGTGGATAAGTGTGTGTGAGAAGGCTGAGCATTTGAGAACTGTGAGAGTATAAGTGTGAATATATGTGAGTGTGTGAGTGCATGTGTGGTGTGTGAGTATTGTGTGTGCGTGTGCATGGAGGGTGTGCGGGAGGGTGTGAGTTGTGCATGTTTGTGCATGTGAGTGTGTTGGAGTGTGGGGGTGAGAGACTGTGCAGGGATAAGGGCACATCAGTGTGTGGGGTGTGTGAGGGTGTGTCCACGCTGACCCCAGGCCTGGTCTGGAGTCCCCAGCAGGCCTCCTTCTGCCCCCTGCCCTTGGGGCCTCTGCTCCCCCACCTCTCTGTCCCCCAACCCCTGGCCTGGAGGGTTTCCGGGTACTGCAGCCCTGCCTTCCCATCCATCAGGATTTTGCTGCATTCCTGTGAGTCATTCTCCAAACAAACCCGTTCGAGGGAGAGAAGGGAGCAGGAGGGAGGGGGAGAGGGAAAGCTCAGAAGCAAACCTGCCTCCTCCCTCCCGCCTGCCCCCTCAACACCCCCACCAACCATGCACATAGGGGCCCTTCAGGGGAGCGCTGGAGAGGCCCATCGGCTTGTGCCGCGGACTGGCTGTGTGACCTGGGAAAAGACCCTCACCCTCTCTGGCCCTCTGGAGAACAGATCTCCAAGTTGCACAGGCTCCCGAAGGGCCCTGAGTGTCCTCAAAACAGCCAGCTTCCTTGCCTCAGTTTCCCCATCTCAGAAACGAGGAGAGCACAGGCTCTCCACAGGTGCCGGCAGGGAGCTGGTGGATTTGTGTGGCTGTCTGTGTCTGTGGATGGGGTATGTGGGTGGACTGGGGGGGGCGACCTTTCTCCAGGAAATGCTCTTTTCTGCAGCAAAAGCCTCTCTTGAGCATCTCAGGCTCCATGAAAAAAAGGCTTCTGAGTCACCTGTGCTGCCACCACCCATGTGGCGGGTGGGTGTATGTAACAATACGTCCTTGTACGTGTGTGTGCATGTGCTTGCTTGTATGTTGTCAGCGCCCCACTGCGGGCTGTCTGTGGCCGGGTGGCCGAGTCCCGGCTGGCCGGCGGAGCATGTGCCTGTCTGGGTGCGTTGCCGTCTCTGTGTGTGCATGCGTCAGGGAGTGCGTGTCCACAAGTGTGGCTCCAAGCAGCATGGGTGTCTAAGCATGTATGTGCAGATGCTGTCCCAGTGTGGGCTGGCACCTAGGAGTGTGTGTGTGTCTGAGTGTGTGTTGATTGCCAGTGTGAGTTGGCATCTATGAGTGTGTGTCTGAGTGTATGTTTACTGCCAGTGTGAGCTGGCATCTAGGAGTGTGTGTGTATATTTACTGCCTGTGTGAGGTGGTATCTAGGAGTGTGAGTGTGTGTGTGTGTTTACTGCCAGTGTGAGCTGGCATCTAGGAGTGTATCTGAGTGTGTGTGTGTCTACTGCCAGTGTGAGCTGGCATCTAGGAGTGTGTGTGTCTGAGTGTGCACGTGTACGGCGACAAGAGAATTTCTTCCTGAAATCCCCCCCCATGGGACTGCCCCGTTCCGGGTAACTCTCTGGTTCTCTGGGCTCAAAGCAACCAGGTCTCCACCCCCTCAGCTGCCCCCACCCCCTGCCCCAGCAGCCAGCCTACGCCCCGTGCTGCCCCTTCATCTGCCGCTATGCCCATCTAGGCCCCGTCGGGGGCTGGCTCTGGGCCTGGGGTCTGTGTACCCCGATTCCAGGCCCAAAGTGATGCGTGTGTGTGTCAGGGCCTTTGGGAAGAGGGCCTAGAGCGCCACCCTGCCTCGTAAAGGCTCCCACTGATAAGAGTCCCCTTGCCTGGGGAGTGCCCCAGGGGTGTATGGCTGCAGCAGGGCAGGGGGTGGGGGCAGAACAGTGGAAGCCAGGAGGCCGGGGGTGGGCAGGTAGGGGCCCTGGGCCCTCGGGGGCAGGCAGGTTTCTGAGTGTGAGGGAGCCTCCAAGAAAAGAGAGACGAATGGACAGAGGCACAGAGAGGCCAGGAGGTGCCTGTCCTGAATGCCCCTTTATCGTGCAGCAAACAACCCATCATCACATCATCAGACTCAAAGGCTCCCCACATGATCTTGGCCTCCCTGCGCCTCCTCTCCTCTCCTGGATCACGGGGACGCTATCAGCCTTGGCCCCGGGGGCCCTCGGTAGGGTGCCTGGCACACAGTGGGCCAGTCATTACAGCGGTGACCCCTTGGAAGTTGCCGGGGCTTGCAGGAAGGACCCCAGGCTGGGGGTCTCCCCTCATGCACCAAGGGGAGGGTCCCTTCCGCGGGCTTGGTCTTGGTCTTCCTGTCTGCAAAATGGGGCGACCTAGTCTACCCTGCACCAAGTGCTTTTGGGGCTCAGAGTGGAGACAGTAGGGGCCCCTGGGTAGCCCAGCAGTGGTACAGCTGGAATGTTCTGAGTGTTTCCGCGTGGGCTGAAGCATTTGAGTGCAGAGAGAGGGCGTGCTCAGGGCAGTGAGCTGGTGCCCAGCCTGGGACGGGGACCCCTGGTATCTCAGCCGAATCCCTCAGGTGTGGGGAGGGGAGTGTGGAAAGGGATGGACAGGACGACGCTGAGGTTGGGGACACACAGGGGCATGGGGAACCCCTGATTCTCCAGCCCCACAACCAAACGAGCTGCCTGGGGAGGCCACAGGAGTGAGCAAGGAGATGTGGGACAAACAGATCCATTCACCCCCCCCAAGCCAAGACCCAGCCTGCAATGCTAAGGTATCGTGATTCTATAACGGAGGGGTCTGCCCCCCCCAGCCTCGCCATGATAGCAGCCATAAGGGGCCTCTTCCTGGACGTGGAAGTCAATTCCTTGTTCATTTAATCCAGGCCTATCAGCACTAGTGTGATTAGAGGAAAAGAGGCAGGTGTATGTATGCACTAAGCTACCAGGTTCCCAAAGGGCCGTCAAGGGGTCTCCTTTTGGGGAGTGGGCCTCCCCTCAGCCCCTGCTGCCACTTCAACATCAACATACACTAGGGAGAAGGCCCAGAGAAAACTCCTACCCCACCCCGCCCTGAGCCAGGCAGGTAGCAGTGGCGGGGGTGGGGGGGGGTGGGGGGGTGGAGTGAGGAGTTCTTGGAAGTAGTAGGAGGAGGGAAGGAGGGGGAAAGGGGGGACAAGGGCAGAGGCTTGAGCAGCCCAGGGTGCCCAGCCACCCATTCCTTGAAGATGGGGAATGGGGGTCAGCTTGGCCAATCTGGCTGCAGTCCCTCAGGGCTGATTGGAGGTGGGGCCTAAGGACTCCCAGAGCCTCCTCCTCCAGCCTGTTCTGCCCCAGGGAGCGGGATCCTTAAGTGAGCTCAGAGTAGGTCTCTAGTTCTTGTCTCCCCCAGGCCATGTGTCTGCCACTGCAGAATGCTTTCCAGCTCCCCTGTTGGCCTGTGGGTGCCCTGAGGGCCAATGAAACAGGGGCTCAGAGAACATTGTTTTAAATGAATGAATGGATGATGTAAACCAATTAGTGAGGTGATGAATAAATGAGTGAGGAAATGAGTTGAACAATTCTAGAAAGAGGTCAGCAATAAAGTTCTGTTTTTTTTTGCATGTCTCCTCTACAGCCTCTGGGAACACACTGCTCTCTTGTGTGGGCCCCAGGTGGTATCAGGTCTTTAATAATAATTATTATAATGCTAATAATAATGATGATGATGAGAAAGAAGAGAAGAAGAAAAGCAAGAAGAAGGAGAGGAGGAGGGAGGAGATGAAGGAGGAGGAGGAAAAAGGAAGAAGATAAGAAGGAAGAAAGGGAGGAGAAGAAGATGAAAAAGAATTAGAAAAAGAAGAGAGGAGGAGGGGAGAGGAGAGGGTGGAGGAGAAAGAGAAGGAGAAGGATGTATCAGTCAGGATGAGCTAGATTATGTTGCTATAACAAAAACCCAAATCTGAAAGGCTTAAAACAATAAGAGCTTATTTCTCACTCACACTTCATGTCCATCAAAGGGGGCCTCCTGCTCACTACGCAGCCACCATCTTGGGCTACCAAAGAGGAAAGAGTTCTGAGGGATTTCGTCCTCACAATTGAATGCTCCAGCCTAGAAGTAACAGGTATCACCTCTGCTCACACCTCCTCGGCCAGAACTGGTCCCACAGCTACATCCAACCACCAGACATGGGCTTGGAGGGTAGGTACTGGAAATTTTCACTGACAGCTCCAATGATGCCTCAAATAACACCAATACAAAGAGCAGAGACCATTTACGAGGACTTCCTGCACCCTGGACACTGGGCTCAGGTCTTGGCATGGGAGTTTCATTTCATATACAGTATTTGGACCGTGAATACCCCCTTTTCTAAATGAGAAAACCCAAGCACAGCCCATGAAGGGACTCGCCGAGGTCACGTTGCTTGTTAAGTGGTGACACTGATTCCACGCCCTTCCACGCTCCATTCTGTGGCACGGGCTCTCAGCTTCCTTGGCCAGAGCTGGCTGGTGGTCATGGACTGCCCTGGAGAGACAGGACACACCCCACGTTTAGGGCCACACGGACTACGTGTGAGCCTCCTCTCACTGCCACGTCCTAATCCCAGGACAAAGAAGTCTCGATGCTTGGAAATGATAAGGCCAGCCCTAAATTATACCATGGGGGAAAACTGAGGCCCAGAAGGAGCAGTGACTGGGCCAAGATGACACCACAGGGATGTGTGGAGCCAAGATGAGACTGCAAGTCTCTGTCCACTGTGGCCTGAGTGTCCCCAAATTCCTGGACAGAACTGGGGGCCCTGGGGCAGCCTCAGTCTTAGCAGGGGCCCCAGGAGCCCAGGGTGGCCACGCACACTCTGTGTTCCCAGATGGTGGGGAGAGGGTACAAGTGCCCACCGAGGAAGGGGTCCCAGGCCCCCATACGACTGGCCTCTGCAGACTTGGGCACCCCACCTGCACCTGGCACATCACTGTTTGCAGGGACAGCTCCCGTCAGGGAAGCCAAAGCCGGATGGAGGGAGGTAAGACTCTACTCCCACACCTGGGACTTCTGAAAACAAGGTCTGGGCCCTTCAGAGCAGTCTCACGGCGGGGAGGGGACTTAATGGAGAGTGGCATAGAACAACAACAAAAAGGGTGTCTGTGGGGTTTGCAAACAGCCCTGCCTGGAGTCAGGTCCCCACTCAGCTCCGTGACCCAAACCTCTGCCAGCCTCAGCGTTCCCATCTGTAAATCCCAATACCCTACACACAGCAGCTGCTCACCACTGCTGGGCCCATCAAGATTCTTCCTAGCAGATTTTTTTTGCCCAACGTCCCCCCACTTCCCACCTGAGCCCCCGAACCATGATCTAACATCTTTTCTGAGCCACAGCTTGGCCCTCACACCTGAAAGATCAAGGGTGAAGACTCACCTGGCTGCCACAGGAACACACTTCCCTCGGTGGTTCTTCTGGAAGGTTCCCTACCCTGGGAACCTGGTGGGAAAGCAGCCCCCCTTCCACATCTCCACACCCAAGCCTCAGTAGTGGCCCCAATTCGCCATCCTCATGGTATACCTACAAGCCCCTGCCTAGCCTCTGGGGGAGGGGGGGATACAGGCAGAGAGGGGGAGTGATGGAGCCCTCCCCAAACCTCCTATGAACCCCATCCACAAGCACGTATTGAGCGCCTACTACATGCAAAGTGCCATGCTAACCACCAAAAGGGGGACGAGTTGAAAGGGTCTGTCCCCGCTCACGCCCCACGTGCCCACAGTCCAGCAGGAACAGAACACACACTATCGACGCCATACAACCCGCCAGTGACAAACACTGGCTTTGCAGTGCTGGTACACAGGTTTGAGGTCCACCTCTGCCACCTCCCAGCTGAGCAACTCGAGAGAGGGAACTGACAAACTGCTGGAGTATCCAAAGTGTCGCACAGAGCCTGGCACACAGTGGGTGCTCGAGCCACATGAGCCTCACTCCTCTCCTTGACCAGGGCAAAGGCAGAGCCCTGAGGCATGCCAGCGGAGACCTCCCCCATCCCACCCCCGCCGGGCGCCCATCACCTCATTAATCAGAGGAGGACAGTTTGCCTGGCTGTGAGGCCACCTGACACTCCTGGCAGCCAGCCCGTTCACCTCCATCTTATCTGCAAGGACATCTGGGGGCAGAGGGGGGTGTGCCAAGCTCTGGCTGAAGGCCAGACACGCTGGGACCCCAGGAGAGGTCCAGGCGGCAGGCTCCAGTGCCACTGAGGTCACCTCCAAAGGCCTAGGGCAGAGTAGCCCCACGATGGAGCATCCGTCGTGGCTTGAGCTGGCCACCATTACCAGAGTCTGAATTTGACCCTCTGGGTAGAAGGGAGCCACTGAAGGTTGCTGGGCAGCAGAGAAACCCCTGCCCACCTCTCTGGCCTCAGACCTCATTGCCATCTGGTGAGTTTAGCTTTTTGTGGCCATCCAGTTCCTCCTGCTTTAGCAGGCCATTCTCTGCTCTGGGTCTTTGCTCACTGCTCCCTCTGCCTGAAATGCTGTTCCCAGCCTCTCTGGTGAGTTCAAGCGCATCCTTCCAGGCTGAGCTCAGCAGCCTCTCCCGGCCTCCCTAGTCTGGGCACAGAGACCCTGGTCACTTCTTTGATAAAGCATTGCTATCTGCGGAGGCCTCCACCAGACTGGAGGAGCCCTTGGAGGGTGGAGTCCCAGGCTGATGCCTTCCCCTCCCCCAAGCACTGCCTCTCCAGGGATGGCCAGGGCCAGGGGTGGTCTACAGATGGACATTGGTGTTATGCTTTAGGGTGTATCCAGGAGGGCACAGAGAAGGGAGACAGGGCCCAATCGGGGAGACGAGGCCATCTCCAGAGGGAACCAGGGTCTGGGAGGGGGCAGAAAGGAGGGGCTGCGGGCCTGGAGAGAGAACGCCATGAGGCCTCAAGACTTTCCCCAGGTTCCCATCATCCCCCACAACCCCAGCCCTGCAGCCCCCCACCCCCGTGCCAACCCCGGAGATACACAGAGACCCTCCGGGTCAGACCAGACTGGCCTCCAGGAACCTGCAATCCCGGGGAAGGGACACGATCGGACACCCCTCATCCTGGGCTCCCCCACCCCGCAGCAGAGGGACCAGACCAACTCCAAGAGGGCAGAGAGGGGCATTCTGGGTGAGGCAGGAGCGCGTTTCAGGAAGGGTGAGCAAGGGGTGCCAGGGGCCTTTGTTCCGGGCTGGGGGAACAGCTTAGGAAAGGTGCTGCTGAGAGGGAGGCCTCGGGGGTCGCATTTACCGCCCTCAGGGGCGTTCGGCACAAAGAGCCGGCGACTCTCAACCCCACCCACGACCATTCTGATCGTCCCGGCAGAGCAGACCCACAAGGCTCCTTCCCGCGCGGGGCCTTGAACGCCGAGCCAAAGACGCGCCGGGGAGCCTGCAGTCAGATCCCCACTTAGGGCCGCTCGGCCGGGCAGGGCTGATCCGATGTCCGAAGCCCTGAGCCCCTGGCCCCGGGTGGAGGCCGTGGCCGCGGCCGCGACCGCGCGGTTGAATCCCAAGGGGCCGCGCGGGCGGAGCCTGTCTTCACTCAAGCAGGGCGATAAATTAATTAAATTAATCCGCCACGCCACCCTCTCCCCAACCCGCGCAGGGCCGCAAGGATGAGCAGGGCTGGCTGCGGCCCGGGCGGAGGGAGGCTCTGGCAGCGCGGGACCCACCTGCCGCCCTCCTCCGCCGCGCGGGGCGGCGTTTTCCAGGTAATTAAGGCCGTGCGGGCGGGTGCGCGCAGCTGCTGCCGAGGCCGGGCGCGCCTCCGGCCGGGCAGGTGCAATTAAACCCGCGGGTTCGCAGCCATTAAGCCTTAATGCGGCTCATTAGCATAAGAACGAGAAGCCGCTTTGATGGCGGTCACTCCTGCAGGGGCGGGGGGAGGCCGGTGGAGCTGCCTTCAGCCAGGGCCGCTGGCGCATCCCACGGGGCAGGTGGGGCCTGGGGTCCCCCCGACAGCCAGATCTAGTCGCTGCAGCTCGGGGTTGAGTGGGCGGAGCCAGCCCAGGTGGGGGTTGACAGGGCCCAGACCCGGGAGAAGGGGGGGTGGGGGGAGTAGGGGAAGGACCCCAGCGGGCAGTGGCAAGATGGAGAGCCCAGCCCAGGTCCCCAAATAGATCTTAGGAGGACGAGGGAGAAGGAAAACACAGGCCCAAAGAGGGGGGAGGGGGCTGCTTCTCCAAAGAAACAGATGGGGAAATTGAGGCCTGGAGGTTCAAGGTGACTCACACCGGGTCCCACCGCAAAGAGAACCAGAATTCAGGCCTGGCCTACGATTGGTTCATTTATTCAACAACAATAATGGCAACTAACACTTAAGCCCCTTCTAAGGGCTTGGCATAAATTCTCTTACTTAATCCCACCCCCCACTCCACCCCCAGCAGCCCCGGAGGGAGTGGGCATTTACTTGTGATCCCCTTTTACAGACAAGAAGACTGAGGCTTGGAGAGGAACTTATCAGAGAGTTCATAACAGGCAAGAAGCCAAGGTGCGAGGATTCGAAGCTGGGCAGGCGGGGTTCACAAACACAAAGCCGAATCACTGAACTACTAATGGCCCTTTGAAGGCAGGAGAGCACACGCCCTAGGCCTCACTTCTCTTGGTCTCTATCTCTCAGCAGCCCCAGGCCCCGGCCTTTGGTCCCTACAGCCTAGGAAGCTCCCCTCCCATCTCACCTTTTAACAACTGTGCTGAACAGATTATCACCCCCATTTTGCAGATGATGCAACTGGGGCCCACAGCAGGGGGAAGCAGTGGTACGGGCAAGCAATTACAGTACCTAGCCAGGATTCAAATCCTCCATACCCTATCTGTCCCACCCACCCAGCTGAGGACGGATGGGCCACAGACCCCAATGCCTGCAGGGCCAGTGAGTGACATGGCAGGGAGGGCAGAGGATGGGCTACCAGGCCATCCCACCAGACAAACCAATACCCAGCTCCCAGCTGTGACACCATCATCCAGATGAGCTGCTATTCAGCATTTGTCACTGGCGACTCATTCGATTTTCTGCCCCCCCCCAGCCCCCCTCCCCAACACTGGGTGGGATGTCAGAATGGGTCTGTGGGCTGCACGTGGCAGGAGGGCCTAACACGCAGCAGGGCACCTGACAGTTAATAGCTGTTCAGGAAACGCTCACTGGCAGTGCCAACAAATGAACGAATAAATGCCTCCCTGTCCAACGGTTGGGGAAAGAGGGGCCGATTCTCCGATTTCGTAATTTCATCTCTTCCAGGCTCGGGCCGAGGGAGGTGGTTCCGTGAGAGCACAAGGGCTGAGCTGAAAAGGCAGGTGGGGCCTGAGGCCTCCACTCCTGAGGCTTCCAGCATCCCCTGGGGCAGAGCCTCAGGCACTCCAAAGTCAAGGCTGTTGCCAACAGAAGTTTCGAGGGCAAAGAGCGAGTGTGCTGGTGGGAAGCAGAGGCACGGCCCTGCCTGAGTCCCACTCAGAGGGGATGGAGCCAGCAGGACATGTCCAGCCCCAGGGGAGCCCAGAGAGGGTGGGCCACTGCCAGGAGTGGCCCCCAGACCCAGCCTAGCGCCCCCCATTCCCACCAGAGAAGCTCTACATGCATTCTGCACAGCCTCCGTCACGGTGGGCAATGTCTACTGCACTCCCATCTACGAATGGAGGGTGACTCAAAGAATCTGGTGATTTGATCAATGTTTTCTCCCTGTGACCATGGCCTCCCCAAGCGCAGAGATTCTGTTCACCCAGATACGACTGATTGCAAGGCCCGCACACAGTAGGCCTGCCCACATACTGGCCGGCCCAGAGAGATGTATGGGATATGCATAGTGTCAGAGGAACTAACTTCTGGCCTGGGGTGGGCTCTCCTGCCTTCCCCCACAGCTGGCTTGGGGGGCCTGGTGGTGGCCTCCATGCCCCCCACCACTGTCCTGGCTTGGGGATGCAGGCAGGGGAGGGGCTTGGTTCCCCCTCTTTCCAGGCTGACCCTGAGGCCGGCTCCCCCCTCCCCCCAGCTGCCGGCTGGCCCTACAAAGGTATCTGTCCCAGGGGGGCCCTTGGCAGCCTCATTAGGAAAGTAGTGACAGACGCATTAGCTATTATGGGGGTGGGGGTGGGTGGAGAGAGGCAAGGGCTGTCACAGAGCTGAGGAAAACCAAACGCCTGCTACCTCCTGGGCCACCGGGCCCCATCTGGGCTTGGGGAAGGGACAAAGACAACGCCCAAACACACGGAGTCCACCCCAGAGCTGGCATTGTCCCATCATTCCTTGTTGCCTGCGTCCTGGCTGGCATCACTCTCGAAAAACCCTTGCCGTCTCCCTAAGGAGTTTGAGTTTCTGGGCGGCCCCAACTACTGCAGACCTTGTGTGAGAGGAGCCTTGGGGACCTAGGGTTCCCACCTCTGATGTGACAGAAGAAACTGAGGCCTGGAGCAAGGCAGGGCTGTCCCCCCTCCCCCATAACACAGCAGCTCCAGGCAGGGGCTTGCCCGGTCCAGGCCCCAAGGGTCCCCCAGGGTGTCCTCCTAAGCCTGATGGGAAGAAGAAGGAGAGCTGGAAGCACTGTGGGGACAGCGACAAGAGCACTGGAACAGGAGCACACCTACTTTAGGTCCTGGCTCGGTCACTAACAGCTGAGAGGTGGACCTGCACCACCTGATGCTCAAGTTCCATCTGGTCTCTGAGCTGCAGCGGGGGGCAGTCCTGCTAGAAGAGTGCTGGGGATTGTTTTCTATTCCCCCAGTGTTCCTGCTGCCCCCAAAGCCAGTCCTTCCTAGAGCCTGGAGGCCCAGCCAGCGTGGGGTCACAGGGCAGAGATTTGACAGTGGAAAGTAGACACCCTGGTCACTCAGCCAGGGGCCTCCTCCAATTCCACCTCCCACACACACACAGTACTCATACCACAGAACCGCCACACATATGTATACACACAAGAACACACAGACACTCACACATAAACCATAGACACAGGGAAGCGGCTGTGGCTCAATCAGTAGGGCTCCCGTTTACCATATGGGAGGCCCCGGGTTCAGTTCCCAGCGCCTCCTGGTGAAGGCAAGCCCGCCCGCACGGCGTGGTTAGCTGACCCAGCGAGCACAAGCAGCAAGGGGGGGATAAATGAATAAATAAATAAAATCTTTAAAAATAAATAAATAAATAAAAAAATAAACCATAGACACACAAAAAATACAGGGGAGAGGATGTGGCTCAAGCAGTTGGGCGTCTGCCTCCCACATGGGAGGTCCCGGGTTCAGTTCCTAGTGCCTCCTAAAACAAAAAACAAACAAGCAAACAAATTAAAAAAACCAACTCAGGGGAGCCAATGTGGATCAGTGGTTGAGTGCCAGCTTCCCACATACAAGGTCCCAGATACAATCCCCCACCCCACTACCTCAAAAAACAAATAACAAAACAAAAAAACATACCCCACTGCACCTATACACACTCAAGATAGACAAACCCAGCCCCTTAAAGCTCATTTCCCTAACACGCACACAGACACACATACGAAACCACACAATGGCTTCAGCCACAGACACAGATGTACAAACCATATACATATACACACACACACAGGCACACACGGGTACAGCTGTTACAATCAGACACAGAAAGACCCGGACATATATGTCTGAACTCAGCCAACCCCACAAGAACCATCACCCCCCTCCATGTGTATGTGGCATCCCCATTCCCAAGGACTGGCACAGACACCCTCCACACTCCCAAAAGCCCAGGAACACCCAGCGACGCACTCCCTCTCACACCCATCTTGCCACCTGGTTAAATTCCACATGGCAGGCAGCGACCAGCCCAGGAGAGCAAATCCAGATGAATAAATCATGTTGGAAGCATCAATCTCAGCTCCAAACCTGGCGGCCTCCTTGCTACAGGTAAAGCGAAATGCGCCTTAAATATTTTATAAATGAATAAACCTGTTAAGAGAGTATAATTTACAGGGCCGTTGGCTGCCGACTCACCACGTCCCTCCCGCACCTTTTCATTTCTCAGAGCAAACAGAGGTGGTGGCAGGTGGTGGCCAGGCAGGCCTGGCATGTCCAGCTCCCCACTCGCTGCCCCTCTGCCAGGGATGTTATTCCTGCAGAAAGGGGCACCCTGTGATTTCTGTACCTACTAAATCCAGCTGCCACTTGGAGACAGGGCCCGGTGCTCTCTTGTCTCTTCGGCTTTCCCCCCAAGCCTTGGATGCCTTTTAAATGCCAAGCCATCCCTGGCAACTGTGATTTTCCGAGGCCTCTTTCACGCAGGGCTTAGATGTGTTAGAATCGAACTGTTCGGGAATGGAGAGGGGAGGGAGGCCTAGCAGCAGGGGCCCCTGGGAGAAAAGGACAGCTTGTGACTAAGCCTGGGGGTCAGCTGGGCAGAGGGAGGCTGTGCCTGGTGCCAGGTCTGCATGTCCCCAGGGAGAGGTTGGAAAAGGGACCTGGGGGGCCAAGGGCAGCTGAAGCAGACTCCCAGGATGGAGAGAGGAAGCAGAAGGCGGGTCAGGGGGCGAACAAGGAGTCTTTGAGTCTGAGCTAGGCCCATGAGGCTGAGAACTGCAACCTGGTGGAAAACTTGCATGCCTGAGCCAGATTAGAGGCTCCTTACTGTGGGAGCCCAGGGGCCCATGGGACGGGGGGGGTGACGAGACTTCCCCATCCCTGAGTCCAAGCTGGGTGGACCCACCCCCGTCCGGATCAAGCTACTTATGAGAGGTTAGCGGTAGTGGGGAAGGGATTCTGCAAGGGGCCAGTGAATGGACAAAGTTCTAAAGCGACCACCCAGTTCAACATTCACCCCCCAGAAATCTTTGATTCTTTTCTGAAGTTCTCCCAAGAATGTGGTTCCAGTTCTCTCAAGACTTCCACAGACTCGCAGGAAAAAGGAACACGTCATACAACATTAACTGAGAGAAACAGGACGTCAAACTATAAGCACCGAAGGAACGATGGCATATTTAAGAAAACAAAACCCCCCATGAATGGGAAGAAAAGAAAAAAAACAACTGTGGTTGCCCTTTGGAGACTGGGACTATGGGTATTTTTTTTTTCTTTTCTTTTTCTTGTTCTACATTCCGGAAGTCTACAAAAACCATGAATCCACATTTGTATGTTTACAAATGTATCATGAATACAAGAATATCATGTATTCTTTACCACAAACACTCAGAAAAAAAAAAAACATTGTCAGTGGTTATCGCCCTGTGGTGGTGTTACAGGGGATTTTTAAAGATGTACTTATTTTCCTATGTTTTGAGATTTTTGTACAATCACCATATTAATAATCAAATGATAATTTCACTGAAAACAAAATGCTCTAATGACTACGTATATCTAAATGTAAACAATCTGCATGTTCTTAAAAGATGCTTAGAACTGGGAAGTTCTTTTATATATCATGCCTGAGTCCATCCTGCTGCAGCCAAAGCCCAATCTCACCCTCCTTGCGCGTATGCCCTGGGTGATGAATGAGAAAGGCAGGAGAAGGGACAGCTGCGCTCACCAGGAACGTGGCCTCCCTTCCAGACGCAAAGGCTGGCCTTAAATTTAGCCGCCCGCTCAATCCAGGTGAGAAGGGACAGAGGTCAGCTGAGGCGGTGCTTCTGAAAAGTTGGGGCAAGAAGGCGGCCCTAGAGTGGAGCGGTTGGGGGCCAGAGCCACGAGAAGGCCGAGCAGAGAGATGGCAGCGTTGGCAGGGGCAGAGCTGGACTGGCAGCAAAGTTCCAGAAGAGGCTGCCCCCAGGGCAGGCGGGGTGCCCAGGCTCAGGCGGTAGGAATGTGCCTCCCGGTCAGAAAGCCTGGCAGCTGCCAATTAGGAGAGGCCCGTGCTCCTGGGCGGGAGGGAGGCCGGCTGGGGCTGCAGGGTGCGGCTGCGGCTGCATCTCGGCCCCCCTCTCCTCTGGGACCTCATAAAGGGGTGGACCTGGCTGGCCCCAGGGAAAGGGAGAGGTGCAGGCCTGGAGCTCAGGGGCAGCGGGGCCGAGAGCCCACCGGGGGTGAGCGCCCCTACTTTTAACAGCTCCTTTGCAGCGGGAGTGGGGAACCAAGCTCCCCAATATCCAGGCGCCAGGAAGCATCCCCCTCCCCCCGCCCCGCTGCTGCTGGCGGGGGGTCGCTGGGCTCCCCGAGCCCCGAGGTAACACGCTCAGGGCCTCCCAGACGTCCCGGGAGGAGGAAAGCCAAAGCCGAGGGTCGCCCAGGGATCGAAGCGCTACAGGGGGCCGCAGACGCCCGCAGCCCCTTTCCCAGGGAGGGGGCGGGCCTCGGTAGCAGCCCTGCCCACCCAGCAGCCCCCGCGAGCCGGCGGGCGGCGCGGAGCATGCCGGGACAGGAGCTGCCATGGCGACGTGAGCCGACCGCCCCGCCCCAGCCCCTCCCGGCGTCGCCGCCCGGCCGGCCGGGGCATGTCCGACCGCGCCAAGGAGGCCCCGGCGTGGCCTAGGTGGTGGGCGCCGCGGGAGGGGTGGGCAGGAAACGCTGGCGTTTGCCCTCTTGCCGCCCCCTCGCGGGGTCGGGGAGAGGAGAGGAAATGGCCCCGGAGGCGATAATCGAGCTGCCTGCGCGGCTGGCCTGACAGCTCCTACCTCCGCTGCTTCCCCACAGCTCCGGGGCCCTGCCCAGCCCCGGAGAGGTGGGCTGGCCTGGGGCCCTGCCCTGGCGAGGATCCAGATTTGGGTGGCCCCTCCCTCCTTCCATGCCAAGGCCCATCTTCCCGGCTCTGTCCCTTCCCCCACCTAATGTGCCCCCACTTCAATGAATGGAAGGGGGTGCAGAGAGTGGTTCCCCAGGCCTGGGAGCCTGCGATGTCACCCTCTGCCCACCGATACCCCAGGCATCTCTGTTATTTGACAGTAGGAACCTGTTTTCCTCAGCGAGGCAGCCCTCACTCAAAGACCCCCATGGTGTCCACAGCTCTGGGCATTCATCCCTGCCTTCCCAAGAGACCCAGCTAAGCCAGCAGCTCCCCCAGGGAGGTCCTGACCCCCCCTCTGACTCTGTCCTCCGAGAACAGAGGGTAGAATGGGAGCGCCCAGTGACTGGGTTGAGCCCTGTCGCCATGGTCTGTAATCTTCCCAGGAATTCTCCAGGGTGTGAGTGACTGCTCAGGGTTAGCGGGCAAGCAGGCCCCAATCTGTTAAGGAGGAAAGTGACAGAGCTGGGATCTGGCCAGGCTGTCTTCAGAAGCCTGTCCCCGCAGAGTGGACTCCCAGCTCCTTGGCCATCCAGCGTGGGCTGGCCCAGAGCAGTGGCCTGCTGCCCCCACCCCTCCCCGTCCCCGCCTCCCCCTCCCCCACAAGCCTGGCTTCCCTTCTGAGACGCCAATCTGCAGCCACACAAAGCCCTGTTTGTTTGCTTTCTCGGCTGCTCCCCCTGGATCCGATGTCTTTTTCTCCCGCTACCTGCCGGCCAGGCTTCCTCTCCCAGCCGCCTGCCTAGCCAGCTGAAGGAAAAGAGGGGGCGGCCATTCCTGCCCCGTGGCCACCCCGCATTCCTCGAATCCGCCTCCCCTGTGCAAAGGGCTCTCAAGAGCCCAGGCAGCCTGCCCGGGGAAGTGGCTTTGGAGCCTCTCAGAACGTAGGGGGCCGGCTGGGTGGAGCAGGAGAGACGCCTGGCCTGCGCCAGGGACTTGGAGGGGCACTGAGAGGCCCAGCCAGCCTCCCCTCTCCCTCCTTTTGTGAGCCAGGCTGGTTTTGTTTGTCAATCAAGAAGGCTGCCCCATGTCTTCCCAGCAATCTACAAGCTGCCAGGAGATAAAGAGATGAATGGGACCAGGGGTGTCTGCAGAAAGGAGGTGGAAGGGCGCCCCTGTTTTCTAGCCCTCAGACACTCTTTGCTCTTTCTGGGGCCCTGGAATGAGAGCCTTGGGGGACACATGTGGTAGGTGCCCTCTCCGACACTCCTCCCAAGAGCATGCAGCTGCCGGCATCCACCATGGGGCCTCACACAGCCCTACACAGCCCAAGCTGAAGCGGGCTCTCACAGCCAGAGAAAAATAAACACCCGCATTCCACACCGCCCTTTCTCCCCCTTCAGCAGGGCTGCCCTCTCTCCCCGATCAAATAAAGAAACCCAACACTGATACAGCACAGAGATACGCAATCTCTCCTGGCTTCCCTACCCAGGGCGCTTTTATTGCACCCTGCCAAGCTGGGTGGCCCGAGGCAGGTCCTAACCTCACAGGCCCCCCTCATTTCCCCTTCAGGTCCCCTTCCGTGCTGGGTTTTAACTCTTATAGCAAGGTCAGGATACAGGCATGAGTTTGCCCACTGGATGGCTGGGGAAGCTCCAGAGACAAAAACTGCCTGGGTAAGAAGTCAAGCTCAAGACTGTCCACCTCCAAGTCTTAAAAACTTCCCACCAGGCCTAGGATTATCTAGTGGCCTACGACTTATCCGCTGAACAGATGAATGAAATACGGTGGGGTGGCACATGAGCAGCAGGCAGGACCAGGCTTTGGAGCCCCACACATGGGATCCCGAATCCCAGCGCTGCCTCTGGGTTGCTGTGTGACCTCAAGCAGGTCATTTAACCTCTCTGAGCTTCCGTTTCCTTGCTAATCCTCACAGGGCCGTTAAGGAGGCTTAGAGAGGACCACCCGATGCCCGACACAACAGCAGGCATTCATTAAATGATGGCTTTGCGCCATGATTCCTTTCAGCATCCAAAGGGACGGGCATCCACTTATTAGAGGAATCAGGCGTCTCCCACTTCTGTTCTGGAAGGACCCTCTCACCCAGCTGGCCCTGCTGCCAGCTGTCTCCCAGGCCCCATTTCTGGCCCTCTGGAAGGCTCAGGCACAGGTCAGGGGACTGCCAAGCTGCACTCCCCAAGCTCCTGTCCTGCCCCAGGAGTCCAGGGCTTCTCTGTTTAATTAGCCCGAGCTGGGGCCTCAGGGGACAGTATCACCCCAAGGGAACAAAGCCAGTTCCATCCACATCCTGCTGGACTCAAGAAGAGAGAGACGCTCAATTAAGTCTGATTGGGTCAAACGTCGGTTTTTAGTGCTATTTTGGGCTCCGGTGGGGATTTTCTGTCTCAGAAGTGGCATAAACCCAATTCCTTCCCACCTCCCCTACCTCTATCTGCGTTTGAAATGAAAATATTGTTCTTCCTCCTCTTTCAAGCCCCTATCTTTTCCCCGCTTCTCTTCCCCCACCTTGCAGAGGGATGGAAGTGACAAGAAAGGACGGAGCCTGGGCCCCCAGCCAGAGGGCGGCACCTGGGCCTCCCATCTACCAGGCCAGCCTCTGCAGGCACATCCCCATGCCCCCACGCCTCCGAGCACAGCATGCTGGGAGTTATAATTCCCTCAAACTGGGCAGAAGGTGAGTGCTCTCTTGCCTCCTTTCCCCTCTCCCCATTTCTGGAAGCCCCTTCCTAGGCCCCCGAGGCCGAGTTATTTTCTGTCCTCACCCCAGACACCCTCTGACCTTCTGCTTGGGACAGTGCCCCGTGCCCGGAAAGCCCCCGTCACTCTCACTGCACCATGCATTTTTTCTCCTCAGCTCACCACGCAGTCATAATTAAAGCCATCCTGACACAATAGCTACTTCTCTAATGGCTGCTCACCTACCAGACTGGAAGCTTCAAAAGGGCAGGGGGCCGCGGTGGTCAGACACAACCCCAAGTGGAGGCATCTCGGCCTCAGCACTGTTGACACTTGGGCCTCTACACACTACATGCCAGCAGCGCTTCTCCAGCTGAGACAATCAAAAAAAGATCTGCAGACATTGCTAAAATCATCCCCAACCAATGGACATGACGTTGAGGCCTGGCATGGTGCCCCCTCCAATGAATGAAGGCTGATGCATCCCCTGTCTAATGGAACTGGCAATTTTTATTTTACGTCTTACGAGCACGTCTAAATTTCGTTTTCCCTTTCAGAATGGAAGCTTCCAGAGGGCAGGCCCGGTGTGCACTCAACTTCTTATCAGTGCTGTATAGCCTGAAAACTACTTGCTGAAAGAATAATTATCAAAATATTGGGGAGCCCCCCCCCATGACTCCAGTAGCTAAGCATCTCTAGGCCTCAGTATTGGGAAAATTCTTTGTCCCCTTAGACCAGTGGGAGGTTTTCAACTTTATACTCCAAGGAGCGCTATCTCCCAAGAAGAAATCTTTCAGGAGGTTTTTAACTTAGGGTTTCTGAGCATTCTTATCCGTTCCAATCGGCCACAGGCCACATTTAATAAGGTTTTCTGAGGTGCCAAGTGCTGGCTAGCTGCTTCAGAGGCTATTCACTTAATCCTCTCACAAACACAACTACGAAAGGGGGACTATGCTTTTCCTCAATGGTGAAAGAGAAACCAGAGGCCCAGGGAGCTTGAGGGACCTGTCGAAAGACACGACTCGGTCTGGGGGCTTCTGGCCATGGAGAGGGTAGTTCATCAGCCAGACACCCTTCCAGCTCAGTCCTCAATACTGAAATTCTTAAAGCCTGAAGCCTGCAGCCATTTCCTACGCCAGGACCTCCCACCCGCCAGGCCTGGGCTGGGGGCTGCAGGAGAACCAGGTGCAGACCACGGCGTGGAAGTATGCGGTCTGCCTGGGAAGCAGCTCCAAGGGTTGCTGCTCCCTTCCAGCAGTCGTCCCTCTCAGGGAAGCCCTGGCTGAGACCACCCTCCCCAGCCCCACCCCAGCTTCTGTGAGCTTCTCTTAAAGCAGGAATAAAAATGGACAATGACCAGGAGGACCCTTTCGCTAGCACTTTCTACGTACCAGGCACTGTTTTCAAGTACTTTATCCGCATGAACTCATTCTCTGTGAGGCAGGTACTCTCCTCTCCCCCATTTTACAGATGAGAAAACTGAGCAAAGGGGACGCTAAGTGGCTTGCAAAAGGCAGAACTCCAAAAACAGATGCCTCCGTCCACCCTGCTCTATCACAACTGCATCTCACTCGCAGCTCTGTTCCTAGTACTCTGGCGAGACATAGGCGTTCAGTCAGTGATTTATGAATGAATGAACAAATGCATGAATGAATTTGTGGTTATGTTGCCACATCTGCTGCCCCTGAAATCACAAGTTGCTGGACGCTCTCTCGGAGTCCACTCACCCTACCCAGGGCCACAGCCATTTTGGAAACAGTCACTTTGACCTGAAAACTAGTAATTCCCACCTACCCCACCATGTTAACAAGGACTCACTCAATCCATCTGACTCAGCCCTCCTGGTGAGCCCAGGCCCACCTACCCCAAAAGCCAGTGTTTGTGACCCCAAGCAATGGAGCCTCCTGCTCTCTCCATCACAAAATTTGCCTATACCACCAGCATCCCATCAGTGCTTGTGCCAATGAATAGTCCCGTCTTTGACAGAAGAGGAAACCAAGGGTAAGAGAGGGAGAGCCACCTGCCTGAAGCAGCAGGGGAACACAGACCTTTCCCTGACTCCAAAGCCCATGGCTCCATCACTGCCCTGCCCCATCCCTCGGGAGGGGACCCCAAAAGAGGGGTCCCCCCTGCTCAACTTGAATCTGCATTTCTCCCAAGACCTCTGGCGTTAGGCCTACAGATGCTCTGAGCCAGGCTTTTGCCCCTTTTCTGTTACCCTGCTCTACCAGGTCCCCCAGTTTCTCAACTCCCAAGGAGTAGGCGACCTGGGCTCACAACACATCTTTCTGAAAGGGACCCCCTCTCCCCAGTTTACAGATGAGATAGAGATCACCCACAACCCTTCCACATGTCTCTCCAACCCCCCCTCCCACCCACTCCCACTAGAGCCTGCTGCCCTCCCCCCCCCCGACTCACATAGGCTTACTGAGACCTCCAGGTCTCTCTCTTCTCTGCCTCCCCCCCCCCCAAGCCCATAGCTCCCAGGTCCTCCAGGACCCCATCCCAGGCTGGCTCATCTCAGGGCCTGGTGGGGGCCCGGTGTAAGCATAGGACTTGGGTGAGAAAACACTCAGGGATTGTCTGCTGAGCCAACCAACAAGCAAACGAATGAATGCCCAGTGTCCCTCGTGGATCTGGGTGTTTTTTTCCTGATTCTGAGCATACTATTCAGCAGCAACAAGAACATCTCACTCTCTCCCCCCACCCCATATCCAGCTCTCTCTCCCCAGTCTCTCTCCCTGACCCCATCTCTATATCCCCCCTCATGTCTCTCTCTCCCACTCCATCTCTCTCCCCCATGTCTCTCTTTTGCAGCCTCTCCCCTCCCTTCTCTTCCCCTGCCTCATCTCCATCTCTCTGTCCCCTACTCTCCCTCCCCCACCCCATTTCCCTCTCTCCCCATCTCTCTCTCTCTGTCTCCCCCCATCTCCCTCCTACTGTTCACACGGGTTCAAGAACCAGTAGAGCATAATCTGTCCTTTGCCAGCCCAGCCCCGGCCGGCGCCTCCTGTCCCTGCCACCCACCCACCCTCCCCGGTGGTGTCACATTCCACTCTCAGAGCCCAGTGACCCACCGGGAACAGGGCACAGCTCTGCCTCGAACCTGTCTCCTCAATCCCCGGGGAAACAGGATGAGCCAGTTTCTCCTGGGCCCCTTCTGGGGGAACTCTGGAAGGTCTGGAAGCAGCATGGGGGGCGGGGTTGGGCAGACCTCACGGGTCTCATCTACAGAGTCTGACAGCACAGAATCCTCAGACTCCTCATCGACCAATATCCCAGCCGCCCTTGCTAAGATCAAAGGGGCCTGAGAGAAAAGGTTGGGGTTCTCGCCCTCCCTCACGGTCTCACCTGGCATGTACGGCCAGGGAAGCAGTTTCTGTGCTTCCCCCGTGTTCCCATGCTGGGAGCTGGAGCTACAGGGAGGAGGGAGCTGTGGTTTCAGACCTAGCTGTTCCCAGCCTCCTAGGGAGGCCCTGCCCTGGCAGAATTACCAATAACTCAGCCATCGACGCCATGCCACGGGGCTTCGGCAGAGGGAGACACATCCATCTGCCTCGCAGACCAGGGAAGAAGGAGACAGCACGTCTGGTCTTAGTCTTGGTCTTGGAAGGCAGGGCAGGAAGGTGAAGGGCATTTTAGGTGGAAGAAACAGCCCGAGCCTGCTGTGTGGCAGCAGGGGAGGGAATCGAATGGGGGCAAAGTCGGCAGAGGACGCTGCCCTGGAGCAGTGAGTGAAGGGCTCTGGACTGGACCTCTACTGGAAGGCACTGGGAGCTACTGGGAGTGCCCGAATAGGGCAAGGGCCTACTCCCCTGTAGAAAGGCCACTCTGACGATGCGGCCAACACCCTGGAGGAGCCAGGATGGAGGCAGGGAGGCCGATGAGGAGGCCGGGAAACAGCTCAGCCTCTTCCACCGGGGCCACAGCACACAGGCACATCCAGGCCAGCCCCCAAAGCCTCTGCCAGGAATGCCCCTCTCACTTTCCTCTTGCCCGTGCCCGAAGCACCTGATCAGAGCCCCCTTCTCCACGGAGCTCTCCCTCCTCCACCAAGCCCCTCCAACTCTGGCTGAGACATCCATCCCTGAACCCTAAAGCTTGGGTCAGCTGTCCCACACCCCTCTTCGCCTGGCCCGTTGTACGTGTCCCTCGTCATCCCTGGATTGTGCTGGTCCGCTTGGCTATGATCTCCATCACCTACCCGACTGGGACCTCCTTGGTGGCAGGGCAGGGATGTTTCATTAAGCACAGGACTTTGGGAAATGCCTCTTCTCTTGGGCCCAGCGACCCCAGGGACCCCTCACATCACATGTACCTGCCTTGTCCCAGCTGGTGGAGGCCACAAATCAGAAGGGGAGAGGAAGGAGCTACCTCCACCCCCCCCGCAAGCAGCTGTTAGAAGCCATGGGCTTGCACGATGGTTAAATCAGGAGAATGGCAACCAGCTTTTATACTGTCTGCTGTAGGCCAAACACCAATCTAATGCTTTATGGGGACTACGTTATTAAGCCTTTAATGCAATTGGTACCCTTATTCTCCCCTACTGTGTCCAGGGGGATACTGAGGCACCACCAGGCACCCAGCTTGTTCAGTCCACGGTAGAGCTGGTGGGGGAGTGAGGAAGCCAGAGCTTTTCCCTGCAGCGCCTCGCCCAACAATCTCTCCCAGACCAATGGAGAAGGAAAAGGAAGTTGCAGAATAAAAGCGCCTCGTAGGTTCTTGTTTGGGGCAAAGCAAAATTCCGCATTTGTACTGTGATACAGGTGTAATAAATGAGTGGCAAGATCTGGAAGGGAATGTTCAAACTGTTAACTGGGGTTACCTGTGCAGTGGGCATGAGCAGCAGGGGAAGTTTCCCAGGGGACTTTCACTTTTACATATTTACTTCTGGGTTAGCTGCAGTTTTCACAACGAGAATGCATCCATGCATTCCTCGAGAAATTTAAACACGAGAGAGAAAGTGTCAGGGCCCCACTGAAGGTTTACCGAATGAAGAGATGGCAGATGACTTTTCTAGGCCTGATTTTTCAAACTCTAGGTATGACCCCGTTAGTGGATGGAGAAATCAACGTCGTGGGTCACAACCGGGAATTTAAAAAAAAAAATCAGACTAGAACAGAAAGTATCAGAAGCCCACAGACATAGCAGGGGAAGGAATTACTTCATGAAACTTTGGTTTCAGTTTTATAGAGGGAGGGTGTGTGTGAAGTGAATCGTGACCTAAAATTTCGGACAGTGCACTGGTGAGGATTTGAAAGCTAGCGGCATCAGACTTGGAGGTTAAAGCGGAATAAGGCAGGGTCCTTGCTTCCAAGGGCTCCATGACGCGTGGGAAAGAAAGACAGTTCTAGGGCAAATGAGTTCCTTCTGTTTACATGGCAGCCCGGAGGATGTCACAAGGATGCTGGCTGTTGGGAAAGTGCCTATTTTGTCCACTTCCCTGCTGACATCTGGGCTTGCACTGCTCCTTGATACACTCGCCTTTCCAACAAGGTTTTTTGGCCTGGGAGAGGCTCTGTGATAAAGTTCTGGGGTTGAGCCTCCCCTGAGATCAGTATGGCTGTGCCCACTTCTCTGTGTCATCCAAGGAGCCACTTCTCCTTGCTCCTAAGATTCCCTCCTGGAAACTCCTGGGCCCCCTACAGCAGCCCTCCTCTGCTGTCAGTGGGGGGAGGGGTGGGAAACTGTAAGATTCCTTTCCAGCTTCCAGATCCCAAGGGCCAATGCCCCTGAAACCTCAGGGACCCTGGGGGAGGACTCTGTGTGGGTCAGTCTGTAGCAACGGCTGTCCCCAGCCAGGGTGGACTTGACCCTGAGGGAGAGAATGGGGGTGGGGGGTGGGCATGAGCAGAAGCTGGCAGCCGAGCCCCCAGCCCGAGGCTCCCATAGCGCTGGCGCCTCCACATCAGGGTTTGCCTAATCCACCCGCGCCTCACCTCCCAGGGCAGCAGACAAAAAAAAAAAAAAAAAAGAAAGAAAGAAAAAAAAAGATAAAATAAAAAGAAGTAATTCCCTGCTCTGACGTCAGCGCGAGGTCTAACTGCCCAGCCGCGGCATTGAAACTGGATTGCAACCAGATGTAATGCCCTTGAATCCTCAACACACCGCTGGGCTGGAACAGAAATGGGGGTGGGGAGGCACTTTGGGTGGGAGGGAGCCCTGCGGATCCCGCGTGGGACCTGGAATCAGGGACAGGCACTGCAAGGAATGCGGGGAAGCGCCATTCAAGAGCGCCGCCTCCCCTCCCCCAGCCCCCCCATTACCGAGCGCATTGTTACCTTCGGTTTCATGCATTCAGAACTGCCCCCCCGAACCCCCCAACCGAGGGCTCCTAAGAGCACGGCCCCCCAGCCCACACTCCGGCCGCTAGTGTCGATTTGAGGAGGCCCGAGAGCTCCAAGAAGGGAAACCGCTCGTTGGGAAAACGGGCACCCCAGGAAGGTCGGGCCGCAGCGGCCCGGGGCCTGGTGTTTCGCTTCCCTTCTGCCCCTCCTCGGCGGCCCTCGGCACGACCAAACTCCAAATGTCACCCCGCGTCCCGCCACCCCGTCGCCCCCGCTGCGCTGGGCGATGCCGCTGGGCGCCGGGTCTGCTTGGAGACCCCCATGTCCTCTTCCCCGATCCCCTGCTTCAAATGGCATGGGGTGGGGGTAGGGGAAGCTTCGAAAATGACCGTGGGATCGAGGGCCTGACCGGGGAGTGGGGGACAGGAGGCTCGCGTGTCCGGTAGCCCCATCCGTGACGTAAGGCCCGGAGGGCCCGCGCGCTCGGGGCCTGGCCGCGGCTGAGCTCCCCGGCCGCGGGGGCCGCTTCCTGCCCGGCCGCGGGGCCTGCGCACAGGCCCAGGCTCCGCTGCCCTGTGGGGGCCCGGCAGGCACCGCAGAGCGCCCCGCGCGCCCCACTTCGCCACGCACGGCCCTCGTTGCCTCGCACGGCCCAGCTCCCACGCCCTGGCCCATCCCTGTCGCGCCCCCCACCAAGGGGGCACCCGGAGAAGTCAGCTCCCCCCCCCCCCCATCCCGGGCACACTTACAAAGATCCCCTCGCGCTCCCAGCGCCGCGCGAATGCCCCCCCACATCTCCACCCCACGCTCGGCAGACCCTCCATGCCCACCGCGCACGCAGATCCTCCACCACACACACACACGCGACCCTCGGTTCTCGCCCCTAACGCCACGAACCGACCCCCAGCCAGCCGCGCAAACCATCCAGGAGACCCTCGTCCACGGCGCAGGGCGCCCCCAACTCTGCAGCTCCCCCAGACGGTCATCCGGTGACCTCGTGCATCCCCCCCCACGCCACACAAAGCAATGACCCCCGCGGGCCCCCACATCGCGACCCACCGCGCGCGCTTGCCCCGGAACCCGCCTGGGCCCCTCGCCCTGACTGGGATCCCAACGCGCGCGCTGCCCCCCAGTCGGGGCAGCGCCCCCCGCGCCTGCCCGCGCCCGGGCGCTCGGTGCTCACCTCGGCGCCCGCGCTCACTCGGGGGCCCTGGGTCTGGCGCGGCGACTTCGCGGCCCGGAGGCCCGGGCGGCCATGGGGGTCAGGACGCGGCGGCCCGGCCGGCCCGCGGCCAGGCAGGAAGGAGGGTGGGCCGCGGCGCCCCCTCTTCGCGCTGGCGCTCGGGCCGCGGGCAGGGCGGCCTCCTCGGCTGCCTCTTGCCCTCGCCGCCGCCTCGCTCTCCAAGTGGCCTCTCCGAGCGCAGCCGCAGGCGGGGGCGGCGCCCCGGGGGCGCGGGGAGCCGGCGGGGCGGCACAGGGACCGGGCCCTGGCCGCGCACCCGGCCGGGCCTGCCTGGTGTCCGCGGGTGCCGCGGGGAAATGCGATCCCCTCCGCACAGGAAGAGCGAGCGGGCAGGCAGGCGACGCGCAGGGGGGAGCAGGAGAACGCGAGCGAAAGGAAAAAAGTTCCCGGGCGGCCTGACTGCGCTCGCTCCCGGCCCCAGGCGCCAGGTGGGCCATGCGCGCCCCGACAGCACCCCCTGGCGGCCTTGCGTGCCCCGCGCCCGCCGGTCTTGGGGGGAGGGGACTGGAAGTGGGATCCGGGTGCCGCCCCCAAGAACTCGCACGCAGCTCCTAGGGCCTGGGGACGCGCAGGGCGCAAGTGGGGCTGGGGGCTGGACTCGTGGGCGGTGATGAGGACCTACATTTCCCCCTAGGGATGGCCCCCACCCGCATCCGGCTACTGGTCCTCACCTGGGACCTTCTCTTTACAGTTTGGGGCCATTTTTAAATTTCATCTGCCATCTAAGTTTCTTCATTTACTGGGCACTACTTGGTCCCTACTGTCCTGGAGCTGAAACCCTGGCAGGTAGAGACAGAGCAAACAGATACATAAAGAGCATTTCAGAGAGTAACAAGTGCAAGGAAGGAAGCTAGCAGGTGACTGTGATGCCTCCATGCCGCTTAGCTGGGGGTAAGAGAATGAGGCCTGTGGGAGCAGAGAACTGAATAGCAGGGTAGAGGCGGCTGGTGAACAGAGCAAAGGGAAGAGCATTCCTGCCAGCTAGAATAGCAAGTGCAAAAGCCCTGAGGCAGGAGAGCACTTGGCGCTGGAAGTGAAACAGTAGGAAGGGGAGGGCAAGCAGTGAGCCGGATGGAGAGTGGAAAGAGATGAAAGCAGAGAGGTAATGGAGGGCTGGGGCCTGCCAGGCTGCAAAGGCATGGTGAAGAATTTGGATGTGGTTCTAGTGATAGGGGAAGGAAGCCATTGGCAGATTTTAAGCAGAGGAATGAATGAATGAATCAATGAATCTCTTAACTTATAGAGTCCCTCAGCAAATGCCGCTCAAAGGCTGCAACTCACAGCAGCTCTGGTGGCCACTGGTTAGGAAAGCTGCCTCCCCTCTACGCAGCCCCTGGGGTCTTTCTCAGTACCAGGACCCCTTTCTAGGCACCATCTCCTTGGATCCTAGCAATCCCTCTGTGAGGTGGATGCAGCGCCTTCTGTGGACGAGGAGGCAGTGGCACGGAGGGTGAAGGCACCTGTCCAGGTTCACACAGCCTAAGTGGCTGAACCAGGTCTTGCTTCCCAGGGGCAGGTGTAAAGGGCAAGTTCGAAACGGCATGGTCACGTGCCCTGGGCCGGAGGATACGGTCCTGGGTGTAAGCCCAGGTTCTGGGGAGGCAGACCTGCTTTCTTTCTTTCTTTCTTTCTTTTTTTTTTAGGAGGTACTAGGAACCAAACCCAGGACCTCCCATGTGGGAGGGAGGTGCCCAATGGCTTTAGCCACCTCCACTCCCTGGACCTGCT
This sequence comes from Tolypeutes matacus, assembly GCA_026826555.1. Taxonomy (NCBI): domain Eukaryota; kingdom Metazoa; phylum Chordata; class Mammalia; order Cingulata; family Chlamyphoridae; genus Tolypeutes; species Tolypeutes matacus. The sequence goes on from JAKSZT010054051.1 coordinate 3,499,547, forward strand.
TTCTAAATCTGGCTCCTCTGTGCCCAGCTGGGTGACTTTGGGCCAGTCGAATCTCAGTTTTCTCATCTGTAAAATGGGAATCATGTTCGGGCCATGCTTTGAGATTAAACGAGTGTGTGGTGCACTTAGCCCACCCAGTGCCTGGTGCTTGGTAAATGGTGTTGCTGTTTTAGGCAAAATGCTCTACGAATGGGGAGGGTATCTTTCACCCACCCAGGGGGCTCTCTAGCCCCCACCGCTCCCTCTCCTGTCTTCCCTGCCATGCTTTCACCTGCTCCTAGGGAGATCTGGAGGGAAGGAACGGTGCCAGAACTTCAATGGAGGCTGGCAGAGGAGGCCTCCCTGGGGGGGACCCTGGTCACTCGCCAGGGTTTCTGAGGCCAGTTCCTCCCCCCAGCAGGGAGGTCCAAAGAGGAGAAGTCACAAGTCTGGCCTCATTGGGGGCCAAGGCTCGCTGTTGGAGGCAGCACCCAGGGGGGAGGGATGTCCAGGAAGGCTTCCTGGAGGAGGAGCCAGGCCTCAAAGGATGGGCAGGGAAAGAACACCTGGGTCCTGAAAAGATGATGGGCATCCCAGAGGGGGAAAGCTTTATGAGCGAGGAGGAAAGGACAGGGAGGAAAACGGAGGAGATCCTGGGCCTCAACCGTCAGGTAGACACCCTAACATCTGCCATTTGTGAGCACCTACCATGCGCTTTCCATGTATATGAGTTGGCTGCAGCTGCTGTAACAAGCTCCCATAAACTGGGCGGCTGGAGCAACACAAATGCCCTTATTGTCTCTCTGTTCTGGAGGGCGGGGGTCCAAAGTGAGTTTCCCTGGGTGACAGCCAAAGTGTCAGCAGGGCTGGTCCCTTCTAGAGGCTCTAAGGGGGATAATCCATTTCCTTGCCTTTTCTATCTTCAAATTTAATCACATGTCTGGGCCTTTTTGTCATCTACGGTCACATTCACGGGTTCAAGAAATTAGGAACTGAGGTCTTTGTGAGTCATTCTTCAGCCCACCTTACCCTGCCTTCTCTGAATGTGCCTTCATCACAACTCATTTGACAGATAAGACTAGTCCGAAGTCTCTCAGCTGGTGAGTTTATCCCACACACTCCAGGCCTATTGACAGGGCGCCCACTGTGGGCCTGGCTTACAAGGTTAAGATATGTGGGAAGGGCCATGGTGCCCAGGCAAACAGGAGAACAACCTGGTCCTCTCGAGGAATTCAGGGAGGGCTTCCTGGAGCAGGTGACCTGTGAGCTGAGCTCTAAAGAGCAATTTCCCCCTGCCTGCCTGTCAGAGGCAGGCAGCTGTGGGCCCATCCATCCCAAATCGGCTCTGTGGGATGCTGGCTGAGAGGGCTCGTTGGCAGCAGAGCCATGGGGATTTCCACTGAGAACCTGCTTGCCATTCTCAGTGGGATGAAGGCAGGAGGGCGAGGAGTGGGTGGTCGTGCCATGCAATGGAGCGGCTTGACAAAGACGACCTTGGTGGAAGGGACTCAAATTTTCCAGCACCAAGGGCGGAATCCAGGCTGCTGGGTTTCTTGGGATTGGATGGCAAAGTTGTTTGGACATTTTGGGATTTCAAGGCCGTTAAGGAATCAGAATTCTTGGGGGGGGGGGCTATTGTTTTATATTATTTATTGTTTCAAACTCACATTTAAGTCACCTGGCTGACCTGTGCAGGCATTTGAGTTTGAGATACCCCCATCTCCACCCCAGGAGTCTTAAGACCCCGTTCAGCACCTCAGTGATCTTGAACTTCCCCTCTTTGGGCCTCGATTTGCTCAGTGGTCAAAGAAGATAATGATCCCCGCCTAGGGGCGGGGGCGGGGAGGTTTGGTTCCAGAGAAGTGGAACCAAAAGGATATAGGATCCTACTTAAGGAGATTAATTCTAAGGAATCGGCTGACGGGGTTGTGGGGACAGCCAAGTTTGAAGTTCATAGGGGCAGGCTGGCAACTCAGAGAAGAGCTGAGGCTGTAGTTTGGGGGGCAGAACATCTTTTCTGGGAAACCTCAGATTTTGCTCTTGAGACGTCGAACAGATCGGATAAGCCTCACCCACATGACGATGGGTGACCTCCTTCACTTCAGGTCAACTGATTGTAGGTGCCAAGCCCATCTCTGAAATACCTCCCTGGCAGCGTCTAGGCCAGCATCTGACTCGACTGGCCCAGCCAAGTGGATGTGTCCAGGAGGCTTCCTGTGTGCCAGGTGTTCCGGCAACCCCATTTACCCGCCTCAATAGCCCCTTTGTTCAGACGAGGAAACTGAGGCACAGGGAGGTGACACGACTGGCCCACGACTGATTGGCTGGGAACAGGGAAGTGCAGAGCTGGGATTGGGAGGGAAGTGGGTCTCAGGGCCTAGTGTAAGCTCCCCCAGCCCTTTGCCCCTTGGCTGTCCCACCTTCTCTAAGGTCCAAGCTCTGGAAGGGGCCTGGCCAGTCCCCTAGCAAAGTGGAACACGCGGCTACATCTGCAAAGCATTCGCGATGTGCCAGGCCAGCTGCATTTCCATCTGTGAAAACCAGCGGCTGATGAGTGCCATTTTGTGGAGGAGAAAATAGAGGGCCAGGGAGGTGAGGAAACTTTTCTGGGCTTGGCTGGCTTGGGCTATTGGCCAGGCTCTTTGCTTAGTCACTAGGCTGAGGAGAAAAATGGGAGAGTAAAGGGGAGCCCAGCATCCTGCTCTGCCCCAGGGGATATATCCTGGTGACCCCTACCCTCTTTGAGCCTCTGTTTTCAGACAGGGAGAGTTCAGCCACGCCTACCTCGTGTGGCCCAGTGGTGAGGATTTAAAACACTTTCTGCACTCTGTAGAGCTCTGGCCTCCTTTTTCAGCCCTTCCCTGCCTCCAGGGCAAGTGTGAACCCAGGTTTCTTGCAAAGGTCTGGAAGTGTGCAGAGCCCTGCTGCAGGAAGGCGTGGCCAGGGCACAGGGATGGGGTGGCCCATTTCAGAGCAGGCACAGAGCCGGGAGAGCCCCTGGGGCTTCCCACCAGGCCTCTGAGCTCCAGGAGAGGGAGGAGGAGGTGGTACTAGCTCTAGGCGAGTCTGCCCACCTCAGGGCCAGGGGGATTATATCTAGTTCTAGGGATGCCCCTCATGGGGTCCCAGACCAGCTGGGCCAGGGCTGCACAGGCACCACTCAGGTCTCCATTTATTCATTCAATAAACATTTATTGATCCAGGTACTGTTCGAGGGTCCATCACCCACTGGGAATGAGGTAATGCAGGCCCCATTCCCATGGCCCCCACAGTCTGGCAAGAAGGACCCATTCTGGGAGCCTATTTAACCCCCACCCCCACCTCCAAAAAAGAAAAAAGGCCATGTTTACCACAAATTCCCTTGCGATGGGAACCAAAATTGGAATTCATTTTGAAAAATGAAATCAAAGCTATGGAAATACATATATTTTATCTTCCATGCTCCCAAATTTAGGTTCATATGCTAATTCTTTGGTTCATGTGCTAATTCTTAGGTTCACGTGTTAACTCTTAGGTTCACATGCTAATTCTTAGAATGAAAAAATTAAAATTTGCCACCAAGGAAGGCCCACCCTGGAATGTGTTAAAACATCCAATGGGTGGAAAGACATTGAAGGAGTTTTTGTTTGTTTGTTTGTTTTTGTTTTTAGGTACCGGGACCAGGGATTGAAACTGGGACCTCATATGTGGGAGGCTGGTGCTCAACCACTGAGCCACATAGGCTTCCCTGAATTGGCTCCTTCACCTGTTTGCTTGTTGCGTGTTTTTGTTTTTTTAGGAGGCACCGGGAACCGAACCCAGGACCTCCCACATGGGAGGCAGGCACTCAACTACTTAAGCCACATCCGCTCCCTGAAGGAGGGTTTTGATTCATTTTGAGGAAGAAGTTTCCCACAATGAAAGCTGTCCAAAGAGCCTCTGGCTACTTGGAGAGCTAGTAAGCTTCCTGACTCTGGGGATATGTCTGGGGGTAGAGAGTGATGTGATGAAGGGAGCCCAAACTGGCTAGAAGGACAGTGATTCTGTTCCTGAATGAATATAACTTGGTCCTTTAGACCAAGTTTTGTGTACAGCTGGAGAATACAAGTCACTCCCAAATTTTTATGATAAAATAGTTAAGATATTCAAGAAATAAAGCCTTGCCAATACAGCTGAGCTTCTGCTCATGGGACCCCCCTTACCATCCCTTGGGTTCATCATTAAGCTTTTACTACATATGCCACAATTCTAGGTGATATGTGGGTCTTTTTTAAATAGTGGGGTTGTAATTGCCATACTTTCAGACCCTACAGATTTTTTGATTACCAGTTGTTTTGGTTTCCCAGGCTGTTGAAAGCAAATACCATGGAATGGATCAACTTAAACAATGGGAATTTATAAGCTTCTGTTTTTGAGGTCAAAAGAAAGTCCAAATCAAGGCATCAAGGTGGTGCTTTCCTCCCGAAGACCAGCAGCTAGCAATCCTGGGCTCCTCTGCCACATGGTAAGGCACATGGCGGCACCTGCTGGTCTCTCCCTTTCTCTTCCGTGTTTCCTTGATTTCAGCTTCTTGCTTCTGTTGTTCTCTCTGTATTCATTCTCTTATAAAGGACTCCAGTAAGAGGATTAAGACCCATCCTGATTGAGGTGGGCCACACCTGAACTGAAGTTGCCTCATCACAAGGTCCTGCTTACAATGGGTTCCCACCCACAGGAATGAATTACATTTAAGAACATGTTTTTCTGGGGCACATACAGCTCCAAACCACCACACCAGTGGTGAAAATAAGAGCTTAGCTACTAATAAATCATCTTTCTCTCTTTCTGTCTCTCCCTCCCTCCCTTCCTTTTTTCTTTCTTCTTTTTTTCTTCCTTCTTTCCTTTCTCCCTCCCACCCTCCCTCCCCTCCTTCCTTCCTTTTTTCTCTTTTCTTTATCTTTCCTTTTCTTCTTTTCTCTCTCCCTTACCTTCCTCCCTCCCTCCCGTCCTTCTTTTTTTTTTTTATAATAATAGAAAAGTATTACAAAAGCTGCCCCCAACTTTTCATCTGCTTATTTTTTTTAAAGATTTACTTATTTATTTTACTTTCATCCATTTTTAACTCCTCCCCCCATTTTTTTTTTTTTGCTGTTTTTGCGTCCATTCGCTGGGCAATTCTCTATGTCTGTTTCCTGCCCTTTCTTCTCATCCTTCTCCTGTCTTCACTGGGATTCGATCCGGGGAACTTCCGATGTGGGAGAGAGGCATTCTGCCACCTGCACCACCTTAGTTCCTGGTTTTTTGGTGCATCTTGTCTTGGCTCTCCCTTTGTGTCACTCTCCTGTTACGTCATCATCTTGCTGCGTGGCTTGGCCTGGCGGTGCACCTTTGTGCGGGATCTGGGGCTCACCTGCTCGCGGGGCCTGGCGGCCCACACGCCTTCTATATTTTTCTTTATTTTACCAGGAGGTCCCGAGGATTGAACCCAGGTCCCTCCATATGGGAAATGGACGCCCAACCATTTGAGCCACATCCGCCCACCTCATCTGTTTATATAAAAGCAATTTCATGCCCTCCCCTCTGCACCTCTGCACCTCCGCACCTCCAATGGCCCAGTCCTATCCTCTGTTCTATTCTCCGAGTTGGACCTCGGGCTCCCCATCTGCACAAACAATTCAGGGCTGTGAGGCTTGAGAGCGAGAAGGCAGGGCGAGCACTTTGCACGTTACCTGGCGTAGTGTAAGTGCTTAGCTATAGCACTAGTTATTATCATCATCGTCATCGTTATCTTGGGGAATCACCCCCACCCCCACCCCACCCAGCCTAAGTCAGGGAGCATCCACTCCTCCCACTCCTTGTCTCCGCCCTCCACCACCAGGTGGTCAGGAAATTCAATCCATTTTGCCCTTTGCTCGTCCCCTGACCACAGCTGCTGTCACTGGTCTCCCCAAACTTCAGTCTCAACCCTCCAACCCTCCCTTCTTGCAGCTGCCCAAGTCATTGTTCCAGGCCGCTTTATTTTCCCCTGTTCGCCCCTCTTGTCCCCCCTCCCAAGGCTGGCCTGCACCACACACATTCTTCCTTGCTCCATCCCCGAAGAATGACTCACAAGTCCCTAAACTGCTTCATCCCTTTCTCCTCTGAGCATCCCTACATGCTGTTCCCTCTGCCTGAGACACCCTTCCCCCACTGCTTGGTCTGGCTCATCCTTCCACACCCTTCAAGACTCCGTTCAAGAATGGCCTTCCTCAGGATGCCTTCCCAGATTTCCTCGGGTCCAATCAGGCCCTCGCTCCCATGGCTATTCCCCCCCCGACCCCTGCATTTTCTGGTCCCACTATATTCTACCCTGACCTTGGTTCTTTATATATCTCTCTTGCCTCCAGGTGGTAAATGTCTTCAGGGCAGGAAGGCTCTTCAGTGCTTGGCAAATCATTTGTGAACAATTTTTTAAAAAACAGTATCAAGTACCTTTCTAAGCTATTTGCATCCACCAACTCATTTACCCCTCACCAGAGCTCAACCAGGGAGGTGCTAAATTATCCCCATTTTACAGATGGAGAGGAGATATTTGTTTCCTGGGCTTGCTGTAAGAAATTACCGCAGCTGTAGTGGCTTAAAGCAACACATGTTTATTCTCTTACAGCTCTGGAGGCCAGAGGGCAAAAATCAAGGGGTTGGCAGGGCTGTGGTGTTTTCTGGAAGCTTCAGGGAGAAACCACTTCCTTGCTTTCTCCAACTCCCTGGGCTCACGGCCCCTTTCTCACATCACTGGAAACTTTGGCTTCTTTCACTGCTCTGCCTTCCTCTTATAAGGACATTTGTGATCACACTTAGGGCCCACCGGGAACATCCTAGAGGATCTCCCCATTTCAAGAGCCTTAATGGAGGCATACAGCAAAGTTCCTTTACCCAAATACAGGGGCACTCTCAGCTTCAGGAATTGGGGCCCTTTTTCTGTGCCCTACGCCTCTGTCCAGGAGGTTGTCCTGGGAGGAGGCCTCCCAGGTGGAAGGGAGAGCTGCCCATGGCCTGAGGGCGGTGGGGAGGACGGCTTCAGCCAAAGGGCACCAGGACTGGATGTAGCTTTGAGGAAAGAGGCCTCGCCCCGTGCACTCTGCCATCGCCGCCGCCAGGGTCTCTGCGGAGTGGAGGGGCGGGGGCGCCTGCCCCTCCCACCTCCTCCTCTCCTCCACATTCCCATCAGAGGGCAAAGGAGAGGCGAGTCGGGCGGGTCAGTAGGAGCCGGTGATGGCCTCTAAGAGTGACCTGGGCATGGAGCCAATCCGTTTCCCGCCCCTCACTTAACCCTTACCCCCCACACCCTACCTCCCACCCCACCCCCTCATGAGCCAGCAGCCAGCTGGTGTTTATTGAGCATCCGCTCAATAAACTGTGGGGCTCACACTTCCACACTTCTCCCAGCGACCCCCTAAGGGAGGGTCTGCGGGTGCGTCTGATCGTCTGATGGTAGAGAGGGGGAGGTTAACAGCCGCAGGACGCAGGGGAGGGAGGAGGCAGAGTCAGACCCAGAGCTGCTGTTGGTTGGGCATAGAGGTTGGGACCCCAGCAGGTTGGATTTGGGGTGGGGGGACCCGGGACGCCCCCAGGCCACACCCTTTTGGGCCCAGGCAGCAGCTATGCTGAATCTGGAAGGTGTTCAGATTCTGTCCAGCCACCAGGCAGCTGGGTAGGGGAGAGGGGCTGGTTCTGGGCTGTGTGTGTTTTTTTTGGGGGGTGGGGGATTGGGGGACTTAGGGAGAGGAAGAGGGAGGGAGTGGGGAGGAGTAGGGGGGCTGCAGTGAGGATGGAGGGCTTGGGGGTGGGAGAGTGTGGGAAGTAGGGGGAAGGGAGAGGAGAGGGTTTGGGGGGGGTAGGGGGGGTGACACGCAGGATTGAGGGGATTGGGGGTGGGAGGGGAGAGTCCTGAGGTCCAGGAGGAGTCGCCATAGTAACAGGAACCCGCTCTGCTCTGAGGCCTGAGCCGCCACTGGGGAAGGAGATAAAATGTTTTCTATCGATCCCTGTCGGGAAAGTCATCTGCAATAAGCTGCTCCAGCCACTGGGGCCTGGCGGGGGCAGCCAGGCAGGGGGGGGGTGGGCGTGTGGGTACCCCAGGTGCCAGGGAGGACAATCGCCCCGAGCCAAGCTGGGCAGGGAGCACAGCCTTCTGCTTCTACTGGCCCCTGCCTTGGTCTCCCCTTCTGCTCCATGGGCAGTTACCATGGATGGCCTCAGGGCTGGGGTGAGTCAGGGACCTGGAGGAGGAGGGAGAGAGGGAGGAGCCAGGGGTCTGGTCAGGAGCATCTGCCCCTGGCTGGTATGTTTTCGGTTTTCTGCACCTGGAAAGCTCATCCTTCCACCTCAGGAAGTGTGGGGAGATTAGAGAGGGTCCTGCTGTCTCAGGTCCCGGCAGCTACAGCCCTGGGGAGAGCCTGGTGACCTTGAGGGTACAAATGCCCCGGCTGCCGAAGTTGTTGGGTTCAGTCCATTGCCCAGGGCCTCCCTGAGCTCAGGGTGGCTTCCAGTTCCGGGCCTGGCTGTGTGCAAGCGTGTGTGCGTGTGTGCATGCGTCACACGTGCACAGTCTTGAGCAGCCCATGAGTCCCCACGCGTCTCTGCGTGGTCCTGTGTGAGGACGCCCATCCCCCCTCTGCTGTGTCTATGTCAGGGGGCACCCATTCCCTCCACGAACATGTGCTGAGTGCCTGGGACATGCAGGCCCTGAGCAGGGCTGGGGTGCATTGTGATGGAGGCAGACAAAACCCCTTGTCCTCAAGTCTCGTGGGGCTGAGGTTCTGGGGGAGTGGTAGTGGGATGTGAACAGGCAAGCAAACAGATGAATAAATCTCTAGCTGGACTGATGAATGGTGAGAAAGAAAGGGGATGGGTGGACATGAGGGAAGAGACTTCTTAATTTAGGTCTGGAGGTCAGGGGAGGCAGAGACGGGTGGGGGCAACAGAAGGAGCCTTGTAGAGACCTGGGGGCAGAGCACACTGGGCAGTGGAAATGGCAGGTGCAAAGGCCCTGAGGCAGGGAACAGGGGAGGGCTGGAGTGAATGCAGGTTGGAGGAGGAGGAGATGAGGACAGAGGGGAGCAAGAGGGGCCTTGGTGGTCCTGGTGAGCCCTCTGGCCTTTGGCTCAGTGAAGTGGGAGCCGCTGCAGGGCTCCCCCTGGCAGCTGTGAAGAGAACAGGCAGTGGGGGCAGGGCAGAGGTGGGGAGGGAAGCCAGGATGGGAGCCTGGAGAAAGGTGGGGGCTGAGGGGTGGGGAAAAAGGTTCCCATTCCAAATCTCTTTTGAAGGTGACATGAGCTGGATTGGCTGATGTGGGGTGGGAAAGAGAGCGGCCCGGGATGGCTCTGGAGTTTTTGTCCATGGCTGCCTATGGGTCCCTGGTGTTAGCTCCAGGCTAGGGCAGGGGCGTATGAGTGTGTGCAGGGATGTCTCTACAGCGGCATGGGCTCATGTATCTGTGCAAGGCTGACTCTCCGGTCTACAGGGCTGGAGGGCCGACTCCATGGTCCCACGGAGCCAGCTCCCAGCTCCCCTGGGGCCCTAGAAATGAGGGGTACTCTACACTATGCCAAAACCCCTGCATCTCTCATCTCCACTGCCCTCCATGGTCCAGAGCAGAGAAAAGGGAGAAGAAATAGTGAGGCGGTGGGACGCATTGATGATGAAAACAAGGGACACTTTAGATAGAAACCCCTCCCAGACTGGCCTCCTGTTGTTGGGGTGCTCTCGTTCTCGTCCTGGGAACCTGCCAAAAATAGCCTGCATTCTGAGCAAGAGCTCAGAGACCACCCGTCCCTCCCCATCTACCCCCTTCCTGCAAGCCAGAAGGAACTCAGAATTTACCCACCCTCCTCCTGCATTTCCCCCAGTCCCATCCACCCTCCAAGATCAGTCCAGACCCCTGCTTGGGGAAGCTTGTGGAGGCCCCCGGATTGTGGGTGCTTGATTCAGCCACATGGGGCTCCCTCCATGGCCGCCTCCTGCTGTGTGACCTTGGGAGGGTCACTTCACCACTCTGAGTGCCCCCCCCCCCCGCAGCCTGGAGTGGATGATGCTTATTCTATGGGGTTGTTTGGAGTTAATCTCTGTGTGTGGGGGGAGGGGGACCCCCTCCCTGCTCACTGCTCACCTGGAGCTGGGATGTGGGTGGGCAAGTGGGTGATCATGTATGGCTGCAGGCCAGCAGGGGACCAGGGAATAGTGGGCAATGGAGGAAGGTAGAGGAGGAAGGAAGGGGGTCCTGGGAACTGGCTGAGCTGGGATGCCTTGCCCATCTGACCTCCCCAGATCTCCTGGGTGAGATGGAAATGGGCCAAGAGCTGTGACACGGAGAGTCGTTATGTACCAGGGGGCAGGGGGTTGTGCATGCGGTGGTTGGCCTGTGGGCACACACCTGCGTGAGGGTTGGGCTGGATGTGTGGATGATGTGTGGGCAGGAGGTGTGTGCACACCCACGTAAAGCGTTGGGCTGGGCGTGTGGACGAGGTGTGGGTGGGGCTTGGTATGCACGCATTCACACATAGGTGCTGAGCCTGTGTACCTGGTATAAATCTAACTGAAAACTCAGGGGTCCTGGACACATCTGCTTATTTCTTTCAATCAACTTCTATTCTCTTCTGAGCCCCCGTCCCACTGGCTGGTGGCAAGTAGGATCTCAGCATTACAGCATCCACCTCCAGAGTGATGCAAAGGTCCGAGGACCCCTCTGTGTCTGGCCACCGCCTCTGGAGGGGCTATGGGCTAGACAGGGGACTCTTGCCTGGTCCCAGCTCAGGGAGAGACCTGCAACCCACCTGGGAGAGGAAATGCAAGGGGCAGGAGTGCCTGCTTGGAATTGGAGCATGGGGTAGGGGTGGGGAAGAAATAGAACAAACTGTTTAAATAGCACTTACTATAAACCAGGCGCTGTGTATAACATCCACTACTCATCTAAAACCCTGGGTTGTGCCACCCAACTTGCTAGGCATTAGCCTTGAGTGGCTATTTCTGTTGATTAAATTAAAGGAACAGTTTAGTCCCTTGGCCCACAAGCCACGTTCCAGGTGCTCCTTAGCCACGCGTGGCTGCCGAGTTGGGGTTCTGTTGGGCCGCCCAGGAGTGTTCCACCATCGACACGTGTCCTCCGCTGTAGAAAAGAGCAACCTCCCCTATCGCATATGAGGAATGCAAGGCCCTGGCGCAGAGTGTAACTTGTCTCTCTGTGAACTGTGCGAGGCTGTGGCGGTGGCTGGCTTGGTCACCGTGGTAACTGCGTGTTGGGCGAACGTGCTGTGGCATCCGCCACATCCTAGGCGACGCCGACTTCGGATAGAACAGTTCTACCCCGCTCAGGGGGACCTGCTGGCCAGGGGGCTGTGTGGCTCCAGCCTGGCCTTGGGTACGTTACCGTCAGCTCTTTGTGACTCAGTTTCCCCATCCACAAAGTGGAGCTCCTAGCGCCGTTGTGTGACTTACGTGGGTAATGCTTGCAAAGCGTAGGACAGTGCCTGGTGTATAGTAAGTGCTATTTAAACGGTTTGAAAAATTTCAGGAGCGGGTGTAGCTCAGTGGTTGAGCACCTGCTTCTCATGTACAAGGTCCTGGGTTCAATCCCTGGTACCTCCTGAAAAAAAAAATTCAGAGCTGGTGTTCTTAAGGGTGGAGGGAAGAACGGTATGTGGGTGCTTGGGGGTCCTCTCTCAGGGGCTGTGTTTGGGGTTCACCTACACTTAGCCCCCCACCCCCAGAACCTTATGAGGTCTTTTAGAATTCTTTGAACCAACAATTATTGAGCTTTCTCTTGGAGGCTGCTAAGTCGATAGGCCACCAACAGTGGGGAGGGCTGATCGGAGAATAAACTGAACCCAGAGGAAAGACAAACCCAGAGATGGAGGGAGGCTGATTCCTGGTGGCATCCAAGAGCTGGATCTAGCTGTTCCTGAAGCTAATGACGTTCCAGTTATGTGAGCCAGTATTTTTTTTTTTTTAATTTGCAACAGAAAGACTAATGTGAGGCCATCTGGTCCAACAGCTTGTCTCTGATGCTTGATCCTCCTGCATACCAATAATGAATGCTTGAATGCTGCTTATGACTGGGATCTCACCACCTATCAAGGGAGCTCCACAAGGACAGAAGCAATTCGGGCACAAGTGAGAGCTGGTAAACGATGTTTCCTGTCTGGGCAGAGGCTTGTGGGGATGGCCAGACCTTCCTGAAGAGACACTCTTGGCTCAGCAGACAGGCAGGCAGGGCAGTGGTCCTGCAAAGCTTGGTGCGAATCTTAGGCCTGCTGGCGACTCGCCGTGTGACCCCAAGCTAGAGACTTCCCTTCAGTCTTACCATCTGTAAAATCGGGTCCTGGAAGCGCTAGCCTGACGAAACTCGTGAGGATCAGGTGAGGAATTGTGTGTGAAACGTTGGCACATGTCCGTGCTGGCCTCAGGGTGGGACGCAAGAGTTGGTGCCCCGCCGTGTGCATGGCGCGGTAGCAGCCATTCCATAGACACCCGGAAGGGTTTGCCCTGAGCCCACCGGGGTTGGCACTGGGTGCTGCCTGGAGGCTTCTGCGTGTGTGGCATCTGCTCAGCTGAGGCCCCACTCATATTTGAGCCTTCATCCACGAAGAGGCGGGACCTGTGTTGTCCTGGTGACACAGCCCATGGTGCCTGGGCCCCTGGCACATGTGTGTGCCCGCCTGTGGGTGTGGTCTGTGTGCATAGAGTTTCCCTGTGAAGGCCACATGTGAGTGGGACCTCCTTCCCCTACTGTAGGGCTGAGACTGGGGACCTCGTTGATGGCCACTTCTGGGGGGAATTTCGGGAAGCCCTTGGAGCCCTGTGCTCTGTTGGGAAAAAGAAGAAGAGAAAACGGAGCCCACCAGGTACCTGTGGCCTGAGCGGGCAGGGCCTAGGACCCTGTAGCAGAGCCTGGGGCCCTGTAGCAGAGCCTTGGCAAAGCAGGGTCTCCGGGGACTGTGGCGTCTCTGAGATGTGTTTCCAGAAGTTCTGCCTGCTGTCTGGGCAGACGGAGTCCCCGATCTGTCACTGCGTTCACTTGCCACGCTGCCATTGCCACCTGTCTGGATGATGTGATAACCTCCCAGCTCATGTCTGTGTGTCCATCTTCCCCCAAAAGTCCATGTGGCAGACAAAGTGACCATTTAAGAATGTGGACAGGTCATGTCACCCTCCCCACTCAAGTCCCAAGCCCTCTTCTGTTTTATTATTTATTTTATTTTATTATCTATATTTATTTTATTAAAATAAAATCCCCATGGTTTAATAAGGACTTGCGTGAGCCGGCGTCTGCCCCCCACTTTCTTCACTAAGCCCCACCACGTTGTCCTCATCGCCAGTTCTCTAACTTGCCACGTTGTCTCCTGCCTCAGGGCACCTGTGCAGGCTGTTCCCTCTGCCTGGATTACCTTTCCCTCTGCTTTCCCCCAAGGCTGCTCTTTCTCAGCCTCTGGTCTCAGTAAACGTGCCACCTCCTGAGCGCATTTCCCTTCCGACTTCACCAAAGTTTTTGAGGAAAGTCCTGTTTGGACAATTGTTAGTTCCATGTTGTACACACCTATGGTTTAAGGAGTCCAATAGTCCCAAAGGTTATTTTTTTAAAGATTAATTTAATTTATTGATTTCTCCCCCTGCCTCATTGTTTTTGCGCTTGCTTTCTGCTCTCTATGTCCATTCGCCGTGTGTTCTTCTGTGTCTGCTTGTCTTCTCTTTAGGTAGCACCGGGAACTGATCCTGGGACCTTCCAGAGTGGGAGAGAGGCTGCTCAGTCTCTTGCACCAACTCAGCTCCCTGGTCTGTCTCCTCTGTGTCTCTTTTTGTTGCATCATCTTGCACTCTGCGTGGGCCAGCACTCTGTGTGGGCCAGGTTGGCTGCACCAGGAGGCTCCAGGAATCGAACCCTGGACCTCCTATATAGTAGATGGGAGCCCAATTGCTTGAGCCACATCCATTTCCCTCTGAAGGTTTGTTTGTTTGTTTATTTATTTATTCATTTATTTATTTATCCCCGCCCCTCACCTTGCCGCGTGTGCTCATAGTCTGCTTTCTCTGTCCATTTTGCTGCATATTTCCTCTGTGTCTGCTTGTCTCCCCTTTGTTGCGTCATCTTGCTGCGCCAGCTCTCCACGGGTGCAGGCCAGCTTGCCCTCACCAGGAGGCCCCAGGAAATGAACCTAGGGCCTCCCATATGGTAGACAGGTGCCCAACCACTTGAGCCACATCTACTTCCCTGAAGGTTTATTCTTATGAAAAAGAGCAGTCTGTCTCCCCTGCCCCAATTGCCCTGAGGAAACCATTTTCAAAACTTTCTAGCTGGTTCTTTTTCTGCTTATATCCATATCTCTAAATAACTAGTTTTCCGTATTCTCTATTAACTTCCCATTATGGAAGATGAAGATATGGCCTCTTCCTCCTCCCCCATGATATACCCAAGCAACCCTCCAAAGCTTCCACCTGCCAGTTAGAATTAGGTCACGGCTTGGATTAGATCAAAGTGTCAGTCACAGAGGTGCACAGCTCGAATCTCCCTTCAAGTAAGAACTCATTTGGCCATGAGCAGTACATTTACCTGCAGCCCCCACTGCAGCACCTTTGGGATCCCAGGGCATCATTTGAGCAGAGCCAGTGCCCTTCCCAGGCAGCTGCCAGCTCCAGCTGATTGAGCATGGTCGGGGGCTGGGGGCCAGGCCATTCCTGCCCAACACACGACTCCTATAACGGACCGTCTTTGTTCCGGAGCTCTCCACTGGATCACCCAAGGCATTTTTGTTTTTATTTGTAAATGTTTATTTTTTATTATGTATTTCCCATGAAACACTTCAAGAAAGAAATTACAATAATTTCAAAATACAATCCCTGGACTCAATAAACATCTTTTATAATTATATCCAATCAATATCTAGATATGTATATAGATACTAAGTCAATTAATGAATAAAATAAGTACAGTAATTATGTAAACTACAAATCTCAGGTGGGATCATGCATGATCAGGTAAGTCACTTCCTTCAAGTGTTTTAAAACGCTATTCACATTTGTTTCAATCACAAAACACATCCATTGCAAGAGTTAGAGAGTTGATGCTAACAACTTGAAACTATGATTTTTGATATCTTAAAAGAAAATTCAGTTTAATATAAAGAAATTCAAGGAGAAAAATTCAGTACCCTTCATCAGAAGCTTTAAATGTTTGCTGTACTACTTTGGCATACACAAAGGTTCGAAGAAGACTAAGAAAGAAGAGCGTTTCCCTTTCCCACAGAAGACATGATCCAAGAAGCAGGCAAAATAGGCATTCTATAGAGCTGGCCCTTAGGATGTTACAAATAAAGGACTCCTTAGATTAGCAACTAACCAAGTTTAAAAAGCCTTAGCCAATTTCAAATCAGCACACACCACTCAGAACTGTGTGGGAGAGAGTGTGGTCTACGATGTGAACTGTGGTCTATGGTTGGTGGCAAGGCCCCAGGATGTGTAAGTCCATTGAGGGTGGTGGGCCACACTTGTGGGAGATGTTTGTGTGGGATGTGGTGGGAGGTGTGGGAGGTGGGCAACATGGGAATCCCGGTGGGTTCCATGTAATATTTTAGGGAACCTAAGCACCTCTTAAAAAAATATATATATATATAACATTTTTGTAAGCAAATACACATATATGCATATATATTTATATATCATTTTACAAATATTGGTATGTATTGTGAAAATTTTGATTTTCACCCACAATAAAAAATAAATAAATTAAAAAAAAGCCTTAGCCAATGTTATTAAAAAAACACATTTAGAGTATTATTTATGAATATAAGCATAATAGTTTTTTTTGTTCTTTTTTTTTGCCTTCTATAAACCATCATCTTTGAAATGCTAAAAGTAGGTTCCAACTTGTGGTTCTTCTCTGGTGTGAGAAGTGAGAAGCTGGAGGTGTACACAGATGACCTATTGATTCACCTTCTCAAAGTATTCTTTGGAAGCAGTCGGATTTGGCTTGATTGTAGGAGAAACTGGTGCCCAGTTTGCCGGGCAGACTTCTCCATGGGTCTCCACAAACTGGAATGCCTTCACCAAGCCGAGGGTCTCTTCCACGCTTCAGCCCACGGGGAGATCATTGACACTCAAATGCTTGATGATTCCATTGGGGTCAATTATGAAGAGATCTCTTAGTGCAAGACCAGTATCTTCTAATAGCACACCACAGTCTCAGGAAATTTGTTTAGTTAAATCTGGAAAGAGTACGATGTTCATGTGGCCCAAACCACTGTCCTTCCTTGGTGTGTTTATCCAGGTAAGATAGCTAAAGTGGGAATCCACCAAGGCAATTTTTAGATCTTCATCATAATCTGAGGCTCTTCCTGCTCAATTTGCTTTCTCCCCCTTTATCCTTTACGGGCATAGCTCCCCAGTAAATTTCTTGCATTCGTGAATCTGCCCCAGGTCTGCTTCCTGAAAGCCCAAGTTCATGCCACTCACAATAAAGACAAGGAGTGTGTTCCAATGAGGCTTGCTTTTCCTGCACAACTTTTTGTTTTCTCTTGGAGCTAAACCTGATTGGTTTTTGTATGTACTTCTCATGAATTCAACCCCAAGCCCTCTGCCAGTTGTCTAAAGCTACTTTCGATTCTTTCATGCGCATCACATGTTCCGCCAATTTCATTTGCTTGAAGAAATGCCTCCAGGGGTCTTCTGTCCTGCTCCAGTCTGGTCTGGGTGACTTTTCTGCCCAATGCATTCCAGGTACTCCCTTTACATCATCTCCAGATCCTTGATATCTTCCTCCAGAGGTGGATTTCCTGTTTCCTGTGTTCCATGATGTCCTTTTTGAGTTTCTCTCTTGTTTTTGTAAAGCATATCTTCCAACCTTCCTGAGAAAGGGTGTATAAGAAGTAAATTTATTGAGACTTTTCATGTTTGGAAATGCTTTATTTTCTTCTTACTTGATGTTTAGTTTGGCTGGGTATAAAGTTGAAGTTCGGGAGTAATTTGTCTTCAAATATTTCTAGGGCACTGTTCCATTGTTTTCTTTCTTTCTTTCTTTTTTTTTTTGATATAGCTTTTTTTACATTTCTCAATTAAATGTAATGGATACATATAAATTTTTTAAAAATCAAACAATAAGTTACACAATATATTTGGTTCATAGTAACGTATTCGTACAGTATTTGTCCTTTTGTGTCTGGCTTGCTTCGCTCAACATAATGTCCTCCAAGTTCATCCATGTTGCCATATGCTTTACGACTTCATTTCTTCTTACAGCTGCATAATATTCCATCATGTGAATAGACCACAGTTTGTATATCCATTTGTCTGTTGATGGACACCTGGGTTGTTTCCAACTTTTGGCAATGGTGAATAATGTGGCTATGAACATCAGTGTGCAGATATCTGTTCGTGTCACTGTTCTCATTTCTTCTGGGTATATACCTAGTAGTGGTATTGCAAGGTCATATGGCAAGTCTATATTCAACTTCTTTAGGAACTGCCAAATAGTCCTCCATAGTGGCTGTACCATTCTGCATTCCCACCAACAATGAAGAAGTGTTCCTATCTCTCCACATCCTCTCCACCACTTGTAGTTCTCTATGTTTTTAATAGTGGCCATCCTGATAGGTGTGAAAAGATATCTCATCATAGTTTTGATTTGCATTTCCCTAATCATGAGTATTGTTGAGCATTTCTTCATGTGTTTTCTTGCCATTTGTATTTCTTCTCTGGAGAAATGTCTATTCAAGTCTTTTGCCCATTTTTTAATTGGGTTGTTTGTCTTTTTATTGTTGAGTTGTAACATCTCTTTATATATCCTGGATATTAAACCCTCATCAGATATGTGATTTCCAAATATTTTTTTCCCATTGAGTTGGCTGCCTTTTCACCCTTCTGACAAAGTCCTGTGAGGTGCAAAAGTGTTTAATTTTGAGGAGGTCCCATTTATCTATTTTTTCTTTTGTTGCACGTGCTTTGGGTGTAAGGTCCAAGAAACCACCACCTACTACAAGGTCTTGAAGATGTTTCCCTACATTTTCTTGTAGTAGTTTTATGGTCCTGGCTTTTATATTTAGATCTTTGATCCATTTTGAGTTGATTCTTGTGTAGGGGGTGAGATAGGGGTCCTCTTTCATTCTTTTGGTTATAGATATCCAGTTCTCCCAACACCATTTGTTGAAGAGACTGTTTTTTCCCATCAGCGTGGGCTTGGTAGGTTTGTCAAAAACCAGTTGACTGTATAGGTGAGGGTATATTTCCGGATTCTCAATTCTATTCCACTGATCGATATGTCTATCTTTATGCCAGTACCATGCTGTTTTGACCACTGTAGCTTTGTAATATGTTTCAAGGTCAGGAAGTAAAATTCCTCCCACATTGCTCTTCTTTTTTAGAATACTTTTGACTATTTGGGTGCACTTACCCTTCCAGATGAATTTGGTAATTGCCTTCTCTAATTCTGTAAAGTAAGCTGTTGGGATTTTGATTGGTATTGCATTGAATCTATAAATCAGTTTGGGCAAGATTGACATCTTCACAATATTTATTCTTCCAATCCATGAACATGGAATGTCTTTCCATTTGTTTAGGTTTTTTAAAAATTTCTTTAACATTGTTTTGTAGTTTGTTGCATATAGGCCCTGTGCTTCTTTGGTTAAATTAACTCCTAGGTATTTGAGTCTTTTTGTTGCTATTGAAAATGGAATTTTCCCCGATTTCCTTCTCAGGTTGTTCAGTACTAGTGTACAAAAACATTACTGATTTTTGCGTGTTGATCTTCTATCCTGCCACTTTCCTGAACTCATTTATTAGTTCAAGTAGCTTTGTAGTGGATACTTCAGGATTTTCTAAATACAGGATCATGTCATCCACAAACAGTGAGAGTTTTACTTCCTCTTTTCCTATTTGGATGCCTTTAATATTTTTTTCCTTGTCTAATTGCCCTAGCTAGAACTTCTAGTACAATGTTGAATAACAATGGTGACAGTGGGCATCCTTGTCTTGTTCCCAATCTTAGAGGGAAAGCTTTCAACCTTTCCCCTTTGAGTATGATATTGGCTGAGGGTTTTTCATATATGCCTTTTATCATATTGAGGAATTTTCCTTTTATTCCTATCTTTTGAAGTATTTTTATCAAAAAAGGATGCTGGATTTTGTCAAATGCCTTTTCTGTGTCTATTGAGATGATCATGTGGTTTTTTTCCTTCAATTTGTTAATGTGGTGTATTACATTGATTGATTTTCTTATGTTGAAGCAGCCTTGCATACCAGGAATAAATCCCACTTGGTCGTGATGTATAAGTCTTTTGATATGCTGTTGGTTTCGATTTGCAAGTATTTTGTTGAGAATTTTTGCATCTATGTTCATTAGAGAGATTGGTCTGTAATTTTCTTTTCTTGTGGAATCTTTATCTGGCTTTGGTATTAGGGTGATGTTGGTTTCATAAAATATGTTGGGTAATTTTCCCTCCTCTTCAATTTTTTGGAGGCGTTTAAACAGGATTGGTCTTAATTCTTTTTTTTTTTTTTTACCGGGAGGTCCTAGTGATCGAACCCGGGTCCCTGCATATGGGAGACGGACGCCCAACCATTTGAGCCACATCCGTCCCCCAGTCTTAATTCTTTTTGAAATGCTTTGTAGAATTCACCTGTGAAGCCATCTGGTCCTAGATTTTTCTATGCCGGGAGATTTTTGATGACGGATTCAATCTCCTTAATTGTGATTAGTTTGTTAAGTTCTTGTATTTCTTGTAGTGTCAGTGTAAATTGGTTGTGTGTTTCTAGAAATTTGTCCATTTCATCTAAGTTGTCCAGTTTGTTGGCATATAGTTTCTCATAATATCCTCTTATGATTATTTTTATTTCTGTGAGGTCATTTGTAATTTCCCCCCTTTCATTTCTAATTGTATTTATTTGCATCTTCTCTCTTTTTTTCTTTGTTAGTCTAGTGAGGAGTTTGTCAATTTTATTGATCTTCTCAAAGAACCAGCTTTTAGTTTTGTTGATTTTCTCTATTGCTTTTCTGTTCTCATTTTCATTTATTTCTGCTCTAATCTTTATTATTTCTTTCCTTCTGCTTGCTTTGGGATTGGTTTGCTGTTCTTTTGCTAGTTTCTCTAGTTGTTCAGTTAAATCTTTGAGTTTAGCTCTTTCTTGTTTCTTAATATAGGCATTTAGGGCTATAAATTTCCCTCTCAAAACTGCCTTCACTGTATCCCATAAGTTTTGATACGTTGTGTTCTCATTTTCATTAGTCTCAATATATTTACTGATTTCCCTTGCAATATCTTCTTTCACCCACCAATTATTTAGGAGTGTGTTGTTCAGTCTCCACGCATATGCGAATTTACTTTTTTCCTGTCTATTATTGATTTCTAGTTTCATTCCATTATGATCTGAGAAGGTGCTTTGTATAATTTCAATCTTTTTATATTTATTGAGAGCTGAATTGTGACCTAACATGTGGTCTATCCTGGAGAAAGATCCATGGGCACTTGAGAAGAATGTATAACCTGCTGAGTTTGGATGCAGTGTTCTGTATATGTCTGTTAGGTCTAACTTGTTTATCATATTGTTCAAGTTCTCTGTTTCCCTGTTGATCTTCTGTCTAGTTGTTCTATCTAATGATGTGAGTGGGGTGTTGAAGTCTCCGACGATTATTGTAGAAATGTCTATTTCTCCCTTCAGTTTTGCCAGAGTTTGTCTCATATATTTTGGGGCACCCTGGTTAGGTGCATAGATATTTATGACTGTTATATCTTCCTGGTGGATCGTCTCTTTTATTAATATATAATGGCCTTCTGTATCTCTTACAACGTTTTTGCATTTAAAGTCTGTTTTGTCTGATATTAATATAGCTACCCCTGCTCTTTTCTGGTTACTATTCACGTGGAGTATCTTTTTCCAACCTTTTACTTTCAGCTGGTTTGTATCCCTGGGTCTAAGGTGAGTTTCTTGTAAGCAGCATATGGATGGCTCATGTTTTTTAATCTACTCTGTCAGCCTGTATCTTTTGATTGGGGAGTTTAATCCATTCACATTCAATGATATTACTGTAAATGCACTATTTACTTCCTCCATTTTATTCTTTGGTTTTCATATGTTATCTTGTTTTTGTCTCTCTTTTTACTCTTTTGGTTACCCTTTCTGCTATTCTTTCTTCTATACTCTCCTCCAAGCCTCTCTCTCCTGTCTTTTTCTTTCAGGTTCTAAGGCTTCCTTTAATATTTCCTGCAAAGGTGGATTCTTTTTTGCAAACTCTCTTAGTTTCTGTTTGTTTGTGAATATTTTATACTCACCTTCATATTTGTAGGACAGTTTTGCTGGATAAAGAATTCTGGCTGGCAATTTTTCTCTTTCAGTTTCCTAATTGTATCATGCCACTGTCTTCTTGCCTCCATGGTTTCTGAAGAGAAATCTGCACTAAGTCTTACTGGATGTCCCTTGTACGTGATCATTTGCTTCTCTCCTGCTGCTCTGAGAATTTTCTCTTTATCTTTGATATTTGACATTCTGAGTAGCATATGTCTTGGCATAGGTCTATTTGGATTTATTCTGATTGGGGTACTGTGTGCTTCTTGGACATGTAAGTTCATTTCTTTCGTGAGAGTTGGGAAATTTTCAGCTATTATTTCTTCAAATACTCTTTCTGCCCCTTTTCCCTTCTCTTCCCCTTCTGGAACTCCCATGACACATATGTTGTTGCATTTTGTGTTGTCATTCAACTCTCTGAGCCCCTGCTCAATTTTTCCCATTCTTTTCTCTCTCTGTTCTTTTCTCTCTTCAATTTTAGCTGCTCTGTCTTCGATATCACTTATTCTTTCTTCTGTCATTTCAAGTGTGCTGTTGTATTCCTCAAATGTGTTTTTGACCTTACCTATTGTGTCTTTCATTCCCATGAACTCCGTTACATTTCTGTTCAGGATTTCAAATTCTTCTTTGCATTCACTCAATGTCTTCTTGATGTTATTTATCTCTTTAACTATATTGTCTTTCAACTCATTAGTTTGATTTTGGAAATTTGTGCTCATCTCACTGATTAGTTCTCTCAAATTCTGCATCTCTTCTGGGACTTTGATGTATTATTTTTCTTGGGCCATGTCTTCTATTTTCTTAGTATGGCTCATAATTTTTTGCTGGTGTTTAGGCATCTGGTTAGGATGTAGTTTACTCAGATGCTTAATCTCTTTCTCTTTTATAGGGATTTAGTGGCAGGAGGCTATGAGTTACAACAGCTCTTTGATTTTTGGCTCGACCTGGATTGTTAGGATTGTCCTGCTGGTTGCTCAAAACTGGGCACTAGACCCAGTAATTGGTTGTAGAGTCACTTCCTAGGGCTTTGGGCAGGAAGAATATAGAGGCCAGGAAAAGCCTCTCTCACTTATTTTTAATTTTCTTATGTGCACGTCCTTGGTCTACCAAGAGATGGCGCTCTTTGGCAGCTCTCAATTCAATGCCTGGTTGGAGTGTATTTGTTGTGACACAGACCAGATCAATGTGATAGAGCTTCCTGTCTGGGGGCTAAGAGCCTTGTAATTCAAACTTTCTGAGACAGTTCTCTAGTCTTCTCTGGCAGCCCCATTCCTTTTCCCAGCTAGGCAATATTTCCACTCCCCTCTGAGTCCTCAACAATCAGTCCCTGTTAGTAGAGGAGGAAATTGGGAGGTTTGTATATCTTTAGCCCCTTGCAGGCTCCAAGGCAAACAATGGCGCAGCTCCACCTGGCCTGGAAGGGCTCTTGGGACAGGGCAGACCAAACCTGTTAGTTAAAAGCCGAGTCAGCTCCAGGCTCTCTCTCCCCTCTCCTGTGGAGTCCTCAACAATTAGTCCAGGCTAGAAGAAAGAGAGATTGCAAGGGTCGGATTTCTCTAGTCCTTCATAGGCTCCCAGGGCAAACCACCATGTGGAGGGGTCCATGGGGCTCTGCAGCCCAAATTTGTGGGTCAGAACCTGAGTCAGCCTTAGAATGTGTCCTTCTCTCTCCCCTTTCCTGGAGTGGCAGATCCCTGGAGCCCCCTTTGTCTGTAGTCACAGGCCCAGAGGCTCAAAAATTCTAAAGAGTGTGGAGGAAGGTGCTGGCAGCAGCAGTCGCTGCTGGTTCCAACTCATGGTTCTGTTGTCGCAATTTCCCTCTTTTGTCCCTCTCTCCTCTGGGTGGTGTGCAGCCTTCACCTGCTGTCCTAAACCCTAGAAGATCTTTTTTGGGGCTGTTTCAGCTTGTCCTCTAGCTATTTTTCTGGAGAAGATAATCCCGTGTTTTACTAGTCTGCCATCTTCCCAGAAGTCCATTGTTTTCTAGTTTCCAGTGTTGCTGTTGAGAAGTCTGCAGTCAGTCTGATTCCCCATCCTTTGTATGAGATGCATTTTTCCCCCCTCTTAGGAAGCTTGTAGGATTTTCTCTTTGTGCCTAATCTTTATGATTACATGGTTTGATGTGGATCTATTTTCATCCATTGTTCTTGGTTCCTGGTGAGCCCTTTCAATCTGCAATGTCTTGTCCCTTAGTTCTAGGAAATTTTCTTGAATTATATCATTGATGTTTTCCTTCCCTCCATTTTCTCTGTTCTTGTTTTCTGCAACTCCTATAACTCTGATGTTGACTCTTCTAATTGGATTGGCTGCATTTTCTTATTTTTTCTCTTCTATTTTCCATCTCATTGCTCTTGGAGATTTCTTCAATTTTATCTTCTAATTTCTATATTAGTGTATATAAATATATTTATAATATAATATACAAGATAATATATTATATTTATAAAAATTGTGCCAACAATATAATATATAAAGCATATAACTATATATATATCATTTTCATGGGATCTTTTTTGTTCTCTGAATATTGCTTTTTTATTGCATCCTGTTTCTGTTTTATGATTGCAGTTCTGTTATTTATCTGTGGATATTAATGAGGTGGTTGTTAATTTTTTTTTAGGAGGCATTGGGTTGAATCTGTGACTTCATACATGTAAAGCAGGTGCTCAACCACTGAGGTACAGCTGCTCTGCAAATTTTTGATGTTTTCTTCTTCCGTAGCATCTTTGTTTCTTCCAAGTTGCTTTTATCTGTTTGTTGATTTTGGTCGGAGCTTTTGTCAGATTTCTGGTGGTGTCTAGAATATTTCAGAGCATTCAGGGCCCCTGTCCCAGGTAATCTCATCTACCTGGTGTCTTTACTTTCTAGCTGGTTCTCCCAGGTTCTCATCACCAGCCCAGGTCTTCCTCCTGGGCTGCTCTGGTACCCGAGGGCTGTCCCTACCTGAATGTCTTTTGGGTATCTTCAATCCAACATGTTCTAGACCAACTCTTCATCTCCTCCCAAAATATGCCTCTCCTAGTGGTCTCCATCTTGGTGAACCTCCGGGTACTGAGTCCCTCAACCTAAAACCTGGCTTGCAGTCAGAATCCTTTTTTCTCCATTACCTCCCACCTTTCTGAGTCCACCCCACCCCGGACTCACTCAAGCCTCATCACTTTTCCCAAGTTCCACTGCTCTCACCCCTCCCAGGCCTCCCTGCTTCCCACGCCTCCCTGGCCAGTCCCTTTTCTTCACTGTTGCAGCCTCTGAACCTCTCTGGTCTTGTCTCTTCCCTGATGAAGATGCACTGACATTTGCCCATAGATGTCAGATCAAATTCTCAATCTCTTTCCTGGCCTTCAAGGTCATGGTCCAGCCTCTCTCTTGCCATCTGTTCGCAGTTTCTGGAATATATCCTGTGACTTCAGGCACCTGTGGGTCTGTCCTTCACCTCTTTCTTTGCAGGTTAATATTTTCATGTTTTAAAAATGTCTTTTAATGAAATAAAATTCATATCACATAAAGTTCACCATTTTAAAGGATACAATTCAGTGGTTTTTCATATCATCACAATATTGTGCAACAACCACTACAATCTAATTCCAGAACATTTTTTCATCACCCAAATGGAAGCCCTGTACTCATCAGCAGTCACTCTCCATTTGCCCCTGCCTCAGCCTCTCACAACCACTAATCTATTTTCTGTCTCTGTGGATTTGCCTGTTTTGGACATTTCATGTAAATGGAATCATACAGCATGTGACCTTTTGCATCTGGTTTATTTCATTCAGCATGATGTCTTCAAGGTTCAACCACGTTGTTGCATGTGTCAGACTTCATTCCCTTTGGTAGCTGAACAATATACCTTTGTTCTTGTATATATGAGTACCACATTTTGTTTATCCATTCTTTGGTTGATGGATATTTGCATTACTTTTACTTTTTGGCTATTATGAACAGTGCTTCTATGAACATTTATGTACAAGTTTTTGCATAGAAATACGTTTTCAGTTCTCTTGGCTATTGTGATGGTTTGAAACTGTATGGACCCCAGAAAAGTATGTTCTTAAAGCTAATCCATTCCTGTGGGTTGTAAACCTTGTGATAGGGCCTTTTGATTAGGTTACTTCAATTAAGGTGTGGCCCAGGGTGGGTATTAATCCCCTTATTGGGGTCCTTTATAAATGGGGTGAATATGGAGAGAAAGAAAGCCATGGAAGCAAGCTGGCTGAAAGCAACAAAAGCCAGAAGAGAAGGGAGAGCCCAGCAGATGCTGCCATATGCCTTGCCATGTGACAGAGGAGTCCAGGATTGCAGGCAGCCGGTCTTGGAAAGAAAGCACCCCTAATGATGCCTTAATTTGGACATTTTTCTCAGCCTCGAAACTGTAAGCTTGTAAATGAATAAATTCCCATTATAAAAGCCAACCCATTTCTGGTATATTGCTTTCAGCAGCCCAGCAGACTAAAACAGATATATACTTAGGAGTGGAATTGCTGGGTCATATGGTAACACAATGTTTAACTTTTTGAGGAACAGAACTGTTTTCCACAGTGGCTGCACCATTTTACATTCCCATCAGCAATCTGTGAGGGTTCCATTTTCTCCATGTCTTCATCCATACTTGTTATTTTCTTTTTCTTTTTTTAAAAAATAGCAACCCTAGAGGGTAGGAAAGGGTATCTTACTGTGGCATTAATGCTTTCTTTTCTTTTCTTTTTTTTTACATTTTTTATTTTATTTCCCCCCTCCCCTCATTTGTTTGCACTCACTGTCTGTGAGTCTTCTTTTTTTAAGGAGGCACTGGGAACTGAACCCAGGGCCTCCCATGTGGGAGAGAGGCACCTAATCGTTTAAGCCACCTCCACCCCCATTGCTTTCTTGTCCTTCAAAACTGCATGCACAGGTCACTTCCTCTGGGAAGCCTTCCCTGACTCTCTGGCTTAGGGGTATCCTCAGGGTTCTCACAGCCCCTGAGGCATCCCTCTATTCCAGTCCTAAGCATACTTCTTATGCTGTTTTCTAAATATCTATCTATCTATCTATCTATCTATCTATCTATCTATCTATCTATTATTTATCTATCTATCATCTACCTATAGATATAGATATAGACAGACATAGATATATAGATATATAGATATATAGATATATAGATATATGTCACCTGTGGGACAGTGAGCTCTTTGAAGGTAGGGAGTGGATATTCTCATGCCTTGCCGAGACCCCAGAGCTGAGCTCTGTAAATGTTGAATGAATGATTGTCTCCCTGGGCCATGCCCATGGACTGCTGTCCTGCCTATTTGGGGTTTGGTACCTGAGCACAACTGGGTGGGTGGCAGGGAGATGGAGCAGGCTCTGTCTTGGAAGCCCAAACTTGCCCTCAGTTTTCCCAAAGGTCTAATTTCCTCTCTGCCTACTCCCCTCAGCCCACAGTTGGAGTGAGGGGTGAGTGGGAGCATCCTCCTAGCTTCATTGGGGTGAGGCTGGGTCTTTCTGTCCCTTCCTGGTCAGGGATCCCTGGGGTTAGAGGCTATTGGGGACTCATGCCCTCTGACGTGTGCTCAGAGACCTGGGTATTTGGCTTGGTTCCCCCAAGTGACCATGGCCAGGTCACACTCCCCATGCCCAGGCTTGGCTTTCTCACCTGTGGCAGGTGTCATGAGTGCCATCCATATCCCCTTGACTTTCTCTTCTCTTCTCCATAGGCTACTTCCTGCAAGCACCCATCACTCTGTGTGACAGTTTGAATTTGGTGAATCCCCAAACAAGATTATGTTTTTGAACTAGCCCATTCCTGTGGGTGTGAGACTCTTGGATTGCATTAGATTCGGTTGAGGAACCTTGATTCGATCACTGGATTAGACCGCTTTCAATCGTACTATGCTGGTGAGGCACAATTCAGGGTGGCTCTCCGCCCTTTTACTGGAGCCTTATATAAACAGAGACACAGTGAAGAGACACACAGAGAAAGGAAGCTGCCATTTTGATTCTGCCATGTGAGAGAGGACTCAAGGATCCCTGGCAGTCAAAGCTGAAGAATGAAACCTCTAAGAGGCTGGGCCCACAGAGTAGCTCAAGGCTGAAGAGATGAACCATATGCCTGATTGCCCACAACTGGGCTCTGGGAGATGGTGAGCCCAGAAGGGAAGGGGGACCTGGCAGCGATCGGCCGCCATCTTGCTTCCCCTTGTGGCAGGACACCAGCATCACCCATTGAGTGAAGCCCTGAGGGCTAAGAGAGGACCTGGAGTCTGGAATCAGCAGACCACAGAGGCAAGAAAGAGGCTCCTGAGGGGCTGGGCCCATGGAAGAGCTCAAGGCTGAGGAGATGAGCCCTGTCATTGCCTGATCGCCATGTGGCAGGACACCAGGATCAACAGCAGCTGACTTTGGTGAGAAAGCGTCTCTGACATCTCTGATGGTGTCTCTGTTTGGACTTTTCATGGCTTTGGAACTGTGAGCCTTTACCCCAATTAAAAGCCAACACATTTTTGGTACTTTGCATTGGCATCCCTTTGGCAAACTAAAACAGGGTCTGTTTTGGGGGGAGCCCAAATGAACACACTGCCCTGCTCCTGCCTGGCTCTTGGTGAGTGTCCAATGAGCAGAAGCCAGGGCTTACTGGCCACCCACTATTTGTCAGGTCAGGGTGCTCAAGATTCTGTACTCCCCACATCAGACAAGAACCCTGATCTTATGGAGTTCGTGTTCTGGGGTGGGGCTGACAGCAAACCCACAATGTAATTTTAGATAGCGTGAGGGCTCTGAAGAAAATCAAGATGATGTAGGGGGTTCTGTAGGAGGCTACTTTAGCTGAGGGTGTTGAGGGAAGGCCTTCCTAAAGAGGTGACATCTTCTGAGACTTGAACAATGAGAAGATTCCAGCCATGGCAGGTGTTGGGGGAGAGCATGCCATTTAGAGGAAACGGTAAAATGGAGGTGTCTCTGTCCCTCACTTCCCACCAGCACTCAAACCAGGCATGGAAAGCCCAGGGAGAGTAAGCTCAGAGAGAAAACCCACACTCACATCTCAAGAGCAGTGATGGAGGAAGCTAAGCCTGGAGGAGAAAGGCGGAGCTGCTTTAACTTCTGAGCCTTTTTATAGAGATAGAAGGAGCAGCAAAGTGTGGAGGCTACAAGGAGATAGGAGAAAAACTTTGTCATGAAGACATGCAGAGAGTGAGCTCCCCATCTGTGGAAGCAGTTAAGCCCAGGCTAGATGATCTCTCTCTTTTTAAATATACATATTTTTATTAGAGAAGTTGTGACCTTACAAAACAATCATGCATAATGTGCAGAATTCCCATACAACACTCCTCCACTAACACCTTACATTGTTGTGGAACATTTCTTACAGATTATGAAAGAACATGATTAGACTATTACCACTAACTATGGTCCATAATGTACAGTTGGTATATTTTTTCCATACTCCTCCTATTATTAACACCATGTATTACTATTGTCCATTTGTTATAGCTCATGAGAGAACACTCTCATATTTGTATTGTTAACCACAGTCCATCTTCCACCACGTGGTTCACTGTGTTATACAGTCCCATGCCTTGTACATTCTATCCAAAGTGTACACTCAGTGGCTCTCACTTTCATCATAGAGTTGTACAGCCATCACCTCAGTAAATTTTTGAACATTTGCTTTTGTCCAAAAGAAAAAATCGCATACTCCCCTATTATTGACCCTTAGCATTGATATAGTACCTTCTTTGACATTGATGCAAGAATATTACAATATTGCTGTTAACTATAGTCCATAGGTTACATTAATTGTACTTGTCCCATGCATAACTACAGTCTTACCACCTTGCAGTAGTGATGTACATTTGTTCTAGTTCACAGAAGAACTTTCTTGTATTTGTACTATTAACCACAATCCTCATCCACCTCTGGGTTCACTGTTTTTCAGTCCCTAGATTATTCTCTAGCTTTCTTTCAATTAACATTTCTGACCCTAGACTATCCTTTCAGCCTCAATCCCATTTATAAAACAGCCGTGTTTAGTTCTACTCACTATAATGTGTTACCATCAACTCTACCCATTTCTGGATGATGTCTTAGTGTTGGAAGGGACATGATCTCCTTTAGCTCCAGAAGCCTGGGGTCACTGTCAGAAGCACCCAGGAGAGCCCAACCCATTGATTTTCAGGGGTGACAACCCACTGGGCCTTCTCTCACATCTTTGTTAAGACTTCAAGTAACCCCTCTGCTTTGGTCTGGAATCACCTTGGGGAATCACCTGAGGACCGTTTTTCACTGGCGCGTGGCAATTCCGGCAGTGCCCCAGTCTTCCACCAGGTGGCACTGTTTGACTGGTGTTGGGGCAGAACCGACTGCCTCCAAATGTTTTAAAGAATGGCCATGAACAGAGTTCCAGGTCTAAGAACATCCTGATGAAGTCTTGCCTGTGTGTGAGCAGACCGCCAGGCAGCGGATGCGAGTGGGAGTAGTGTGGCCTCATGGGGAGGGTCAGAGCAGACCTGAGGGCTTGCCTCGGCTCTGCC
The DNA here is from genome assembly GCA_026826555.1 of Tolypeutes matacus. Taxonomy (NCBI): domain Eukaryota; kingdom Metazoa; phylum Chordata; class Mammalia; order Cingulata; family Chlamyphoridae; genus Tolypeutes; species Tolypeutes matacus. The sequence goes on from JAKSZT010054051.1 coordinate 3,529,288, forward strand.
ACCTTCTAGTGTGTGACATTGAGCTGGCCCCCTTTTTGGGCCCCTGTTCCCCTACCCATAAACCAGGAAGGGGCACCATCTTGAGATTTTGTGCAGAGGCTTACAAAATGGTCCACAGTGCCTGATGTGGGATAGGAAGTTGATTAAAAAAAAAAAAAAAAAAAAATGGCGGCTCTTGTTAATGGTGTTCCAGTGGGAACTCATTATGTGGCCTTCCGAGGTCACCAGAGCCAAACACTCAACGTCTAAATGGCCCCCAGAGCCTTTGCCCCACCCCAACCCTTTTTAAAAAATCTAAGTCAATGAGACAAACAGACATTTATAGCGTCCTTGGTCCCCCTGGGCAGCTCTTACAGATCTGCAGGGCTCCTGCAAAATGTAGAACCCTTCATTTTGGCCAGCTGGTTTCTTTGCTCAAGTAGATTCTCTCCTGATGCCAGCTCGGTAGGAAAAACTGGCGCTCTTTTCCTCTTCGTGGTTTGCCTTTCTCATTTGTTTTGTTGATAGCAGTAGTAGGGATTCTGAACTTCCCCAGAAGTGTTAGCTGTAGATTGTGAAAGTTTCCGCAGTCGCATTCCCAGGGGTCAGCACTCTTAAGAATTTAGTGTGGATTCCCTCAGGAGTTTTTCTAAGCTATGCTTAAGCTCCACATTTATAGCAAAGCTAGTATGACTTCTGAGAAATGAAAATATATTCGTTTGTTCATTTATTCATCCATTCATTCTCTGTTGGGGATGGTTAGCCCTGGGGTACCGTGGGAAACAAGGCACTTTAAAGATCCTGCCCTCAGGGAGCTTATGTTCTAGTTGGGAATGGCAAATGCTAAATAAGATGACTGATGGCAACTGGTAAGGCAGAATCAAGGGTTGGAATGTGTATGTGCTTCCGGGATGCTACAGCAAAGTTTCACCCACTGGGCGGCTTATTGTTCTGGAGGCCAGAGGTCCAAAATCAGTATCACTGGGTCTAAACTGAGGTATTGACAGGGCTGCACTCCCTCCAGAGTCTCTAGGAGAAAACCCGTTCCTGGCCTCTCCCCGCTGCTGGTGGCCGCATCACTTCACGGCCAGCGCCTCTGATTATCTCTGTGCTCCATCTTCACGTCACCTTCTCTTCTGTGTGTGTCAAATCTCCCTTTGCCTCTCTCTTACCAGGATACATGTGATTGCATTTAGGGACTACCCAGACAATCCAGAATAATTAATTAATCACATCTGCAAGATCCTTAATTATTCACATCTACAAAGACCCTTTCTTTTTGCCATCTAAGGGAACACTCTCAGAATCCAGGGATTAGACTGTGGCTATCCTTTTTTTTTTTTTTTTTTTTTTTTTTTAATTCAAACTGTATTTCAAATTAAAAAAATAAAATAGCAGATATCAGGCAGCTCAACAAGTTATGGAAGCATAACTCCTAAAAAGTTCTGTCCAGGCACTTTTATCTCATCACAAACTCAGTTGTTCCTTTAGTATTCAGAGAGATACACAGATAAACACAGAATAGTTAAATGACATAGTCAAAGACTCCTTGTTAATGAAAAAAGAAGAGGGAAAAAAATCCTTAATCATATTCATTTTCTTTACAAAATCAAATCCCATATTCTTTTTTAGACCTTTAGCATTAATGTAGTACCTTCTTTGCTACAAAAACACTACAATATTGTTAACTATAGTCTATAAGTACATTAGTTATATTTTCCCCATGCATCACCACATTCTTTCCACCTCGTAGTAGAACATTCCTGTATTTATATTATTAACCACAATCTTTATCTCCCACACAAATAGGCTGTGGCTGACTTTTGGGGAGCTGTTTTTCAACTGAGCACAGACAGTGAGGAGGGTGGAGAGGTGATGAAATGGCCAGACAGGCCTCACAGTGGGACCTGGCACCTAGGAGGCGTGCAGACCAATAAATGAACGACTGAGGAGCAGATGTGGCTCAAGCAGTTGAGCACCCACCTCCCACATGGGAGGTCCTGGGTTCAGTTTCTGGTGCCTCCTAAAGAAAGAAACAACGAACAGACAATGACCAAAAACAAATGAGCAAACAATGAGAAAACAGATGAGGGAGCCAACTTAGGGGAGCAGATTTAAAAATGAATGAATGAATGAATGAATGACCAACGGCTCTCTCTCATTGTGCTGTGGCTCGCGATCAAATACTGGCTAAAGTCTCAAACAGTGAGACACACAGAGCAAGGATTTGGTGCTGCTTGTATTTTTCTGGCCAAAGCAGAGCATCTCCTTGGGACCATACTCCAGGGTTCCTTCCCGCCACCAGCGTTAACCCTTCACTGTCCTCAGGGAGTGAGGGGTGACCTGCAGTCAGGTGCCCTGGGTGGCCGTTGGCCAGGGAAGGAGCGGGAGACTCAGTGTTGGCAGTGCCTGGTTTCTGTCCCAGCTCCCTGCCTCCTACGAGCTGTGTGACTCCAGCCCAGCCACCTCCCTCTCTGATCACTGAATGCCACCCACCTCCCAGGCCAGGGGCTCTCCCTCTCCCTGGCCTTCCAGGCCCTCCCTGGCATTTTCAGGCCAGATGGGCAACTAGGCCTGCAGTCTGGACACCCCACAGCCCTGGCTGCCTGCTTCCGGCAGGTTCCCAGGCTGCCTGCTTTGGAGGAAGCTCATGGGCAAGCACGTGGGCCAAGCTGGAAAATGAGCCACCCAGTGGCTGGTAGGGCCAGGCCAGGTGTCTCCCAAACCATTTTCTGGAGCCTGCTGCCAAAGGCCGAGCCAGGTGGGGGAAATTGGAGGCTCTAGATGTGAGACACCTTCTCCCTGATGCTTTCCAGCCCCAGGTTGCCGGGCTGGGGCATCTGGGACTACAGCTGATCCCCCCCCCCCAAAAAAAAAGGCCTGCTCGGAACTCATCACAGCCACAAGATTATTGATAGTCATTACCGTTTAATGAGAACTTTCTGTGTGCCTGGCATGGCTCCAATACTTTTCCTGGATTCTCTCCTCTCATCCTCATCATTGCTCCATGGGGTGTTTCCACCCTCACTTTAGAGATAATGTGGACAGGCTCAGTAACCCGCCCAAGCCCACACGGCCAAGAAATCAGAGTCCCAAGCTGCATGCAGGCCTGTCTGAGAGCTCCTGTTCTCAGCTCAGATGCTATGGGTGCCCCTGGATGCCCATTCTCCTGCACCTGGATCCCAACACCACACCTGTGCCCTCTCTGGCTGTGAGAGAGGCAGGTGCAGTGCCGGGGAATTCACATGCCCCAGGAGCAGCACTTGACAGTGACTGAAAGGAGTTGGTACATAAATACCTCACCCCCCTCAGCGGGTGCATGGTCTACCTTGTCTCCCAGAGGTGCCCAGTGGGATTGGGCTCCGGTTGCCCACAGTAGCCACTGGCTCAATGGCCCAATCTACTGGTTCCTTCCCTTCCTGTCCCACTTCCCCATTTCCTCCCAGCATGTTCTGGCTCCCCTCCCAAATAAACCATGTGCCCTGGAATCTTTGTCTCAGGGTCTTCTCCCAGCTTGACCACCTCCACTGAGCCCCCGGCACTGGGTACACCCCTACAGGGTCTGATTTACCCCCTCCCCTTAAACAGTCCCCCTTGACAGTCAAGGAGACAGAGCATCACCGCCTGAACTCTTGCTGGAGATGAGGCCCAGCTGCCATGGGTCAGAGCTGGGCCTCAAGCTCAAGCACAGCTGTACAGCTTGGGTGGTCCCCTCCAGCCCCTGCTGATGGTCTTGCTTTCCCAGGATGTGCTCAGGATGTACCAGGAATATATGTTCTCCAAGGCTGCACCCGGTGAGTCCTCCAAGCACTGAGCTGTGGAGTTACAGCAACCCTGGCCTTGCTGAGGGCATGGCTAGCCCAGCTGGGGCACAGTGCCCCCTGGGCCCAGGTGGCCAGGGGAGCTGCCCATTGTACCAGGCCTGGAAGCCAGTGATCCGCTCTCTTCCCAGAAGTGGTTCCTCTTGACAGGTGCTGGGAGCCAGGGACAGGTGGGAACAGCGTGGGCTGTGCCGAGCCCCCATGTGGCAGCCCCTCGAGCTGTTGAAGGCCAGCTGAGTCCCACTGTGTCTGGCCCCTGCCAGCCATCCTGGCTCGGCTGGTGCCTGGGGAAACTGCAGTCCTGGGGGTTGCCCAGTGGTCTGCTCAGCCCCTCGGGGAAGGACAGGAGACCTGGGGGAGCCCTCTGGTGTGGATTGCCCTGCCTGTGGGCTGGTGGTTCTTTAGGTATCCCCTGACCCTGACATCCCAGGTGACCTTGGGCATGGGGGGTGGCAGGAGAAATGCTAATAGGTGTGTAGCCCACTAGTGCGGTACTACTTTCTATAAGGAGAAGCATTTACAGAGCATCTGGGTCTCTTTGGACTGCTGGAACAAAGTACTCCATGCTGGGTGCCTCAAAGCCACAGAAATATATTCTCTTGCAGATTTGGAGGCCAGAAGTCCAAATTCAAGGTGTCGGCAGGGCCGGCTCCCTCCTAAGGCTCTAGGGGCAATGCTTTCCTGGCCTTTTCCGGCTTCTGTCCATCCTTGGCCTCCACTGGCTTGTGGAGGCATCACTCCAATTGCCCACTTCCTTCACCTTCTCATGGCCCTCTTCTCTCTGGGTTTCTCTCTTCCTCTTTTTATAATGACCACAGTCCTCCTGGGTTAGGAGCATGCCCTACTGTGGTAGGACCACATCTTAATTCATCACATCTGCAAGGACCCTATTTCCAGATAAGGTTCCATTTGGAGGTCTTGGGGGTGAAGACTTCAGCACATCTTTTTTTGGAGGATTTCATTCAACCCATCACACTTATATTTTTTTTTTTGTTTTTGTTTTTTTGTTTTCAGGAGGTACTGGGGATTGAACCTGGGACCTTGTATATGGGAATCAGGTGCTCAAACCACTGAGGTAGACCTGCTCCCCGGGTATTTTTTTTGTTTTGTTTTAAGATGTATTTATTTCTCTCTCGCCCCATTGTTGTTTTGCGCTCGCTGCCTGCTCTCTGTGTCCATTCACTGTGTGTTCTTCTGTGTCTGCTTGTCTTCTCTTTAGGTGGCATAGAGAACCAATCCTGGGACCTTCTGGAGTGGGAGAGAGACACTCAATCTCTTGCGCCACCTCAGGTCCCTGGTCTGCTGTGTCTCTTATTATCTCTCCTCTGTGTTTCTTTTTGTTGTGTCATCTTGCTGTGCCAGCACTCCTGTGCGGGCCAGCTCTCCGCTCAGGCCAGCTTGCCATCGAACCCTGGACCTCCTGTATGGTAGATGGGAGCCCAATAGCTTGAGCCACATCTGCTTCATGTATTTGTTTTTCATATGTGGTATAGGCAAAATCTCTAAGAGGCAGCCACATGATTGAATGGACATTAGAACTCAGGAAGAGGCTAAATTTTAAAAAATGAATCCAAAGAAAGAAAAATATTAAGGAAATGAGACTGTGGGGCCATTTTATATGTGCTATATTGGAAAAACTGAAGTCTGATGATCGCAAATGCTGGTGAGGTTGTGAAGCAGCAGGAACTCCATCTGCTCCTGGTGGGGGTGCCCGTTGGTACTGCCCCTTTGGAAGACGATTCAGCCTCCTTGAGTAAATTTGATGGTGAGCATTTCCCCTTCTAGGTATCAACCCCTGGGCAGGGCTTCTGGAACATTCACATGCACTCACTCCACTTGGGGAGTCTTGTTAAAATGCAGGGTCTGATTCAGTAGGTCTGGGTGAGCCCAGAGAGCCTGTGTTTCTAACCAGCCCCCCCGAGCAGCCGATGCCACAGGTCTGAAGACTCCTTTACATGTGTGCTGGGATCATGTTCTGGAATGTTCTCAGCAGCCAAAGCTGGAAGCCACCCAAATGGCCTCTGACAGGAGACTGGATAAGCTAACATGACCTAGTTGTGGAGCAGTATACTCTACAATACAAGAAGGGGTTCAGACCTGCCCAAGGACTGCTGGTGAGCTGGGGGCAGAGCTGGATTCCTCCAGGGTTGGAATCTTGAGGGCTGAGAGGAGTGGGTCTAAGGCCTCAAGCTGGAGCCCCCAGGTGGAGGGAATGAAGATGGGAAGCCCCTGGCCCTGCCCACCAGGCTCTCTCTGAGGTGCCCTTTGGGTTTCTGGCTCCTGGTAACATTTGAATTCCAAACATTCCCGTTCCAAGCTGGAGAAAGCATGTGGTTGCTATGATAGCACCCGGTAGAGGCTGATTGTGACGTCTAACCAGGCCTGAGCCAAATGCTGGGAGAATCTTCTCCTGGGACTTTGCTTCAAATTCCAGCGCGGCTGTGTGACCTTGAGCAAGTCGCCCGACCTCTCTGAATCTCAGTTTCCCACCTCAGAAGGCTGCTCTGAGAATTAAATCAAGTGCCCAGCCCTGGGGACGTGTTTCCCACAAACGACTGGACTCTCTCAGACATCATCTACCAGGCATCCAGGCCCTGCCCGCTCGTCGAGGGAGAGCAGGCACTGGTGCATTGCGTAGACTGAGGCCGGACTCAGAGTAGGTTTTGGCAGCCATTGCTGACTCCCTCCTCTTCCCCCTCTGGCTGGAGGGAACAGGAGAGCCCTGAGTCAGGACCAAGAAGCCAGAGGAGTGGAGGGCCATTGTGTGTGTAGCTGGGAGGAAGCTCAGAAATCAACTCCCCTTTGCACAGAGGAATAAATGGGGCCCAGTGAGGGAGAGTGCTTTGCCCGTGTCCCCGGCGACAGGGCTGGACAGTGACGGTGCTCAGCCGCGCCTCACACCCCCGACCCCTTGTCCTTTCCAGCTAGTTTCTTCACCAACTAAGTCTGAGGAGAGTCCTCAGGGGCTGGGGCCTTGGAGCCCCACATCCCTAAGCAGTTCCTCTCGGCTTCTGAGGTCTGCTACTCCCGTCTGTGGGTTCCCCAGGGTGGCAATCCCTGTCTAATCCTTACTTCCATGAGGAGTCCACAGGAGAAGGTGGCGCCCCCTGAGAGCAGTTGCCACGGAGCCCAGGGCCAGGCCCCGTGGCTGGGCAGGCAACAGTGAAGTTTACCAGGAGCAGAAGCTCTGTCTCAACCCCCCTCACCCTGCCCTGTGGGAGCCACGGCCTCACTTCTGGCCTCGCTCTGCCTCTGGCCTCTGTCTGGTTTCTGGATTTGGACCCCTCTACCCTCCTTCTCTCACCATTCTCCGCCTTGCCCACTCCCTGACAGCCCTACCAGCCTTCTTGCTCTTCCTTAGCTCTGAGCCTCTGTGCTTGCCGTTTCCTCTCCTTGTTTCCCGCCCCCCCCCCCCGCCCCGTATCCGTCAGTGTTCTCCAGAGAAACAGAGCCCACAGGAGATAGGAATATATACGAAGAGCTTTCTTTCAAGAAATTGTTGTGTGCGTTTGTGGGGCCTGGAGAGTTTGAATTGTGCAGGCCAGGCCTGAAGGCAGGAAACTCATAGAGTAGTTGATGCTGCAAGTCTTGAGGTAGAATTTCTCCTTCTTTCTGGAATCCTCAGACACCAATCCATCTACAAAAATACCTTCCCAGCATGGGGAGCTGATGTGGCTCAGGGGTTGAGCGCCGGCTTCCTGCAAACGAGGTCCCAGGTCCAATGCCCGACACCAGTACCTCAAAAAAAACAAACAAACAAAACAAAAAAAAAACCTTCCCAGCAATATCTTGGCCAGGGCTTGACCCAGCTACAGGGCGCCATTGCCCAGCCAAGGTGACACATGCAATGAACCATTACAGCCTTCATCTTGCAAAGCAGCTTTCCTGTCTGCATCTCTCAGCTCCCCTGTCACCTCCTCAGAGAGGCCTTCCCTAGCCACCTTACCTCAGGTTGTCACCAGTCCCTTTCCTCTACCTCAACTGCTTAAAATGAAAGCCTCGTTGTTCTTTAAATGTTTTTTTTTTTTTTTTTTTTTTTGTTGTTGTTAATGGAGGGAAAATTCATATAACATAGAATTAACCTTTTTTTTTTTTGAGGTACTGGGACCGGGGATTGAACCTGAGACCTCATATGTGGGAAGCTGGCACTCAGCCACTGAGCCACATCCATTCCCAGAATTAACCACTTTAAAGCAAACGATTCAGTGGCATTTAGTATGTTCACAGTGTTGTGCAACTACCACCTCTATCCAGTTCCAGAACATTCTCATCACCCTAAAATAAAACCCCTAGACCCATTAGCCATCACTCCCCATTCCCTTCCTCCCAGCCCCGGGCAACCACTAATCTGCTTTCTGTTTCTATGGATTTGCCTGTCGTGGCCATTTCGTAGAAACGGAATCCTATAGTGTGCAGCCTTTTGTGTTAGCTGCTCTCGCTGGGCATAATGGCTTTGGGCTCTGTGAATGGTTTTGACTATGGTCTGGCTTACATGCAGCGCTTGCTTGTCTCTGCAATATGCATGGATTTAAAAGTGAGCCCACGCAGAAGAGGGAAGGGAGAGGAGACAGAGCAGAGAGAGATCAAGAATGAGGGTGAGCGGCTAGAAGGGCTGAGTGTTTGAATTCCAAGCCGAGGAGCAGGGGCAGCCGAGGGGGCTGAGCTGGGGTCTGAGGCGGAAAGGGCTCAGGCCAAGTTGGCTGCAGATGCCTAGGAAGGGAAGTGGCAGCTGTTTCACCACCGGGCCCTCACCGAGCCTGGGCATGGGGCCAGAGCGGACAGAGGGAGCTGTAGTGCTCTGGCGGGGCCTTGGGAGCTGGCTGCTCAGGACAGGTCCTGAGAGGGTGATGAGGGAAAAGGTCCTAGGCTGGTACAGAGGCCCGGCTTTTGGGCCCACTTTGCCCTCCACCTACACGGTGAGTTCAGACAGGTCCTGCCTTTCTCCGGCCTCCGTGTCAATCTCTCAGGGCCCTTCCTGCCCGGGCTGTGAGAAAAGAATCCCGGGTTTGATTTCTGAGAGAAAATTTGCACCCTGACCTGGTGACTGCTCGGCGGCCGTCTTGGGGCAGGGGAGAACGGCCTTGCCTGCATCCTGTGCCAGGAAACCCCCTTTGCCCCACATTTGGAACCTTCAGACTTGGCTTGGCCCTTTCTGTCTTTTAAAAAAAGTGAACAGTTTTTAAACTAGTTTTATTTTTAGGCCTACACAAAATTGTGCAGAAAACATAGAGCTCCCATATACCCTCTCTACACTGCACAGTTTTCCCTATTATTAACATATTATTAGCGTGTAGCACTTGTGCTACCGTTGATGAATTAATCTTGATACTATCAATACTAGCAACTAAAGTCTATCATTTATATTAGGACTCACCCTTTGTTTTTACAGTTATATGTTTTTTTGTTTTATTTATTTATTTATTTATTTATTTATTTATTTATTTATTTATTCATTCATTCCTCCCTGATGGCTCCCTTGTCTGTCTGCTTGTTGTCTGCTCACTGTGTCTGCTCCTTGTGTCTGCTTGTTGCCTCTGCTCATTGTGTCGGCTCATTGTCTCTTCTCATTGTGTCTGCTTGTTGTCAGTTAGTTGTGTCTGCTCATTGTCTGCTCGTCTTCTTTAGGAGGCACCAGGAACCAAACCCGGGATCTCCCATGTAGTAGGCAGGCACCCACATCTGTTCCTTATATGGGTTTTTTTTTTTTTTTAAAGATTTATTTATTTATTTATCCCCCCTTGCTGCTTGTGCTTGCTGTGTCCATTTGCTGTGCGTTTTTTTCTGTGTCTGTTTGTCTCCCTTTGTTGGGTCGTCCTGCTGCGTCAGCTCACCAAGCCGCACGGGCTGGCTTGCCTTCACCAGGAGGCCCTGGGAATCGAACCCGGGGCCTCCCATATGGTAAACGGGAGCCCTATGGATTGAGCCATATCCGCTTCCCCCTTATATGGGTTTTGACAAATGCATAATGTCACATATCTACCATTATAGTATCCTACAGAATAGTTTCACTGCCCTAAAAATCCCCTGTTCTCCATCTGTTCATTTACCTTCCCCATTCCCACCCCTCTGGCAACCACTGCACTTTTTACTGTCCCTATAGTTTTGCCTTTTCCAGAATTTCCTGTAGTTGGAATCAGGCTATATGGTGCCTTTTCAGACTGGCTCCTTTGACTTGGCAATGTGCATTTAAGTTTCTTCCAGGTCTTTTTGTGGCTGGGTGCGTCATTTCTTTTCATTGCTGAATCATATGCCGTTGTATGGACGTACCACAGTTCACTTGTCCCTTCACCTACGGAATCTTGGCTGCTTCCAGATTTTTCTTTTCTTTTTATTTCTTGGGCTGCAGAAGAGGAAATCAAAGGCTTGGTGCATTGTCATCATCAGCCCATTGGAAACCACCTCTCATTTTATTTTGTTTTGCATATATAATTCCCCTTTCTCTCCAAAACCCACTCCTGTCTCCCTCTAAAGCCTCCCAAGTGGAGTCTGATGTTTGATCCTCAGCTGAAAAATCTGTACAAATAGAGTGTCTTTTGGTGCGGTTTTAAACCAGCACTCGCCCACACCTCACCCTGTTTCTTTTACTTCAGCTTAACATTGACATTCTGTCTCCACTGCTGTGGGCTCCTCTTCACTGCTTCTCAGTGGAACCCACAGATGTCCCCAGCACGTTTCCCTTCCCCTTCCCCAAGGGATGGGCATCTGCTGGGGACTGTATCATGCCCCCCACAAAAGGCAGGCTCAACCCCTGGTCCCGTGGGTGGGGATCCATTTGTAAATAGGACCCATGAAGATGTTCTTGGTTAAAGGTTGACCTTAACCCAACATGGCCTTCGTCCTGATAAACAAAGGAAATCGGACATGGGAGGAGGAGCCATGGGCGCAGCCAGAAGCTGAAAGTCAACGGAACCCGGAAGAGAAAGAAGACGTGATCACATGCACTGCCATGTGATGGAAAAATCAAGGAACCCCAAAGATCTCAGGCTGGCCAGGAGATATGGACCTTGGGAGGAAGCAAGCCTCTGAAACCGCAAGCCAATAAATTCCTGTTGTTAAGCCAAGCCGTTGTATGGTATTTGTTTTAGCAGCCAGAAGAATATCCAGGATTTCAAGTCTAAGAGTGAATATCCCCCAAAGACTTGCATCATCTTCTGGGGAAAGGGTTAGTGCATTTCCAGTTGTACGCAGGACAATTGAATCATTTACATGAACATATGACTCTGTTATTGTCTTTATTTGGAGCTTAAATGTGGTTTAAGGCGATGTATACAGATGTCAGGATGGGGGGTGGTGAAGAGAAAGGGGGTGTTTATTTGTAAAAATAAAAATATAAAAAAAATATAAAAAGGAGATGTGTATGAGTGCCAAGTTGACAAGGGGTGATGGTTAATTTCATGGGTCAGTTTGGCTATGTTATAGTATCTAGTTGTTTGGTCAAGCAGGCAGTGGCCTCTGTTACTGTGAGGGTACTTCGTAGATGGATTAGCATTTGTAGTCAGTGAATTGCATCTACAGTTGATTGCATCTACACTCAACAAAGGAGATTACCTTCAGCAATGAGGGAAGTCTCATCTAATCAGTGAGAGGTCTTAAAGCAGAACTGAGATTTTCAGAAGTCAGGAAAAAGAATTTCTGCCACTTCAGCCAACCAGTTTCTCCTGGGGAATTTAACTTCACCTTCATTGGATTTTCCAGCTTGCCACATACATTATGGAATTTGGACTTTCCAATCCCCATGGTTGCATGATCCAAATCCTATAGTAAATAAAGAAATCCACTTCCTAATATTTATATCTATATATCTTGTTGGTTCTGCTTCATGGTCTGAGGACATGGATTCACAATGTAGCTCACCCTGGGGGCTGGGTGCTCATATGGTGCTTAACAGAGGCTGGCTTCATTGTCACTTGCAGTCAGAATGGGAACAACTCGGTGCCACTGAGGAGCTGGGGAGCTGGGTCCCCCTCAAGCATGGCTGGTGGGAGTGGAGGTGGGCAGCTGGGGAGAGTGGTTGAGTTGATGCTGTGCCTGCTGGATGACCCAGCAGTTTCCTTCCTGGGTAAATATACTGTGGAGTAGAGGTTCTCAAACTGAGTCCGCAACAGAATCATCTAGAAGGCTTGTTCCTACACAGATTGCTGGACCCCAGCAAGTCCAGGATGCAGCCTTAGAATTTGCACTTCCAAAAATTTCCCAGGTGAGGTTGCTGGCCTGGGACAAGCTTTGAGAAGCAGCAATCTAGACAGTCTTGTGTGCATATCCCTGGAGACAAGGACAGGTACAATCCTCACAGCAGTGATGATAATAAAAGACAATTGCTTGCGAATATTCTCACTGTCCTGATTTTGTGATGATCAGGGTAGGCTAAACAGTCACTGTACTAGAAACCATGCGTGTGTCCCCAGACCTAGTTTTTCTCCCTAGGTCTGGTTTTTAGAATGCTGGTGATAAACTAAGCCTGATTTATTATATGACCATCCTGTATGGGAAAAGACTGTAACTCTGGGGATCTTTAGTCAACCTTAAGAGATATAGCAGGGGGATGGATGTGGCTCAAACGGTTGAGTGTCTCCCATGTGGAGGGATCTGGGCTCGATCCCTGGGATCTCCCGGTAAAAATTTAAAAAAAGAAGAAAAATATCGAAGGTGCACAGGCCACCAGGTTTGACCATCGGTTTGGCTCTGATTCAGCTGATGTCCCGTTTGCAGCAGAGAAGAATGGGGCGAGAGAACATGGAACAAAAGAATCTTTCTGGGAGTTGCACAAGCAGGAAGCACACAGCCAGCCTGAGTCACAGAGCAGAGGCTGGGCAACTCGACATCTCATGGGCAGGGATAAAGCCAAGTGCAAAAAATATATATATATAATAATAATAATAATAAATAAATAAAAACCAACCAACCAAACAAACAAAAAAAACCCACAAACGAAACAAACAAACAAAACCCAAACCAAAAAAGCAAAAAAACCCAAGCGCAGAGCTTTCAGGAGAGCAGGGGGTCAGATCACTGAGAGGACAAATTGCAGCAGGGCCTGGCTCGGCAATAGTGGGGGCCGCAGACTTGCTGCTTCCCTTGGGGAGCCCGGGGTTCACGTTGCGCGGGGGCATGAATGACCTGCTCCGGGGCGGGCTTTTCACACTAGATTTGATCCTCCGCCAGCTCCATTTCAGGCTGGTGTCACAGTTGGGGGCCACGTCGCACTCGGGGTCATGGTGTGGGCTCTGTGTCTGCACAGACACCCCTGCAGGGACCTGGCCACCTTTGTCAGGCCTAGACGGCTTCTGAGCATTTCCAGGGGCGGCAGACACTTGGGTGACAGGAGCCTCTTAACACTTCTGAATCCTTGGGGCTTCTTAGACTCCCTCTTCTCCTCAGACCCAGAATTTCCTGCAGAACTGAGGGGATTGTTTGGACACTCAAAGTGATTCCTGTTTCTCCCATGGGAGCTTAGAGATTTTGGAGTCTTTGTCTATGGTGAGGCTGCTTGGAGGCTGAAGACGGCTGGAGGGTCCGCCCTGAGTCTCCTCCCCACTTGGAGTTTTTTAAAAGATTTATTTATTTATTTCTACCCCCGTCCCCCATTGTTTTGTGCTCTCTGTCTGCTCTCTGTGTGTTCTTCTGTGTCTGCTTGTCTTTTCTTTAGGCGGCAGCGGGAACCGATCCTGGGGCCTTCCGGAGTGGGAGAGAGACGCTCAATCTCTTGTGCCACCTCAGCTCCCTGGTCTGCTGTGTCTCTTATTGTCTCTCCTCTGTGTCTCTTTTTGTTACATCATCTTGCTGCGCCAGCTCTCTGCATGGGCCAGCTTGCCTTTCACCAGGAGGCCTCGGGAATCGAACCCTGGACCTCCTATATGGTAGATGGGACCCCAATCGCTTGAGCCACATCCGTTTCCCCTCACTTGGAGTCTTTGACTCCAAGGCGTTGTTGAAGTTGGAGATGTTTTCAGAAAAGTAGAGGCCAGCTGGCTCGTTTTACTGGTTTGTGATGACCCTGGGGGCAGTGCTAGAGGTGGGCGAGGCAGGGCAGGGTGTGGTCCTTGGGCTGTGGACCCTTCCTGTGTGCGGGACTTCTTGGGGTTCAGAGGAGACCAAATTTTATGCTCAGATCTGGCTACCATGAGTGCCATGTTGTCTGTGCCACCCCTAACCCTTGATTTTGTTCTGAGCTTCCAAGTGCACCTCATTGCTAGAATTTTCCACACCGCTGGCTGTGATGGCATCTCCTAATCATAAATAAGCTAGAGCAGCCTTGCTTCCGGGAGTGACCCGGGAAATGGCCAGAGGCTGCTCAAAGTCCTTTCCCCGCTGCTTGGGTGGAAGCCCCCTGGGATCGGGTGCTGTCTGCTCTGCAACCGTGGCTCTGCAGTGGTGGCTGGCGGCACACAGGGGATGGATGGGGCAGGACAATGAGTTACCAACCCAGATGCTGAGCTCGGAGGGTGAGTCCCTCTCCCTTACTGGTCCTCTGTTTCCCCATTTGCACCCCAGGGACCTAGACTGGGTTCCTAAGGACCTTTGGGCTCTGACCTTCCTCAGCTTGGCGAGGTAAATGTGGAAAGCTGGCAGGGGACATGCTGGAGTGTCCAGGCACCATGCCTATCTACCAGGGAGCTCAGTTGGCAGAGAGGCTTTACGAAGCCTAGTGTCCCCTTTGCAGCTTAGCTGGAAAGCACATTCCTGGTGGCTCCCGGGAGATGATAGTGTTGACAAGGGCCCTTTCTCCTGGGAAGCAGGGATGAGACCCGAACCCAAACATCCTGTGTCAGCCTGCACGGTCCTGGCGCTCCTCAGAACCACCAGGCCACCTCCAAGGGGGTAGCCTCTGGCACGAGTCCAGGGCTAGACCAGAAACCACACCCGGTGGTCGATGGGGAGAGAGCCCCCTGGCTGTTTGGAATCAGAAGGGTCTTTCCTGGTATTACCTCCTCGATTTACAGAAGACCAGAGAAGGCAAAGGATTGCCCTGAGGTCACACAGCAGCTTTAAGACCTGCCTTGGATTTCCCATGGCCCCCTCCTCCACCTGGTTGGAGGCCCCCCAGACTCCCCCGAGGAGATGGTTGTTAAAGAGGTGGGCTCCCAGGCAGAGGAAACGGCCGGAGCAGAGGCTGGCTGTGGAAACCATGGGATGGGGTCTCTCCAGGATTCCTATGCATTTGTCTCCTGCTCCAGCCTGGGGGTGGGGCCGGTGTGTGCCTCAGAGGGTCCTCCTTCCCCACTGGCCTGCATGGTGCCTCCTGGCATCACCCTCATTAGGGTGGAATAAATGATCCTGTGCCTGCTTTGGTGGAGGTGGAGGCTGCTAAGGAGTAGCTGGGGTCTGGCTGCCAACCTAGCCAGCTTCCTGGGAGAGGGTGTGGAAATAAAAACAGGAAGGTCCTGCCTGGCTGTAAAACCTCCCCACCTCCCTGGCTCCCAGGTGTGGCATTTAGTCTGGCAGAGACGAGTGTTGCTTTGTCACCACTTTCTCAGAGATGCCTGGAACGGCTTCCCCCAGGCCCATTTTACAGATGGGGAGCCCCAGGTCCATTCAGGGGCCAGGGCATGTGCTGCTCAGAGTCAGGGGCCCCTTTGGCTTTCTGGGGACCCCAAGTGGTAGATATCTCAACTCAAGGGTCCAGCCACCCCCACCCCCAGGGATGTTGTGCTGTCCAATGGAACTCACGGGGTCCCCCACCCACTCCCAGGTTGGAGCTGCAATTTAAAGGCAGATCACGGTGTGGCTGCAGCAATGGAAGGGTCACCCCATCATGGATTTGGGGGAACACATGGCCTGAGGCTCTAGTGGAGGAGATTCAGGCAGTTGTACAAGAGCCTCTGGGAGGCCAGTCAGCCTGAGCAAGCTTCAGCTCGGGTCAGTGGGCAGCTGGGCAAAAAGGGACTCTCGGGGGAGCGGTTTTAGCTCAGTGGTTGAGTGCCTGCTTCTCATGTACAAGGTCCTGGGTTCAATCCCCGGCGCCTCCTAAAAAAAGGTGGGGGGGACCCTCGGAGAGTGTTCCCCTTTACCCAGCACCTCTGTTGGTGCATTCCAGTCCTCTGGTCTTTCTATCGGAGATAACCGGAACATTCCTTGTGAGGAGGGCTGCCACTCTGCCTTCCCTAGAACTCACAGGCATCTGATTGCTTGACCAGGCCAGGAGGGACCCCTGGGGAAAGCTGGGGTGAAGAGAGAAGCCAGCAGTTGGATTTTGCCTCTGGCCCAAGCTCACTCCAGTCAGCTCCCTACACCAGAGGTGCCAAGAGGTGAGGGGACTTGTGTTCCACAATCCATCAGTGACTGAACTGATTTTCAAACTCGAGACTGGGGTTTTCGAGACCCAGACTCTCAACCATGACCCCACAAAGTTGCCTGAGACAGGTCCTGTTGGCCCAGTTCCAGGGGGAGCCATGGCCCCTAAAGATCCTGGGAGGCTGCGTCTGCTGGTCCCGAAGTGGAGTTGGCAGGGTGGTCTGCCTTGCTGGAGAGGCCTCAGGTGTATGCATGAGTGGGGAGGCAGTGGTGGCTGGTTGGTGGCAGACTGGGACCGGAGACCATGATTAGCCAGCTGGATGTACCTCAGAGCTGACATTTCCCCAGTCAAGCCTTTTTTCTTAGAAAAGAAAGTTCAGCATATTTGGTGACTCCAGGGGCTGTGTTTAAATACCAGAGAGATCACTCAACCTTCAGAGGAAAAGAAAGCTGTCGGGTTTCTCACAAGCATTCCTCTTCCTTCTCAGAGGAGCGCCTGTCCTGACACACTTGGCAATTCTACGATGACCATGACTGCCAGGCACAGTTGTGCAGGTTGTGCATTACTTAACTCTAGGGAGGACGCCAGTCACCTCGAGACTTGGTGTTGGGCAGTGCCCAACCTGCACAACTGTGCCTGGCTGTCCTGAGTTCCCAGGATCATTTCCACTAGTTAGGCAGATAAGTGGGTCCCTTGAAGCTTTAGAACCAGGCTTCTTGTTGATATATATCCCACTGATCAGGGAAAATCTGGAAGAATCTAGAAGTGGATGCCCTGCCCCCCCACGGCAAAGTCTCTTGTTGACACTCACATTTTGAGGGGTCCAGGCTTGGCTTGTGTTATGGGTTTCTGCAGCAGCCCTTCCCATGTGCTTGGCTCTTAAATTCTTGAGTGGACTTTTGATTTACCCACTGTACCCTTGTTGAATTCCCTGTCCACTTCATATTGACACCACATTTTGGCACATCCTGACTCCTTGCTATCTCTCACCCCCAGTCAGAACCAGCCCTCTGAAACAGATCCCAAGGCTCTCCTTTCTTGCAATATGCCTGACAGTGGCACCAGCCTCCTCCTGGCCTCCCTGCCTCTGCTCTTGCCCCGCAGTGGACACTTCTCCCAGCAGCCGCCAGAGGTGCCTTTACAAAATTAAATCAAAAGTAACAGGACACTGTGGTGTGTGTGTTAAGGCCTTCAATCTTAAGTCATTCTTGATAAGACATCTTTCTGGATAAAGGCAGTATGAATGCAATGAACATGGAAGGCCTCCTCTTGTCATTTATGTTTGAACTTCAAAGAATTTCCCCTGGAGAAAATGCTACGAATGCAATAATTTCATGCAAGTCTTAAGTTACCACACATTCTTTATGTTACATCAGAAAACTTAATATGGCAAAAAGTCAGATGAGTCTTTATATAAGAAGTCATACTTTCCCAAAACATTGTGATTACAGTATCTGTGGGAATGCTTTCAGTCATAGGTCATTCCTGCTTAAAATTAAGAGCATTCGTACAGGTGAGAAATCCTAGTAATGCATTGAATGTGGGAGAAACTTAAACTCCAAATTAACAATGACTGTAGAACAGACAAGAGAAACCTTTTACATGTGAGAAATGTGGGAAAGCTCGTAGCAGTGGCTCAGATTTCATTATCCATCAGCGAATTCTTGATGAAGAGAAAGGCAATGAATGTGGGTACGTATTTAGCAGTGATTTGCATATTATATTCAGGAGAGCTCATGGAAAGAAGCATTAGAATGCAATAAATATGGAAAAGACTGAAGGGAATATTAATCACTCAGTTTACATATGAGAAGTGTTGGAGATAAAGCCCAGGAATGCAATATTTGTGGCAATACTTTTCAGTCATGTTGTCCCTGTTTCAGATCAGAATATTAATAGTTGAAGGAGAAGCCTTGAGAGTGGCAAGACCTTTGGCAGTGATGCAAACCTTATTGTTCATAAGAGGATTCCTGCTGGAGAGAAACCATATATATACAACACTTTTTGTGAAGATTTTTTTTACCAGTATGAATCTTTTCTTTAAAAATTCATCCCAGATAGAAGTCCTGCATTTAGCAAATATAGGAAATTCTTTGTCAATATGAATCCCTTATTCAGCATGTTAAGAACTCATATAGATGAAAAATTTATGAATGCAATTGTATTAGTATCTTAGGGCTGTACTAACAAATTACCACATATTGGGTGATTTAAAACAACAGAAATGAATTCTCTCACAGTTCTGGACGCTAGAAGTCTGAAATCAAGATGTTGGTAGGGCCATCCCCCTTCCAAGGCTCTAGGGAAGAATCCTTCCTTGCCTTTTCCAGGTTTTGTAGAAGCCAGGCATTGCTTGTTTTATGGCAGCATAACTCTAATCTCTGCCTTCATAGCATGACTGTTTTCCCTCTGTGTCTCTGTGTCCATCTTCTAATTTCTAATAATCCAATACACCTGTCATTGGATTTAGTGCCCTCCCTAATCAAGTATGTCATCATCTTAACTAATTACATCTGCAAAGACCCTACTTCCAAATAAGATTACATTCTATGGTTCAGGATGGACATGTTTTGGGGGGACATCATTCAATGCAATACAGCAATAAATGTGGGAAACCTTTCAGTACAAGTTCATCCCTAGCTATATATCAAAGAATTGCATACCTTATATATGTAAAGTAGCGTGACCTTCAATAAGGTTTATTGTCTTGCTATGAATTAGAAAATTCATGTTAGAATAGAACCTTAAAGAATATGCTGAGAAGACTTCCTGTTTCCAGGAATAGCAGACTAAGTTATCTGGGCCAATTTTCCTAGTAAAAATATTTTAAATTTGGATGAAAGTAAATCTATTAGAAGATCCTTTCGGATCTCACCAGAAGGAAGGAACAAGTAGCAAAATTTGAAGGGAAAGGAGGAATCTGGAATAGTCACTGGGTATTAAATACCTTTTTTCTGTCAGCATGTTTTGACCTCAGAGAATGTGATCTTTTGAGCCTCATTGGAGAAAGAGAACAAAAATCAAAGCCTAAAGGCTTCACAAGTTATCAAAGCTAACAGGTAAATCTCTCTGGAATAAACTGGGATCTGAAAAATGCTATTCCCTTAGCCTGAGAATGAATAGGAGACCCATCTCCACATAAAATTATTCAATTAGAAGTGCTAAATAATTCAATGAAACTCAAGCCTTGTAATTAGTTTACAATGTAGTTAGTTTACAAAGTCCCTAGGAAAAAAGTATAAGCAAATATAAATCATGTCTGGAACAAGGAAACTTAGGAGTAAAGTTCTTCCTATGAAACAAAATATTCACTTTGTACTGTGTCGCCAAAGAAAACCAGAAACACAGGGAAAGAGTTTATAAGTGAGAAGGGAGTAGTAGTGTGGTAATCTTATGCTCAATAAGAGCAAAGGTATGATAAGGTGGAAGGGTGGTGTTTTTGCAATGGATATGGGTGACAGTGGTGCAGGGATGTGAGTGGGGTCAATGGTGCTGGAAAGTGAGATGAGCAGGGCGGGGGTGTTGGGCTGGGTTATCCATGGAATGGAGGGGAGGGCAGGAGGAAGGAACAGGTGAACTCAAAGGGATCTGTGGGTCTGTGGTTAAAACTACAATGATGGGAGCACCGAATCCTAACCACTAGACATTGTGGTTGTACTAAAGGCCATTGACCGTGCACTTTGGATAGAGTGTGTGGTATGTGAGTGTATCTCAATAAAACTGCTTAATAAATAAATTTTAAAAACTAAAAAAAAAAAAAAAGTAACAGGACACAAAAGGCCACATGATTTATATGAAATGTCCAGAGTAGGGCAAATCCACAGAGACAGAAAGTAGATTGATGGTTTTCCAGGGGCTCGGGGAAAGGCGGGTTGGGGAGAGACTGCTTGGTGGGTATGGGGTTTCCTTGGGGTGATGAAAAAGTTCGGAACTAGCCAGTGGTGATGGTGGCACAATCTTGTGACCTAAATGTCACTGAACTGTACACTTTAAAATGGTTAAAATGCTACATTTTTTTTGTTATGTGTATTTGATTCCCCCCCACCAAAAAAAAAAAAAAAAAAAAAAAAAAAAAAAGCCCCACTGACTCACCAAATGCTTTCCCCATAAACACAAACTCCTTAGCCTGGTTCATGGGCTACAGCCCTGTCTCATCTGCCAGAACTGTGTAACAAACCACACACTGGTCAGCTTAAGCAACAGGAATTTATTATCTCACGGGATTGGAGGCCAGAAGTCCAAAATCAAGGTGCCAGCAAGATTGTGCTTTGTCTGAAGCCATCAATCCAGAGCTTACCCTCCACCTCGGTCACGTGGCTGTCTCTCTCCCCACCTGTGCCCTCCTGCTGTGCCCACATTTCCCCTACTTGTAAGTATTCCAGTCTTACTGGATGGAGGCCTTCCTGATTCAGTGTGGCCTCATCTTAACTGGCAACATCTTCAAAGATCCTATTTACAAATGGAGTGGGATTTTAGGGCTTGAACCTGTGTTTGTGGGGGGCGTGATTCCATCCATCACAAGCACCCTCAGCCCCTCTGGGCTTTCCGTACTCCACCTGTTCCCCTGTCCTTCTTGGGGCCGTCTCTCTTTTTCATTGTCCTGCCCTCCACTCATGCTTCCCCTTAGTCTAGAATTCCCCTCCTGCTTCACATCCATTATTTTGCTTTCTTTTCTCCTGAGCACTTGATACTGCTCGAATGTGCCGTGCTTATTGAGAACTTGATTCGTTTATTAATCCTCTCTCCTGGTGGAAGGCAAGTCCGTGAAGGGTTGGGGCTCTGCTCTTTGGCTTTGTTGTAGATTCCTGAGTGCCTGGAATATAGAGGGGAGCCGTGGAAGTGCCCAGTTAATGGGGTACACCGGCCAAGCAGGCTTCTCAGCCAAAGCCAATGTCTGGCCACATGCTAGGAACCTCCTCCTACTGGTCAACCCGAGTCAGCCAGCTCCCCCTCCCCCCGCCCCCGCCCGCCCAAAACACAGCCTTCCTGGGAGCAGTGTTTGCTCTTTGCTTTCCATAATCCTCTCTCTCGTCGAATGATGCATCGTGTACACCTGAGTAGCCTCCATTTCTGCCTCGCCATGTTTGGCTTCTAAAATCCTCTTGACTTCTATTTCCATCCCTGCCCGCCGTTGGTTCAGAATCAGCGCTGCCGACATCTGGTGGCTTTGGAAGGACTCAGAGAACTAGAACTGGACCCAGTGCCGGCCAGGCCCAGACTCCACGCTCTCCAGCCTGGACGTCTGAGACTGGAATGACCACAGCTTCTTGGTCAGGAAGGGATAAGCGTTGGGGTTTGTTCTGGAATGTTCCACCATGCATATCTATGACGGCTCCTAGGTTGAAGATCAGCAACACGCGTGTTTTGTCGGCCACTGTGGCTGCCTCTATATGCCCTGGAGATGTCACTAGAATGTCACCTGGTTGGCGAGACTGCCCTTGGCCCCCCTACTGAAAATCGCACCCCCTGCCTAACGGGGAGGTGGGGGTCAGCCCAAATGCAAATCTGATTTTGTCCACTTCCCAGCCCCACGCTCTCTGTTAGTTCCCCATTGCGATGACCCAGGGTTTCTCAACCTCGGCTCTATTGACTAATTTGTCATGGAATGGTCTGTCTTGTGCATTATAGGATTTTTAACAGCCTCTCTACATCTACCTACTAGGTAAGCATCACACCCCACAGTTGTAAAAACTAAAATATTTTCCGGACATTTCCAAATGTACCCTGAGGGTGCATGTGTGTTGCAGAACCGCTGTCCCTGGTTGAGAACTGCTGAGCTTCAGCAATACCTTCGTGTCCTGGCCCCATCTCCTGACCAGCTGCACCCCAGGTGGAACTGCTTTCAAGGCTGCAGAGAATCCAGGAGATCGCAGCCCCTCTGACTGTACACAGGCTGTTCCCTCTTCCTGCAACACCTTTCCATCCTCCCCTTCCCAAGTAGTCTTACAAATGTCTGCTTATCTTTCACCCCCTCCGGAGACTTCCCTGTCCCCCGAGGATGGCTTAACGGCCATCTTTGGTGCCCCCACAGCACTCCGTGTGTCCCCAATCAGAACGCCAAGCTCTCGGCTGCTAATGCTAGTTTAGGGTCTGGCTTCCCTAGGGCCCTGGGCGTGTCTCGGTGCCAGCACACAGGAGATGCCAGTGGGTGTTTGTTGAATGAATCAACGAATGAGTGAGGACCAACAGCTCACTTCTAACTGACTTTTCTCCATCCCCCTCCTCCTTTTTAAAATACCTATGGATAATTTCAAGCCAATGAAAATCAGACAGAACAGTGTAAAGAACCCCTGGAACCTGTCAAGGGGCTTCACAGTTCTCACCATCCCTGCCCTTACCAAAGTGGCAGTTAGTAAGAGAGATCTGACTATGGTTCCTTAAACAAATTAGGGGTTTATTTTCACCTAAGAGATGACTGGAGAGGTAGGTTCCAGGGTTGGCTTGGTAGCTCCATGAAATCACCAGAGACCCAGGCTGTACTGTCTACAGGGTATGGCTTCCATCCTTAAAGTCACCTTGTGGTCTGAGATGGCTGCTGGCGCGCCAGCCATCTCATTGACTTTATAGTAGCTCTGCCTCCTAGTTCTGTTGGCTCTTTAAAGAGGATCCTTATTATCCCCACTCTCAGACTTCCAACTTATAGCTTATTGGCCACCGCAGCAGCAAGGGAGGCTGGGAAATGCAGCTTGTCAGCTAGGCACAGCACCACAGGAGCCATTTCCCAGGCCTTCCGAAGACCTCCAGACCTGAGTATTCCAGGATGCATGTAATCCAGTTCCTGGGAGTGACTTGAGGCTTTGAAAGACACTCTGGCTACTTTCTTTCTGGGGTGCTTTGCTGGGGGACACAGGCTCGGGGAAGCCAGGTCAAGAGGCGCATGTTGTAAAATGAGGTTCTGCCTGCAGTCTTCCGAGGGCCCCCCTCTTCCCGCCTGCCTGGTGCACGTAGAACCTGTTCTGTTTATGACTCTAGGGACCCATGGTCTTTGGGGTCAGGCCTCCTGGTCAGTGGTCAGTGCTGGCATTGGAGAGACCTGGGTCTGAGCGCTTGGCTCTACCCTTTTGTGGTTGGGTGACAACTCTGGGTAAAGATAGAATTATCTGCATATTTCTGCCCCCTCCTTTTCAGAAAGGGGATCATGGTACTTACACACATGTGTTAAGGGCTTAATTGTGCCTCATCCTGTTTGGAGCAATTTACACATAGTAATTTATTGAGGGTTTTTAAAAAATATGTCTATTCCCATTTTACAGATGAGGAAACTGAAGCATGGGGAATTTAAAGTCCAGCTAGGAAATGACCAAGCTGGGAAACAAATCCAGTCTGACCACTCAGTTCACATCCTGCAAAGACTTTGCCGCGGTGAGCCTCGGTTTCTCCACCTGTGGAATGGGGATGGTGATAGTCCTCCTTGTGCTGATTTGGGGATCCAGTAGGATGCCTGTGATGTGCTCAGTTCAGTGCCCATTGCACGTTTACTGTTAGCAGCCTGTCCCAGTTCCCTGAATTCCTCCCTTAGCTTTCCCACAGTCGGTTAAACATGGGAAGCACATTCTTCTTCTATTTTTTCCTTCCATTTCCTTGGAATCCTAGATTCTATATCTATGAGCATCAGTGGTTATTTGTGGCTCACGTGGGCAGGCCAGAGATTTGGGAAGATGTGATGGCTTCTAGGATGGAGAGTAATTGGGAGACACTGTGTTTATCCCACAGAAACCACTTTTATGGGGAGAATGACTCACAGACTCCTTCCATCTCCTGGGGATAGCGTCTGGGCTTCTCTGGAGTGCCTAGGAAGGGCTCTGTTGGGAAAGGTCATCTGGACAGGGTGTGGCCACCACAAGGTTTCCTGAGAAGAACAGGACAGAGTAGCAGGTGGGTGTGGGAGGTGAGGTGAGGAAATTTAACTCCACTGCCCTTTCATCCTCTCAACTCCTCAGGCCCGGGGAAAGCCAGGTGAAGTGGCCTTTGAGGAGCTGAACCTGAGATGGCCTTCTTGGGCGAGAATGCCCTAAGAGAAGGGAGACTTTCTGGCAGCCCTAGTGCAAGATTGGAAATAAGGCAGATGCTGTCAGCTGCCTTCCTAATAGTTATCCCTTTGTGCTAACAGAGCATCAATTTACATTTGAAGCAATGTTCTAAGCCCATCAGGACCTTTTTTGATGACCAAATTTCCCAACCTCTCCTCCTAGTCAGATGATCCAGTTCTGACCAGTGAATTCTAAGTAGAAGACTGCCAGGGGGATTTTGGGGGAAAGTCTTTGCTCTCCTGACAACAAGAAACAGGTACAGGTAGCATGGCCCTTACCCTTCCTTCAGCTTCTTTGGGCTTTGAATCCAGGTGTGATGACTGGAGCTATGGCAGCCATTTTGTGACCATGAGGCCAAAGCATGAGGCTAAGGGGTCAATATGTTAGGGATGGCAGAGATAGGGTCCAGCTGGGCTTGTGTTATGTGGGGGAAAAATCTATTTGTTTAAGCCTCTGTTGGTTGGGTTTTCTGTATCTTGCAGTTGAATAAATTGCTAAGTGATAGAGACACCAAGGCAGAGGGTGGGCTTGGCCAGCCAGAGAAACTTCATGCCCAGAGATATCCACCAAAATTTCCCCAGGCCTGCTGTGTACTGAGCCCTCTGCTGGGCCCTGGTGACATCCAGGCAAGTCAGGTCCTTGCCCTTGAGGACCTCACAGTTCTGGGAGAAAGACAACACAGATGATGTAAGTGGTACAAGAAATTCCTTGATTTTTGGAAAATCAGATGAAACCCTACTCGAGGTCCTACCTGCCAAGGTTGGCAAAAACTACAAAAATGTCTGATGGGTGGAGGAGTGGAATCATTTCCGGTCACCGCAGGGTTTTCAGGCTTGGTCAGCCCCGAAAAATCACAGGGGAACCTTATCTTCCAATTTTGATGCCCCTGCCGACATAGCCTGGTATTAGTGCAGTTAAATAATGCTAGTTGCTAGAACAAGTAAACCCCAGAGTTTCAGCACAAGGAAGATTTCTTTCTTGTTCATGTCACATGTGGCAGGGAGGGGGAGGGAGGTGTCGTGGTGCCTAGTGGTCCGGTCTGGGCATAGTGAGTGGGGGGGAGCAGGGAGGAGCAGGTTTGGGGGTGCGTGCCTGGAAGCCCTCCACGGAGAGGTGTCCGCAGCCAGGTGGAGTCCAGCAACTCTGAAGGAGCAGTCTGACCGGGAAATGGAAAATTGGGAGTCATTTTTGAGTGGTGACCGGAAGCAAAATAATTCTCCTCATAAGAAGCAGGCTGCAGCTATTTCTGGAGATGTACAAGGCAACTGCAGCTGGCTGTTTAGAGAAAGAGCAGCTCTTGTTTGGGAAAACACTTTAAAGAGCCCTTGATTAGGTAAAGGAAAGGCCTTGAGGTTGCCTGGAAGCAATTGAAGAAGGGGGGCAGTTTTCCCTACAGATGGGGAGCATGGGGGAAGAGGGAAGGGCTGTGGGAAGGAAAATCCCGAGGGCCCTAGTGGGCCCCACAGAGGGGGTTGCAAGCTGGCCTCCAGGGTCTGTTTCCAACTGGGCAGACAAAGCTGAGCAGCTGTGATGGCTGGCCTGCAATTTTATTCTTAAATTTTTTATTTTGAAATATTTTCAAGGTTACAGGACAGTTGCAAAAATAATACCATTTTAACACTTTGTCTCCTTTGCTTTATCATTCTATCATCTATCTCTTTCATCTATTTCTCTATTATCTCTCTCTCTCTTTATCTTCTCTATCATCTACCTATCTATCTAATCCATCGTCTATCAACCATCTATTTCTCTCTCTCTCTCTGTTATCTCTCTCTCCCTATCTATCTTCTCTATCATCTATCTATCTCTCCTATCTATCTGTCTATCTATCTATCTATCTATCTATCTATCTATCTATCTATCTATCTATC
>JAKSZT010054051.1:3556804-3570218 GCA_026826555.1 Tolypeutes matacus
ATCTATCTATCTATCTATCTATCTATCTATCTATCTATCTATCTATCATCTATCTATCTGTCTGTCTGCCTATCTCTCTACCTACCCATCTATCTAATCTATCCTCTCTCTCATCTATCTACCTGTGTATCTCTCCATCTAATCTATCATCTATATCTCTACCTCTCTATCTCTCTATCCCCACCAGCCACGAATGGGTGTTCCAGTTTCCCCACATCCTCTCCATCACTGATCTTTTACGTTGAGGTCCTCCTAGCAGGTGTGAAGGAGTATCTTGTTGTGGATTGTTTTTAAATTTCTCCCCCCCCCCCATTGTTTGTGCTTTGCTGTCTGTGTCCATTTATTGTGCTTGTCTTCTTTTTGGACGGCACCGGAACTGAACCTGGGACCTCCCATGTGGGAGGGAGGCGCCCGATGGCTTGAGCCACCTCTGCTCCCCACTTGTTGTTCTCTCATTGTGTTTCCTCATTGTATCTCTTTGTTGTGTCATCTCATTGCATCAACTTGCTGTGTCAGCTTGCCACACCAGGCCTTCAGCTCGTTGTCTTGCTCTTCTTCTTTAGGAGGCACCAGGAACTGAACCTGGGACCTCCCATGGTAGGCAGCTGCTGCAGAAAACAGTCTGGCAATGCCACAGAGGGTTAAAATTGAGTTATCATTTGATCCAGCAATTTCTCCAAGGGAAATGAAAACCTATGTCTACACAAAAACTGGTACACATACGTGCCCCAAAGTGGCAACAACCTAAATATCTATGGGCAGATGAATGGCTATGCCAAGTGTGGTCTGTGTGTACAATGGAATATTATTCAGTCATAAAAAAGGAATGGAGTCCTGATACATGCGACAACTAGGATGAACTTTGAAAGCACTATGCTGAGTGAATTAAGCTGGTCATAAAAGAACACTTATTGTCTGATTCCACTGATATGAAAGGTCAAAAATAGGACATTTTCATAGAGACAGAAAGTAGATTAGAGGTTGCTGCGGGCTGGGAGTTTGGGAGGATAGAGGGTGATCCAAGGGGTGCAAGGTTTCTTTGGGGTATTCAAATGTTCTAAAATTGGTTGTGATGACAGTTGTACAATCCTGTGGAATATACTACAAACTGCATGACTTTAAATGCTTACTTGTATGGTATGTGAATTATATCTCAATAAAGTTGTTGTATATTAAAAATTGTGTTACACACCACAGTGATGGGTTAGCAGTGCCTTGGGGCAATGAGAGGGGGGCTCTGAGCACGTGTGGGGGCAAGGGAGGAGCTGGGATGGCATGTGGGTGGGTTGGGAATTGAGCCAGAAGCACAAGAGTCAACAAATGGGGACTCAAGAGTTTTACTTGGGGATTTGGGGACACCTGGGAGATACAGATGTGTGTGGTAAGGAGCACCATGTGGGTTTGTGCGATGGCCTGGGGGAGTGAGTTCAGAGGGCAGAGGGCAAAGGGCAGACAGCGGAGACCAGATACCAGCCGTGGGCCATGGCCAATGCTCACCGGGGCAGGTGAGCAGTGATGAGGGACAGTCGCTCACTTGCCAAGATCCGAGAAAACCAGGGCTCAGAGATGGCAGGGCATTTGCCTGAGATGGCGCAGCAGGTACGTGGCAGAGAGGGGATGGGGTCCCAGGTGTGTCTGAGCCCCACTGGGCAAGAGGCAGGGAGGCAGCCTTAGGACAGCAATTCTCTGAGTCTGGGGCACACACAGACACATACACTCACAAACTCACAGAAACACATGCACACTCAGAGAGACAGGCACACACACAGTCACACTGAAACATAGGCGCATTCACAGAAACTCGCACCCATGCCCACATATTCACGTATACCCTGAAACATAGACACACACTTGTACACACATATATTCACCCATTCACAGAAACGCACTCACACAGACACACAGAAAATCACAGAAACACACACACCACGCAAACTCAAAAAAACACAGACACAAACACACAGAGACACAGACCCAATGGCACACACTCACACCAGGGCAGGGTGGGGGACCCTATTGGCGGGCCCTGGCCTATTGCTAGCAAGGCCGATGGCCCAAGTCTTGGCCTGAAGGAGGGTGACACCTGGTCGGCTTCCTGTAACCTGTGGGTCACTCTGACCTGGCCGGGCCTCACCGTGAGGTATCTGGCCATCTGTTGCCCAAGCAGCCGACTCCAGATCTTTGTTGACAGTGGGTAGGGCCTGGGGGAGTGTGATTCAGGGGGCTGGTGGGGCAATTCTGGCCACTAGGGCAAGGTGCTCTGCTCTCTAGCCTATTTCCCCCATTAACCTCTGGACTAGCTCTTTCACAGTGCTTCCCTAGCTCCTTCATTTCAGAGTTCTTGAGAGTGGAAATGACAGCCCCATGCAGGATCCTGAGAGTCACAGCTTTTAGCAGTAATGAATAACCAACCGTCGCCAAATACTTTGTATGTGCAAGGCACTGGGCTAAGAGCTTTGCACGCATTATCACCTTTGAGCCTGGCAGCAAGTCCTGCCATTATCCTCCTATGCTGATGGGGAAATAGAGATCTCCTGATGCAAAATAAACTGCCCAAGTGCTTACAGTTCGTAAGTGGTCAAGCTAGTCCTAGGTTGTATTGGTCAGCTATTGCTGCAATTATGCTGTGTAACAAAGCACCCCCAGACTCAATGGCTTACTGCAACATCTTTTTTTTTTCATGACAAGTATTTTTTCTCATGCTCACGGCTCTGCAGGTTGACTGGGGTTTGGCTGGGCAGGTCAGCTAGACTGGACTGAGTTCATGTGCCATTTATGTGGGTGTGTTCTGAGGGCCAGGCTATGGGGCCAGCAGTCCCCCACATTGTGCATGTTTCATGGTGGGTCACCGGAGCACAAGAAACCAATCCAGCCACTCAAGCACATTTGAAGATTTTGCTTATGTCATGCCTGCTCACATTGCATTAGCCAAAGCAAGTCACAAGGTCAAGCCCAGGGTTGATGGAACAGGGAAGCACAGGGGGATCATTTCCTGAACAATCATCCAATCGATCACTTGGATTTAACTCAGAAACCTGGTGTCAAAGTCAATAGGTGATTTGCATAGAGGTGAACAGGCTGGGACTCAGAGCCAGGCAGGCTAGGATTTTGGTCTCGGCGCCAACACTTCCTGGCAGTTGCTTCACCTTTCTGGGCCTCACTTCCCTCACCTGCAAACTGGATTGTTATGATGTATAAATGGGATAATGCATATCAAGAGCTCGGCTCAAGGCCAGCACACAAGAAGCCCTTGAAATGCAATAGCTGATATTTATTAGCTGTTATCTAGCTTGTTCCCAGAACCATAACATTCTCCTAGAGACATGTGGAAATGCATGGGGATGTTTTGGGTTGGGGGGCGGCGGTGCATTTAATGAGTGTGGGCCAGGGAAGCTCAATTTCTTGCAATTGGTAAGATCAACTCTCACACAAAGGATTGTTCCACCCAACAGCCAGCACAGCCCTCACTGAGAAACAGATTCTAGCCCAGGCACTTCCTGTTAAAAGTGAAGAGATGGTGACTTAGGGAGGGCAGAGTTTAGACCAGGAGATGACCTGGAGCAGACCTGCCCTAAATCCGAGCTTCTCAGCCCCGCACCATAGACTTCTTATGGATTATTCTCATGAGTCATCCATAAATTGAGCCTATTTGCTGCTGGGATGTTGGCTCATTCATAGGTGGCTTTTCCCTTTCAGTATCAAAGCACACAGATGCTTACTTGCCTGGCATCATGGGGGCTGCTGGAGAGGGGCTGGGATGACAGCTCACCCCACTGTTGGCCTTGGGACCCTTGCCAAGACCGCTACATCTGAGCCGCCCTCCCCAGTTCGGCTTTTGCAACCCCATGGGTCTTGCAAATCAGCAAAAACAATACATCAGTGGGTGGATGACAGGATCAGATAATTTGGTGGAAAGAAAATAGCAAAGAAAAACACAGGCCTCTACGGAGGAGCAAATGAACAGCAGGTGCCTCCAGGTAGAGCGCACTGAGGAGGCAGCAGCGTATCTATCATGTCCCCGCCCCAAACGCCTAGCCTGTGCATTGAAACACGGGCATGCATCAGACAAAACCCAACCGAGTGGCCTTATACAAAACAACCAGCCTGCATTCTTCGAAAATGACAATGTCACAAAAGACAATGGCATATGGTGGAATTGTTCCAGATGAAACTAAAGGCCACACGTGATCCTGAATCAAAGCCTAGAGATCTGAGCAAAAAATGTGCTGTAGAGGACTGTCTCAGTTTGCCAGGGCTGCTATGACAAATACTGCACACTGGTTGGCTTGAACTGTAGGGATTTCTTGTCTCACGGTTTTGGAGGCTGGAAGTGCAACCTCAAGGAACTGGCAGGGCTCGCTTTCTCCCAGAGTCTGTAGCATTCCCGGCCATCCTCCGTCACACAGCATGTTCTCTCTCCTTGTGTCTGTCCTGGATTTCACTGACTTCTGGCTTCTACTTCCATGTCCAATTTCCTTTGCACATAAGGACTCCAGTCACATGGATTAAAGTCCACCTTGATTCAACTTTATTTGGCCTCCTCTAAACAGGATCTTCGAAGATCCTTTTCACAAATGAGTCTACACCTTAACTAATAATAACATTTTCTAACATCCTATTTACAAATGGGCTCACATCCACAGAACAGGGGAGAGGGGAGGACCTGAATGTGTCTTTGTGGGGAAGGCGATTCAATTCCCAACACAGACATTATTACCAGAGTAATTGGTGAAATTTGAATATTGACTATGTATAAAATAGTACTGTTGTATCAACGGTCAACTTCGTGATCATGGTATTGTGGTTTTGTAGGAGAGAGCCTTTGTTCTTAGGAGATGCACACTGAGGGGCAAAGAGTCTGCAACTTATTCTCAAATAGTTCATAGAAAAATAGCAATTCTATTTAAAGAGACAAAGCAAGTATCGGGAAATGTTAATACATCTAGGTGAAGGATGTATGGGTATTTATTTTATAATTCTTGTAATTTTTTTTTTGTGGGTTGGACATTTTTCCAGGTGAAAAGTTTCTTTAGTTGCTTAAAAGTGATAGTGGCTTGGGAAGTGGCTGTGGCTCAATCAGTGGGGCTCCCGTTTGCCATGTGGGAGGCTCCGGGTTCGGTTCCCGGGGCCTCCTGGTGGGGGCGGGCCCGCCTGCGCGGTGTGGTTGGCTGGCCCGGCGAACACGGGCAGCAAGGGGGGGATAAATGAATAAATAAATAAAATATTAAAAAAAAAAAAAAAAAAAGTGATAGTGGCTTGAGTCATTTAAATGAACTAGTTCAAGGGCTTGCTAAGACTCGGGCTCAAGGGTCTTTTGGAAAACAGCCACCAAGAGTTGCACTGGGGAAAAGGTGCAGATAAAATACAAATTTAATTAAAAGTAAAAGCTTGTGGGAAAACACCTAACATCACAAACAATGGGAAAAAAAAGCCAAATAAAATAGAGCATCGCTATTCAACTATTAATTTAGATGTTTCTGGAATAATAATACTCTATGCTGGTGAGTATGCAGTGAAACGGAACTTCAGTGTTCTGCAGGGATGCCCCTCTTTAGAAAGCAGTTTGGCTGGCTGCATCCTCTGTGCTTCTGGGTCAGTCCTAAGGAAATATCCCTAAACAAGCCTGCAATCACTAGGCTTACGCATGCTTTCACAAAAAGGAAAGTACCTTTGCTGAGGTCCTGGCCAATCCTTGCCTCGATTCATGATTGCTCCCAACTCTTGTGTCTTGCTTTCTCCATGCATCCACCTATGCAGCAGAGTCCACACCCTACCATAATTACTTGTGTGTCCTCTACTCACCTCTGCACTTCTGGGGACAGGACGGCATGTTCCTGTACACATCCTGGGAACCTTGGTCATCCTTGTAGCACTTGAAAGCACTCAACAATCCACTGAAACTCTACCACTCCCTGAACCATGCTATTCAATGGCAAATGTCATCTTCTTAAGGAGTCTGGTCATTCACCCGTCCCTGGCCACTGTTGATAGCCTAGGGCTGGTCACTGACCCACCCTGAGCCAATTACAGAGCCCCACACATTCAACCACCATTGCTTCTCCAAGGATGGGTACTTGGCCCAAGGTGGATCAAATAGAGCTTTCTCTGGAATAATATATCTTCTGGTCTGCTAGGCTGCCAAAAGCAATATACCAGAAGTGGGTTGGGTTTTTTTAAAAAATAATTTATTGAAGTATGTCATTCATACATGAAGTATATTCATAAACTATAAGTGTTCAGTAAACATCATGATCTTACAAAACAAACATGCATAACATCATACAGGGTTCCCACACATCACCCCCCCCCACAAACATCCTGCATTGTTGTGAAACATTTGTTAGCAAATCATGAAAGAGCATCATCATAGTATTACAACCAACTATAGTCCGAATCTTCCTCCTCTATACATTTAAGGATTTACTTATTTATTTATTTACTTTTATCCATGGGTTGGTTTTTAATAGTGGGAATAATTCATTAGTGTACAAGCTTATAGTTCTGAGGCTGTGAAAATTTGCAAATCAAAGCATCATCAAGACAATACATTCTTGCCAAAGACCTGCTGCCAGTGATCCTGGATGACTCTGTCACATGGCAAGGCACACGGCAGCATCTGCTAGGCTCTCCCTTCTCTTCCTGGTGTCTTTGTTTCCAGCTTCTTGCTACTGGGTCTTTCTCTCTTTGTCTGAATTTCATTGTCTTATAAAGGAATCCGGTAAAATGATTAAGACCCACCCTGAATGAGATGGGTCACATCTTAAGATGCAACTCATCAAAAAATCCTACTTACAATGGGTCCACACCCATAGGAACGGATTAATTTTAAGAATATACTCTTCTGGGGTCCATACAGCTTCAAACCATCATATATACATATATTCCAATTTCCTAACACTGGGGGCTATCTTTTTGTTTTCTAGCATATTCCCGCTGTGTTTAAGAGGATAAAGTACGTGATTTCAACCCTTTAAAATCTGTTGAGATTTGCTTTATACTCCAGCAGATAGTCTCTTTCAAGAAACGTCCCATGTGAAGTTGAAAAGAATGGATATTCTGCAGTTGTTGAGATGTCAAGTTGATTAGGCATGGTCTTAGTTTGCCCTGCTGCTACGACAAATACCATATAATGGGTTTGCTTAACAATGGGAATTTATTGTCTCATTTAAGAGGCCAGAAGTCCCAAATCAAGGTGTCGGCAAGGTCAAGTTTCACCAAAGCCTGTAGTGGTTTGGCGCTGGTTTGGCGCTGGCTTGCCGCCATCCTTGTGGTTCCTTGGCTGGCGTCTCTGCCTGTCACATGGCCATCTCTCCTTGTGCCTGATCTTCCAGGGTCCAGCTCCTTTCTGTGGGCTTTCTCTATAGAAGGTCTCCACTGATAGGATTAAAATCCATCCTGATTCAGTTGGCCACGTCTTAACTCATCAAAACATATTCAAAAGGTCCCTATTTAAAAATAAATTCACACCCACAGGAACATGAATGAAAAGATAGAGAACATGTCCTTTGAGATGGGGATATAATTCAATCTACCACTGTCATATGGTCCAAATCTATCACTTTACTAATGTTTTCCTGCCTTCTTTCTGTTACCCAGTTACCCAGTTATATATTTTAAATCCCACAAGGTATTGTTATTGTTTCAGACATTGGATATTCATTTCAATTTACCTTTCTCAGCCTTTTTAAAATTTATTTATTTATTTTTTTAGGAGATACCTGAACCCAGGACCTGTACATGGAAAGCAGACTCTCAACCATTGAGCTACACCCGCTCCCCAGTGAGAGTTGATTTTTTTGTTTGCTTTTCAGAGGTACCAGGGACCTCATACATGGGAAGCAGACTCTCAACCACTGAGCTACATCCGCTCCCCTCTTAGTGCTTTTCAAGCATGTCTTTGCTTCCAGCTGGGATCATTTTCTTCCTGACTGAACATCTTCCCCATAGCATTTTTTCTTCAGGTTGGACCTGCTGGAGATGAACTCTCTTAGTTTCTTGTTTGCTTCAAAATATTTTTACTTTGCCCCTATTTATTTATTTAATTTATTTTTTGCCTCCATTTTTGAAGGATAGTTTCACTAGGCATAAGCTTCCATTTTGGCAGTCAAGATTTTCTCTGTCTTCTCTTTTCAATAGTTCCTATGCTTCTTATGCTTTCAGGATACCCTGGGTTGGAGCCTGGGAGCATGGAACCAGCATTCACTCATTCATTCCTTCATTTCTTCATTCACTCATTCGTCCATTCATTCAGCAAATCTCCAACAAGCCCTTGATAGGTGTGCCAGGTGCGGGAGATATGGTGGTGGGTAAAGCAGACAATGTCCTTTCCTTCCAAGAAGAGAAAGGAAGTGTGTGCCAGGCAGAGAGAACAGGAGGTGCAAAGGCCCTGTGGCTGGAGGGAATTGAGACGAGGCCAGTGTGGCTGGAGAGCTGGGAGCAAGAAGGACTGCAAAGGTGGACCATGCAGAAATTTGGAGGCCACACAAGGAATAATTGTCCACTTTCATCCTTTGAGGAGCAGTTGGGCTCCTCAAAGGAGATGAGGTTATAACTGGCCTTCGGTGGATGTGGAAGAGGGGCCAGAAGAGCACGGAACACATGAAGGTATGGTGGAGTCTGTGCCGGTCGTTTTACACCAGGAGGCAGGAGCGTGTCTCCGTGAAAGCCCAAGCTTAGAGCTGGACCAGCAGGTTTAAATCCTGCCTCTCCTTCCAGATGAGTTGGTGTTCTCCTCCAGAAAGCCAGAACTGCCCTCCCCACCTCACAGGACTGTTGTGAGGCTTAGAAAGAACCATGTATGGATGAGAAGGGGTTCTGATGTTTAATGCACGTAGCAGTTTTATTTATTATTTTTTTATTTTATTTTATTTTATTTTTTTTTAAAGATTTTATTTATTTATTCATTTATCCCCCCCTCGCTGCTTGTGCTCGCCGGGTCAGCCAACCACGCCGTGCGGGCGGGCCTGCCCCCACCAGGAGGCCCCGGGAACCGAACCAGGGGCCTCCCATATGGTAAACGGGAGCCCCACTGATTGAGCCACAGCCGCTTCCCGTCGTAGCAGTTTTAATTAACTTGACTGTAAAAGTGTGGAAGTAGAGTTGATGGTAACACATTATAGTGAGTAGAACTAATGCAGCTGGTTTATGAATGGGATTGTGGCTGGAAAGGGTAGTCTAGGGATGTGTCAATTGAAAGAAAGCTAGAGAATAATCTAGGGACTGAAAAACAAAGTGAACCCAGGGGTGGTTGAGGACTGTGGTTAATAGTACAAATACAAGAATGCCCTTTTGTGAACTAGAATGGATGTACATCACTATTGCAAGGTGGTAAGAATGTGGAGAAGCATGAGAAAAATATAATTAAACTATAGACTATAGTTTACGGCAGTATTGTAATATTCTTGCATCAATGCCAAAGATGTACTGTAATAATAATAGGGGGGTATGGAAAAAATATACCAAATGTACACTATGGACCATGGTTAATGGTAATAGGCTGATGATATCATCTCATAACCTGTAACAAATGTTCCACCACAATGTAGTGTGTTGGTGGAGGGGTGTTGTATGGGCACTCTGCACATGTGCATGATTGTTTTGTAAGTTCACAACTTCTCTAATAAATATATATTTAAAAAAGAACTATGCTCATAAACCTACAACTTCTCTAATAAAGTGCATTTTTTAAAAATGCAAAAAATAAAAAATGAACCATGCTTCCTAAAGTCTCCACTCAGGGCCGTGGCCCTGCAGGAGCTCAGAAATACTTGCTGTGAGGTTGGTTATTGGCTTTCCTCTTCTGCTCGGAAGGTCATGGAAGCCCAGAGAAGTGACTTGTCCACCTTGGGAGTGACAGAGCTTTTCATTCATTCAGTAAATGGTCACCGAGTGCCTGCTTTGTGCCAGCCACTGATCCAGGTGCCAGGGACAGTGTTGTGGAGAAAGACAATTCCTGCCCTTGTGAAGCTGACATTCTAAGGGGAGACTGACCGTACATAAAATACAAAAGGAAATGAATAAGGTTGGTGGCCAAAAATAAAGTCAGGGAGAGGGGGATGGAGCATGGAGCGGGAGTTTGGAAAGATGACACTTGGGCAGGGACCTGCAGGAGGGGAGAGCCTGGAGAAAGGTGTGAAGGGCGGTCTCAGCAGAGGGAATGGCAGGTACAAAGACCCTGTGGCAGGGGTATGCTTGGGGAGTTCTGGGAACAGGGAGGAGGCTGGCAGGAAGGCACAGGCTGGGTGCGCAGTGGACGCCGAGGGGACAGAAAGGCCGCCAGCACCAGTCTCCCTGCTCGTGGTTCTCGGGCTGGCTGAGGCAGCGGAGGGCTGGATTTAGGTGAGGCCACTCCTGTGTCCTTTGCCCACAATAGGAGGTCACTGGGGAAAGGGTTCCTTCCCAGGCCCAGAACGGAAGGGAGGGGGACAGGGAACTCATTACCAGCAGTCCGCCCAGCCCCACCAACCACTTGACTCCCGCTGAGCCCTCTGCTGTCTGGTTCCTCTAACCACGGCGGTGGGCAGGGTTAAAGCCACACCCATCTCACCCTGTCTTCACCCATCTGGTTTTCAAGAACTTCCTCCCGGCACAGCTGGCAATGATCTGCAGCTCACCCTGCTGCCCCAGCCTCGCCCTGCTCCCCACCCCACAATGCGGCTGTTTGAATATCCAGGGGCCTTCCCATCTTCTTCCAGGAAGCCATCGGGTCCCTGGAAGCCTGGAGGCTGCAAGTCGCCAACCAGCTCTTCCTGCCCCCAGGGCTGGGCTGATCCTGCACCCCAGTGGGCCTGGTTCCCGAGTGTGATCCTAACAGCTGAGTTGCATTTATAAGGAAGGGAGGGAAACAAAGGGTTATTGAGAAAGCGTGCCAGGCCCTTTCCATGTGTCACCTCCTCATCACAGCCTAGCTTCTAAGAGCTTTATACTCATTTTGTCCACAGAAACATAAATTCAGGGTAGGGGAAGTTCTTACCCCCAAGCCATCCGATAAGCAAACGTTAATTTTAATATTTAAGGCCCATTTTGGTGATGACTGGGAGTTGGGAGTGAATGCAGCCAGGTTTAGTGGGGGGTGGTATGGAGGGGGCAATGAATAGGTTGGGTCTTCTTTGAGCCTAGAGCCTCCAGTTTGTGAGAGGGGTCTGCAGGGAGATGTTTGGTCTGGGGCCGCCTTGTGGTCATTGTCTTTGCAAAGGGGGCAAATAGAGGTGATCCTGAGGGTAGAACAGAAGCATGCTATTTCAGAACTTCCGGAAGGGTGACTTGGGCTACGTATCATGAATAAATGTCCCTCAGGAGGTGGTGAGCTCCTGTCACTTGGGGCATGTAAACAGAAGCGACTCTTCCATTTTCCTGGGATGCCACAGGAGGAGGTTGGCCTAGATGACTTCCCTGACACTGCTCAGGCCTGGGAGCTTTCAGAGGGCCAGGCAAGCAATTCTGCCCAGAAATGTCTTTGGGAGGTTTTTGATCTAAACTACCCCAATCATGTTTCAAGCTGCCTGTCTGGCTTCTGGATAGGGTGTTTGCTTTTCACAGGGAGAGCTGGGGAAGGGCGGGGTTGTCCAGGGTGGTGAAGATTCCTCTAGTTGCTTCAGCTGTGGCATGGCCACTGCTGTTTACTATTCTTTGTTCCCAGATAAACCAAACACGAAATTCCTCCCCCGCCCTTGGCTTAGGGAAACAACAGGCATAGATAAAATATACTGTTAAAATGGAACTTCCACTTACCCAGGACAACTAACGGGGAAGAGATGATGGACAAACAACATACCAAGGAATCGAGAGTGCCTAAACTGCAAACAAGAGAGTCCCATCTATCGGATGTATGGAATTGAAGCCCCCCCCTCAATGGTGGAGTGGACATCACCATCCCAGAGCCCTCAGGATTGGGGAACGAACTATGGACTAAAATAAACTTACTATTCTACTATAGACTACTTGTGATTCTAGCAATGGAAGAAATACCATTGTTGTGGTGGCAGTGACCCATGGGTGTTCTGGGGTTAGGGAGAGGGCAAAACAGGTGTAATGGGGGGCATTTTGGGGATTTGGGAATCATCTGAATGACATTACAATGACAGATACAGGCCATTATGACAGATACAGGCCATTATATATCTGGCCATAACCTAGCGAGTCGAATGAGAGTGTAAACTACAATGTAAACTATAATCCATGCCTAGTGGCAATGCTCCAAAATGTGTTTATCAATTGCAATGAATGTACCACACTGATGAAAGATGTTGCTAATGTGGGAAAATGTGGGAGGTGTGGGGAGCGGGACATATGGGAATCCCCTATATATTCTCTGTAACATTTATGTAATCGAAGTATCTTTTGAAAAATAAAAAGAGTGGGAAACAATGGAACTTCGAGTAGTGGAACAAATGAGTGAAATAAAGTTATAACAAGTTTTCAACACTCTGCAATAAATGGACAGGGTACTGGGATAGAGAGCAAGATGCTTAAGTTATCAAGGAAAACCTTTCTAAGGAATGAATATTTAAGTTGAAATCTAAAGGTTACCCAAAAAGAGAGAGAACAGAGGAGAAAGCAAAAGGAGCAGACAGGTCAGAAGAAAGTGGGGCTTCAGGTGCTTGCTAAGAGCTCCCCCACTTTGGTGGGCTCCTCAGAAGTGATTGTGATTTCAGAAGGTCCTTCATGGGTCCCCTGAGCAGGGGGTGGGGCATGGGGAGGCCCCATCCCCTGTGACATTAACAGTGGTCAGCCAGCAAACTCACCCTTGAGCACCTACCGTGTCCTCAACTCTGTCAGTGCCAACAATTATCAAGCTCCTGTGTGAGGGGCTTCACCAACTTAGGTCTTCCCATTTTAAGAAGTTGCCCATGGTCATGGAGATGTATATGCTCCAAAGCCAGCATCTTTTCTGTTTTGTTGGCCTGAGGAGATGGTAAAGATTGGTACTATCTAAAGCAAATGCGCACAGGGTCGGGCACGCAGTGGGTTGCTCAATAAATCCTCAGTTGTGGTAGGTGCTGGACCAAGGTGGAGAGAAGAGGGCCACCTAAAGAAGCAAGTAGCTGGTATTGTGGAGAGTATCGAGAAACTGGGGTCTACCTGGGCCCCCAAGTGGCTGAGTGACTTTGAGCAAAGATCTGAACTTCTGAGACTATTTCCCTACACATAGTTAAGAACTCCGCTTTTGCAAAAGGGGCTATCTTGGCACCCATACTTCTGAAATCCTACTTTTCTTGTCTCCTTTCCTCCTGCCATCACTATTGCAAAGGTCACGGGTCTTTTCTCCATTCCTGACTCCAGGCCTTTGCATGTGCCATTCTCTCTTTCTTGTCAGCTCTCCCGGGGGGGGGGGGGGGGGGGGGGGGGGGGGGGAGGCGGGGGTGCAAAAGCGGAGTTCGTAACTATGTGCCCGCGCCGCCCCGCCCGCGGCCCC
>JAKSZT010054051.1:3575218-3655638 GCA_026826555.1 Tolypeutes matacus
TTTTTTTTTTTTTTTTTTTTTCCTTCACAGTACCTATCCAAGTTATAAGCCTTTATTCATGTTTTGTCTTCCTTAGGAAATTACGAGGCCAGGGGACGGTGTTCGGCAAAGAGCCAGTGAGTGAGAGAATGAATGAAAGCAGTGATTGAGTGGTGGAGCAAAAGATCCTAGGGGCTGCATGGCATGGTAGGGGGGGCGGGGGGAGAAGGTGCCTCGAACTGGAGGCGACAGGCTGTGCTCGGCCTGCACAACTTCAGCCAAAAGTGAGCTAAGAGGGCAGCGGGACCTGTGCCCAGGCCAAAGTCCAAATCCGCAGAGGCCTGCGCGGGCAGCTACTTATCCCTACCACCCACGGCGGTCGGCCTCTAGCCCCACCGCCGCCAACCGAGGACTGTGACAGCAGGTCAGTAACGGCCGGGTGCCGGCGCAGGGACCAGAAAGACAGGGCGGGCAACCGGACCCAAGAGGACGCTGCCGCTTTGTGGCCCCGGCACCGGCAGAGAAGCCGCCAAGGCCTCTGGGACTTGTAGTCCCGGCTTCTCGAGGTGCCGTCGCGAGCCCCGGGAATGAGGCGCTGAGCGGGGCTGGAGAACTACATTTCCCAGAAGGCCGGGCGAAGCTGGGGTCACCGGGAAAGCGCCCCGGGCGGCGGCGCATCCCCACCGCGATGGGGCCGGGCTGGGGGGCTAGAGGCTGCCGCGAGGGCCCCGCGCGGCGCCTACCGAGGCAGTCCCCGGCCAAGAACATCTGGGGACCGGGGAGCCAAGCCCAATAACGGCGCGGTGGCGGGGCTCGACTGCTGCGGAGGCCTCGGCAATATTGACTTCAGACAGGTAATGGCCGCCCTGGGAACCTCGGGCACCGAGAGAGGGAAGGACGCGGGAGGCAGTTGGGATCTGCCGGCGGGCGCCGCCTCCAATGCTTGCGGGGCGGGGCTGCCGCCCGTTACCAGGCAACGGGGGTGGGGCCTGAGTGCGGCGGGGCGGTGACAGCGCGCGCGTGTGCTGGTGTGTCTGAGCGTTTGAGTGTGTGAATGTGCTGGTGTGTGTGAACGTGCTGGCGTCTCAGTGTGTGTATGTGTGTGTGCATGTGCGGGGTGTGCGTGAGCTGGTGTACGTGAAGTGGGTGTGTGTGAATGAGAAACTCTGAGATGGGGGATGTGGAGGAAGCCTTAAATGGTGTGTGTCCGCCAGAGAGAGAGGTGTTTCTGAGGTTGTGTGTATGTGTATGTGTCTGCGTGTTAGTCTTTGGAATTGTGCAAGTCTGTGGAATTGTGCATGTGCCTGAGATTGTGGGTGTGAGTCTCGGGGCTGGGGAGTGTGAATCTCTGGGATTGTGCATGTGAGTCTCTGGGCTCCTGGGTGTGAGTCTCTGGGCTTGATTGTGTGTGTGAGTCTGGGCTGGTGAGTGAGAGTCTCTGGGCTGACGGGTGTTAGTCTCTGAGCGTGTGTGGTCAGGGTGACTCTGAGTGTGTGTCCGGGAGTCCTGTGGGTGTGTATAGTTGAGGCTGAACGTGACAGCGTGTGTGAGAATGAGGGAGGCTGTTTGGGAGTGTGTGGCTGGAGAGAGCCTGTGGATGTGTGAGAGCCACGAGCACAGGCGTGCATTCGATTCTTGTCACCCAGGAGGCCAGCCATCCACCTGGGGCGGGAGAGTGGTTTTGAATCCCCTCCCCCTCCACTGCTGCCCTGCTGGCCCACAGCAAGTTGCAGAATATCCCCTGCTTCCTCTGTCAGATGGGGGTCCATCCAATGCAGCATGGGGGGCAGCGCGGGTGGCAATACTTACATGGTGTTAGGGTGGCATGGAAGGGGCCCCTTTCTTGGCATCTCTCCCATCTCCCAATTCCAATGGCTTTCCCTCCCACCGCCTAGCTCACCTTCCTCTTAGACTCTTCACTGACCTTTTTCACCAACCAGCCTCTCTGATTGAGCCCGTCAGATACATCCCTGCCTTCGAGCAGCTGCCGAGCCAGTTCTTTCATGCCCTTTATCCATTCCTGACATGGGCATTTATCGAGGGCCTGCTAGGCTTTGCTTTTATTTTCATTCCAGTGAGGGGGATAATACAGGGAAAGCAACTAGAAAGCACTGCGGGAGATAAACCTGGTCGATGTTTGATGAGGCAGTAGCTGGTGGGGAGGTGGGGCTGGAATCCCAAGATGGGGTGCTTCTAGAAGGTCTCTCTGTGGAGGTGACCTGTGACCTGAAACCCAAAGGAGCCTGTGAAGGGCTGGGGGGCAGTGAGAAGTGTGTGTATGCTGATTAAGGCACCAAGAGTGGGCAGGTGGGATGGTGGGAGAGAGGAAGCAGACAGAGTTGCTGTTTTAAGAAGTAACCCTTTCGAAAATTAAAGCATAGCACATCCAGAGGGTGATGGATCATACACATACAGCTTGGTGCATTTTCACAAAGTGATCATACCCATGTCATCAGCACTCAGATTGGGCCTCGGATCATTACCCGCACCCAGGAGCTGCCCCTGGGAGGACAATTCTGCAGAATCCTTAAACCTTGCTGGCA
The DNA here is from genome assembly GCA_026826555.1 of Tolypeutes matacus. NCBI lineage: Eukaryota > Metazoa > Chordata > Mammalia > Cingulata > Chlamyphoridae > Tolypeutes > Tolypeutes matacus. The sequence continues at coordinate 3,577,741 of JAKSZT010054051.1, forward strand.
CCCCCAGGCCTGCACAGGGCAGTGGCTTTCCAAGGAGGGACCCCTTGGTGACAGGGAGGGGTGCTTCGTGGGGGGGGGTAACTCTGCGTAGAAAGGCAGGTGGGCGTACCCTGGGGGATGGGCCAGGGGGCAGGGTGCAGGGGGACAGCGACCTGCAGCAGGCCCAGCCCTGGGGTTCTGGGCCCACCCTAGGGTGTTTGAAGGAAGGCCTATAGTCTAGAGAAAGGTAGAAGCAAAAGATGAGGGGCAGTGCCGGTACAGAGTGCAAGGTTAATTGGGTTTGGCGGGGAGGCTTTTCCTGCTTGTTTTTCTTTCCCTCCAGAGCCCGATGGGGCTAGGCAGTTTGAGGGACCTGTGAGCATTGGGAGGGGGGGAGGGCAGTGGGGGACAGGTCAGGGTGACCATTGTTGACTAACATTCTCTTTTTTCCACTTGCTACCCTCATTGGTAGAATTAAGCTTCCTGTTGCTAAGGGATTTTTTTTTTCTTAAGGACAACGGCAACAACATTATGTATTTGTCCCAGGCAGGGCAGTGGCAGAGTATCAAAATCTCTGCTTTGAAAAGAAGTCAAACCCTGCCCAGTGAGGTTCAAGATTTTGCATCCGAGCTGTGGGTGTCGGCCCGCCACTCCAGCGCGGCTCAGTAGAGATATGAGTCACCCATGGCATTTTAAATGTTCTAGTGGCCACATTAAAAAAGAAAAAAAAACAATTTAATTTTTCATATGCCCCAAACATTATCATTTCGTCACGCGGCACTACGAGCATTCCATTCAATATGCAACGCGTGGCTCGTGGCCACGTTACTGTATTGAGCATGACGGCTGGCAGTGACCCCACCTGTGTGGCTGACTGTGCCCTTAACCAGCTGTCTTCTGGGCCAGCTTCAGCTAGTACAGAGTCTGGGTTTTGTTTTCAATTTTAAAAATCACTCATTGGGGTGGCAGATCCCTGCCCACTGGACCCTCATTAGCTTAGACCCCCTCTTTGCCCCCTCTCTTTCCCCTCCCTGCCATGGGACTCCAGAGCCTCACTCCTCAATCTGGCAACAGTGTGAAGCAAGCAGGCTGGTGGGTGGATGGGAGAAGGGACTGCCCAACTTGGACAACTCAGGTCGGCAGAGCACATTGAGATGCTCAGAGCAAGGGTGAGGTCCCTGGCGGACCCCCTGCGTGCCCAGGTAGCAGATTCCTTGTCCAGGCAGACTCACCTGCTCACCTGTGCAGATGGGCAGGCATTACCTGCTCAGTGTAGGTGCCACGGTCTACAAAATTGGGCTCCCAGTGTGGCTTGGTGAAGGCCCAAATGAGACAAAGGATGTGGAGGAGCTTTAGGATTTGGGAAGTGCAGCCCGCGCGAGCCTGTGTGTTCTTCTGAAGGCAAAGGCCCTGGGTTCAGGAAGCTTAGAGGTGAGTCGGGGACACGGCCCCCTAGAGTCAGGCAGTCCCCAGTTGCCACGCAGGGGCCCGAGTAAACCATCTTTGGAAAAAACCCACCAGTGGAAATGGTACCTGGACTGCCTTTCAGGGAAAGATGTCTACCTGCTACAGTGAAAAGAAATATCAGGCCACTGTATCAGATGACTTTTTTGGTAAAAGTTCTCAAGGATTTTTTATTTTTGGTGGTGGTGTTTTTTTTTTTTTTTTTTTTTTTTTTTTGATTCAGAGTCAAGACAGACCAGGTTTGAGACTTTACTCTGCCACTTATTGTTTAACCTTTTGGGCAAGTCTCTTAAAATCCCTCGGAGCCTCAGTTTCTTCTTTCTCTATTGAGACGCTCATCTGGTTTATCCTGAGTCTGTCGATAATTTTGAATTCCTGATGATCGACTAGCAAAAGTCAAACCAGCCTTGAATTCCCAGGCTGACCCCTACTTTGTCATGACTTAACCATCCTTTTAGTACCTGTTGGTGGATTCGGTTGCTGATGTCTTGTTGAGGGTTTTTGCTGCTCTGTTCATGAGGAATATTAGTTTGTGGCTCCCTTGTAATATCTTTGATTTTAGGATTAAACTAAAACTTTTATGTTGTCCCAGGAAGTGCCCCCTCCGCCTTCTGTATTCTGGGGGTGCTTGTTTTGAATTGGTATCATTTCTTCATGAAATATTTGGTAGAATTTGTCAGTTTTGTCCGGTGCAACCATCTAGGCCTGGAGTTTTCATTTTCGGAATGTTTTAAACTAGGAACTAAATTCCTTTAATAGATAAAAAAGACTATTCTTGAATGCATTTTGGTAGTTTGTCCTTCGGGGATTGGTCCATTTCATCTAAATTGTTGAATTTATGGGCATAAAGTTAAAATGTTCACAGTATCCTCTTATTATCCTTTTAAGGTTTGTGAAGCCATTTCACTTCTGATATTTATCATTTGTGTCATCTTTCTCTCTTCTTTCTTGGTCAGCCTGACTAAAGGTCTATCGATTTTATTGATCTTTTCAAAGACCCAGCTTTGGGTTTAATTTTCTCTTTATTGTTTTCCTGTTTTCAGTTAGATTGATTTCTGCTCTTATTTTTATTATTTTCTTCCTTCTGTTTGCTTTGGGTTTCATTTGGTCTTCTTTCTGTAGTAACCTAAAAGGGGAGCTTAGATGACTGATTTGAGACTTTTCTTTTTTACTGCTATATTATTTTTAATATTATGCATTTTCCTTTTAGCACTGCTTTAGCTGCCTCCCACAATTTTTGAAATTTATTTTTGCTTTCATTCAGTTGCAAATATTTTTCAGTTTCCCTTGGGACTTCCTCTGGGAAGTCGGCGGGCTTATGATTATCATTATTTTCAACATTTAACGTGTATTCCAGGGAACCTACTCTGTAGCACCAACCTAATAGAAGGTTTTGTTCTGGGCTCTTGAAGGTGAATGTAAAGTAAAGGGGCCTGAAACTCATTGTCAAACAGGGAAGATAAGAAGAGGGCACAAATCATCACACAGTGACTCCAGGGAAGGAGAGATAAGGCTCTTTATGGGCCACCTGTCACACCCCCCGGCATGAGGTGCTCACTATTGCCCCTCCATTAGGGGCCCTTTGCATGTGGTCCAGGGCACATTTGTTGAATGAACAATCAAACCAATGAATTAATACCTTTCACCTCCCTGAAACAAGTGATGGATTTGGGGAAATGAGAGCAGCTGCTGGCCATTTCCTTTATTGTGGGACCTGGGGGCAATTTCAAAGCCAAGTTTTTTCTTTTCCCAGGAATTCTTTGCAACTGATCATTAGTGTCTGGAATCACTGCTGCACAGGGGACATTCTAACAACCTGGCCCCTCCTGCCTTCAGGTGGCATCCAGTTGCTAGGGCTTCCTTGCTTGGGTCTGGCTGCTCCTTTAGGATGTATGTCTCCCCTGGAGGGGCCCTCCAGAGAGAGAGAGTGAGCATTTGGCAAACAGGAAATGGACAGGCACCCTTCTCACTGGGAGTTCCCCTTAACAACACCTGCACTTTCTCACCTGTTCTCACCTGTCCTCAGTCTAACCTAGGGCAGCCAATCTCATCACCCTCATTTTGCAGAAGGTTCAACTGAGGCCCAGATGGATGCCAAGGGCCCTGCCTGCTGGCCCTCTAGGGGAGCAGTGGGCCCGAGACCCCAGCCCAGGTCTGTGGGCTGCCGACCCCAAAGTCTTCCTTGGGGCCAGGGGCTCCCCAAGGCAGAATAGGGAAAATATGGGGCGAGGGCGGTTCTGATGCAAATCATCTTACCTCACTCCTCTGGGGTCATACCTTTCTTGGTGGACAGAGACTGTGGCACCCTCCTTCTTGTATTCCTGGACCAAGTGGTGGGGGGGTGGCCTCTAACCCACCATAGCCTAATCTGCACCAACAGAGTCAGGTGCCATTCCTGGGGTGCGTGCCCAGCTTCTGGCTGGGGGGGCATGGCGGGAAGCCCTGCGATCTCAGAGGCTTTGTTCACAGAGATTGTGGGTCCCACCTTCTCGGGGCAGCTCCCCAACCCCACCTTGCTTCTCCTGCCCTTGGACACACGGTCTGTCCAGCCCACTTGTCCCTGGCGATTGATGTGACTTTGACTCCCCAGGTGCCTACTGTTTGCTCAGATGTCACAACGTGACACAGACCCTGGGCACTGGTAACCTCTTGCAAATCCCCAGGGTGTCCCTAGATCCCTCCATAAAGGGAAATTGCTGTGCACCGCCTCCTCGCCAACCTCTGGGGTTTCAGGAGCTCTCTCGCCGGTGCCCGGGTGGAGCTGTTCCTGGGGCTTGGCCAGCACCTGCCCCTGGTGGTAGGTGGCCCCTCTCCTTCACTCCAATCCAGAGGCCCTTGGTGGTGGGGGTGGGGAGAGGGCTTCATTCTTAGAATTCCCCGGAAGCAGAAAGCCCAGGCTTCTCTGCTTTAAGAAGGTCTGTGGGGGGGGGTGGGAGGGCAGAGGACAGAAAGCCTTCCCTTTGTCGAGGTGCCCCAAGTCTGCGGAGGGGTGGCCAAGGGAGCCCCCACACCCGCCAGAGGTAGAGGCTGGGGCGGAGACCACGGCTCTCCCACCATGCCCACTCCAGCCATGCAGGGGGTGAGGTCAGCTCGTTCGAGCAGGTCAAGGGCAATGGCCGTGGCCAGGAAGGCACCTTCCTGTCCTGGGAAGCCAGGTGGGGCTCCCCTTTCCTAAGAGCCATCTTCCATTCTCTGGCCTGGAATCCCACCAGGAGTGTGAGTCATTCTTTCCTAAACCAGGGCCTTCTCTGGTGGCACAAACCCTCCTCCTGGAGGGGGACGCGGTCACTCCGTCACTTCAAGTTGGACAGGGTTATCAGACACTCCTTCCTGCCCTCCCCCCACCCCCCCTGCTGGATCAGAGTGACCCAGGGACTCTGAGACCCAGGGAAGGGGAAGGGCCGGGGCCTGATTCGGCCAGCGTGAGTCAGCTAACCCTGCAGTGCCTCAGTTTCCTTTCCTTCCCCTTCCCCAGGACCCGGAAACACTTTTTATCTCTGCCCCCTGCCACCGCTGGCTGGCGGCAGGGTTTCTAGATCCTTCCCGGGCAAGTGGGTTTTACTGGTTCCGGAATCCAGTTCTGGAATCCAGAACGCTTATCTGCAAAGAGGGATGGCAATTGTGCTTTTCTTTCAAGGTTCCTTGAGAGTTGAATGAGGTAGGGTATGTGAGGTTTAAATAAACGTTGACTGATCTTATTAGTGAAGTTCATTGTAGGGTGTCTTCCTTAGCCCCTGGGCTGGGGTCCTTTGACCTGTCCAGGACTCTCCCCCTAGAGTAGGGCTGACTGGGTTGGATGCTCAGTGTTTGTCGAATGGCACTGAACTGAAGTCTTAAAAACCTCTTTAAGGTTGTGAGAGGGTTCTGTTACATCCCTTAAATGCCTGCTGGCAGGGGGGGTGGGGACGCCCACTGGGGAAATAGAGGCTAACTGAGCTTTCCCGAAGTTCTTGGCCAAATCTCTTTTATTAATGAGGAGTAATTTACACGCAGTAAAACTCACAGGCCTTATGGGTACAGCCGGAGGAGTCTGTGGAGGCGGTAACCTTCCCATCACGCTAGAAAACTCTCTCTTCCTATGCAGAGCCCTGGTCTCGCTAGCTAGCCCAGCAGCCTCTGCCTCGAGGCTGAGCCATCTCCAAGCCAATGGCCCCTGCTGGTGTTCCCAGAGCCTGGGTTCCCACAGAGTCCTCCCCAGCTGGAAGGATGCTGCCCTGTCACCCTCCTTCCTCTTTGGTTTTCTCAGTCCTCGTGGGCTCAGGGTGCCTGGGCCCACCCAGCTCCTATCACCACCCTCTCATTCATAGTCATGGCCCTTCCTGCCAGCCCCGAACCTCAGGGAGGCCGTGGGGTAAGGCGCAGACTACCATGCCTGGTGGGCAAAGCTGAAGTGACCAGCCCTTTGGGCTGTCTGGGCCTGGGGGATCTCCCAGGACACGAGACTTTCACCCCGGGCCAAGCAGGGTGAGCTGGGTAACCTGGCAGAGGTGGGTGTTTCGCCCCCCGCCGGCCACTGCTGAGCCCCCTGGGCTCTCTCTTGCCTGGTGAACTGCGGTGGGAGTACAGAGAAGCTGCCGAAGTGGGATCTGACCCCCAGAAGTGGGGGAGTCTCGGAGGACCCTCTGGGGAGAAGGCCTGGGGTGGACCCTTTCAGAACAGACCTGCCGGGATTTGAACCCTGGCTCTGCCCTTTGTGAGCTGTGGCACCCCAGTTGAGCCAGCTACCCTCGTTTATTGATCCATAAAATGAGGATGAAAATAATAACTCCTACCTCGCTGGGTTATTGGGAGGAAAACAAGAGACAGTGCATTTCATTTCTTTTCCTTCTGCTTAGCAAGAGTTGCACCACAGCCAACTGCAGAACGTACCCGTTTGGGGCATATACATATAGTTTTTATCATCAGGGACACCACATGCCTTATCACATCTAAGACGTGCCGGAGAGCTTAGGGATGGAGAATTCTGGCTTAAAAGAACGGTGACCTCCCGCCAAATTCTCTTTCAAAGGAAGTCCTGGTCACTAAAAAACCCTGTTCTGTAGAACTGCTGTGGAGACTCCCAGTGGGGACCATCCTTTTGAGAGTTAGCCAGTGGTGACAAAAATACACGTCGGGCGCCTGGCCTGGCCAGATGCAATTTCTTCTCTCTGACAATTCAGAGGGCATGACGGGGTCTTTTGGAACTTCCTGGCCACATTACAAACCTCAGTGGTCCTTTGATGGGGAGTTGCAGGGGAGGCTGGCGGATGAGGGGGTCCTGGTTTATGGAGTTGATGACTGGGGAGAATTGGGGAGAATAGAGTCTGGAGGGGAGGGGTGGGTGATAGAAAGCTGGGAGGGGCCAGGGGCTCATTGTCCTGTACCAGCCAACGGCCGAAATCCCATGGACAGACATCCTTCAGTTGGGGTCTCCAAACTGACTGGAACCCAAGACGGACGTCCACCTGGAATCCGTCTAATCCCAGTGCTTTGTAGGGATCTGAGCCAGCCCTCCCCCTTGGTTCCCCCCCCCTACCACTACCACCACTTGAAACACTGTGTGATTTAGCCTACCAGGCGCCATAGAAACCAGTGTTTGTGCTGCCTGGTGATGGACTGTGGTGAGACCAGCTCTGTGGGCTCCCAAGGGGCCCTGCTGTCTGCAGGAACCCCACCTGCTCTGTGCTACCCACCTGCAGGATCCCCACAGGGCCACTTGACCATCTCCTGCCTCCAGACCAAAGCCAGAGTCAAAGGTAGCTCGCACAGGCCTGGCTGGGGGGGATCAGAGTCGGGGGGCAATGGTGTTGGTGCTGGGGGTGGGAGGAGGCCCTGAGAGGGCACAGTGAACCCTGGCATTTTCGATAAGGGCCACTGTTCATCTAGCAAATGTCTACCTTTTGTGCCAGCTGGTGGAATGAGCCTCGGAGACGTGAAGATGGAGTTAAAAATGGTCCCAAACCTGGGATCCTTCAGCTGGGTCTTGGATGAATAGGAGTTTGCTAGGGGGGGATGGTGCTGAGGGATGGAGGGTATTTCAGATAGGTACAGAGGCTATTGTGAAAGGGTCTGAGTGTGGGTGATTGGAAGAAGGGGGTCTGTACGAAGATGGCAGGTGAGAGAGAGGCTGGCCAGGTCGTGAAAGGTCTGTTTGTCCCACCAAGGAGGGACGAGTCCGCCTGCCGGTCAGTGCCCTGATGGTCGATGAAGCCTGTGTTGGCGAGAAGGCTGGGGTGCAGGGGGTAGTGGGGGCTAGGATGAGAGAAAGTGAGGCTCAGAGTGTGCCACGGAGTTTGAATTTGAGCCTGAAGGCTGTGGGAAGTGGTCAAGGCGTTTGAAGCAGGGTCTGATGTCTGTTGGGAAGGCCATCCTTTCCCCATCGGGAGGCTGCTGGGGCCAGAGGAGGGCCCCATGAAGTGGGATGAGTAGGCCAAGGGTGGGCAAGTTCATGGCTGGGGGGTTGGATGTGTCATTAGTGAAAGTGGTTGCACGGGGGTGACCTTGACTTCCAGTTGCTCGTAGCAAAGCCAGCTTCTCCTACTCTGGAGCTCCGTCCCAGCAGGTTGATCCAGCCTCAGCCGGACAGCAGACGGGCCCTCACCCTCCAGGGGTGCCTTAGTAAACATTTATCATCGAGCACAGTGCTGTGGCTCAGCCCCGGATGCCAGAAGCTTTGGCTCTGCGCGGTCAGCCTGGAAGCCCAGAGAACCAAGAGGTGGGCGGCCGTTTCCCTCCAAGGCAGGGCACCCTATTTTCAAGGCAGTCACAAGCCGTTTCACGTTCTCTTGGGGAACTTGAAGCTTGAAGTGCCCGAATCTGAGAGGAGGGCCCTGTGGCAGAGGCCTCAGCCTCTGAGAGCCCCCAAAAGATGGAGCAGGAGGCGGGCAGGAAGTGCGTCAGCCTGGGACAGGGCCCTGAAGCGCCTTCCACTTTCCACCATGGCTCTGTCCATGCGTTCACTCACCGCTCAGCTGTTTTGCCTGCTCTTCACTAATAATCCCCCTTTGGCTTCTGGTTGGATCATCCACCCATCCATCTGATCATTTGCTCAGGCCTGGGTGGGCTTAGCTCCACCCTGGGTCCCTGAGAAGTGTCAGGTCAGATTGGGGCAGGAGGTACGCGTGTCTGGGACAATCTCCAGAATGTTGTCACACCCAGCAGAGGTATCCCCAGAAGAGAAGGGGCCAGAGCGGGGGCTGCTCGTCCCACGTGGGTTGGGGGGAGGTCTTCCCCCAGCACCCCGTGGAGGTGTGACGGACGGGCTGACTGAACCGGCTCTTGGGGCAGATCAGGGACGTCACCTTCCCACCTGCCCCCAAAAGGGAGACAGAAATACTTTTGGAAAGAATTGACCGTATCCCCAAACAAACACGAAGTGAACATTCTGGGAATGTGGCTTTAAAATTTTGAATCACCTGTGTAGAGACTCCATAGTTTCAGGGCTCTGGGCCTCTGAGGGAGCCTTTTAAGAATTTGGAAAACTAAAGAGTAAGTACAGAGAATACCATTGGAGGTCAGTCAGCGCACCTCACTCAACACGTCACAGGGACCCCTCAACCCTTTTAATGAAAGGGACCAGTGCTGGCGTCAGCCCTTCTGTCTCCCCCATGCACCCGGGGGGCATCTGGCAAGGCCTGGAGACATCTTGGGTGGTCACAGCTGGGGCCACATCTAGAGGACGAAGGCCAGGAATGCTGCTACACATCCTCCATGCACACCCTCCACCACCCCCACCGTAAAGAATTTTCCAGCCCCAAATGCCAGTAGAGGCAACTAGCGTCCTGAATGTATTACATCGCCTTCTAGTCTTTTTTTCCCACACACGTGCACACACACACAGAAAGAATATTTAGTATATAATTTTGAATTTTCTAAAAATTTATACACATACTCTGAATTTTGCAGCCTGCTCCTTTCCTGACGTTTCCGAGAACCTGACATGCGGCTACACATCAGTCCCATTATTTATCTTCGTGTCCACGGTTCAGCTCAGGAGTCGGCCCCATGGCACTGGTCCCCTTTTCTCCCGAGGGCCTCCAAGGCCACTGATGACTGTTTCTAATCCTTTTCTTGCAAGCCGTGCTGGCAGGAGCCGCTTTCTCCATGCTTCTCGGGCTCACGCATGTGAATTGCTGGAGGGCAGCCATCAGGGGTGGGTGTGTAGGACTTTCTGAGACGGAGGAGCACACACGTGAAGTTGTGTTAATTACCGTTTTCGTCCTCCTCACCAGGACCATGCTGTCGGTGGTTTCAGTGTTGGCCGGTGAGATCCCTGACTATTGTCCTAATTTGCTTTTGCCTGATGACGTGTGAAGCTGAAGCCCTCTTCCTGCGTGTTTCAGCCCCTTGGGTTTTTCCTGGGGCCTCTGGACGCCCTTATCCTGAACGCCGGCCCCAGATCTGGTCCCCCGTCCCCTCACACACCCTCTGCATCCCAGGCCTGGCATCCACGCACACGTCCCCCCTGCAGCCAGCCCAGCCGTCCTCCCCACTGGGAACGACACAGTTGATTAAGTTTCAGCTTTTTAATCTACCGTTCATGAGACTACACTGTAGTAACCTCTGCTGGACTTGGATGTTCCCGAGTCCTCCCGGCTTGTTCCCAGCGGGTAACTTTGTTTCCGAGTTCTGGGGGCTTGTCACTGCTCGGGCCCCTCCTATGGCCGGGCACCGGGCAGCCTCCCCGCTGACCTTGCTCTGTCCCCGCAGGCAGACCCCCACGTTATGACCCGGCTGCTGGGCTACGTGGACCCCTGGGAGCCCAGCTTTGTGGCTGCTGTCCTCACCATCGCCTTCAATCCGCTCTTCTGGAACGTGGTGAGTTGCTCTCGGTGCCTGCACTGTCCCGGTGGGGTGCTACAGGGGCTGGGGCTTCCATTTGTCCGGCCTGGCATGAATCCCGGAGCCCCTTTCTCACCTCCCGGCCTCCCCAGTGTGGAGTGGGAAGATGGAGGTCCTGACCCCGCTGTGGTGGTCGCTCCATTACAAGGGAAAGCCCTGACCTTGGAGCTCCCAGAAATGCCAATGGCTTGCCTGGCCTTGGGTGCGTGCTCCGGCAGTCTGGGATGGTGAGGTGCGCTTGCGGCCAGCTCCTGGCCCACCTGCCTGGACAGGCCACCCATGGGGTGCTGCTCAGAACGGCCCGAGGCTTCATGTTCGGTATCAGAGATCTCCCGTGTCTCCTCTCGTTGGTAGCGCCCATCCTATAAGTGGTGGGGAATGTCACCCCTCGATGAAGCCATTTTCTTGTGAATCCCGAGTCCCTCCCCAGATGTGCTCCACCAATATTTTTATTTTCCCTAAATGAGGCTTCCTGCAAAAAAAAAATTTTTTTAAAGAGTCTGCCCACTGCTGCACTGAGTTGTGCAGGGGAAGCAGAACCAGTCAATGGGAATGAAAGAGCAAGTGAAGCAGTACCCAAGAGGGTGTGCCCCTGTGGCGCTGAGAGAGGCAGCAAGACGGGTCAGCCTGCCGCAGGCCCCGAGACCCCTCTCCTGGTCGAGACTTTGGGGTAGAAGCTCTTGGGGCCCCTGGCTGCACTCTGTGGCCGTCACTGGGGGAACGGGATGGGGCGGCGGATCACGCTCCTTGGGCACTGCTCTCTGAGGCTCCTGCTCCATGTGAGTGCCGAGCTGGGGGGGTCCCTGGGGCCGAGCGCCCGGGGTACAGTAATCGTACTGTGCCCAGGCTTGCTGATGCAGAGCTGGTGGCCATCTCTGACCATCACTGAGGATAGTGGAGGCCGCTGCCAGCAGCACACTGTTCCAGACTCTTATCATTTATGGGGACCCCTCGGTCCAAGGGGCAGAACAGGGTGTACTTTGCATGAGGTTTATGAGTTAGGTCTTGGCTTCGCCGGGGACATAGGTGGAGGGTGAGAGCTGGGGCGGGGGTGGGGGAGGGGCTTTCTGCCGTTTCTAAGAGGCCCACACTCTGAATGAGCCCTCCGTCCTGTCTGGAACATGCCATGCCGCAGAGGTCAGAGGCACCAATGAGCTACTGAGGGGCGGGCTTGAGGGCTGTGAGGACACTTCTCTCCAGGAGCTCTGGGAGGTGGAGGCCCAGGGACAGAGACCGGGGCCCTCTGATGAGATGTGGGGAAGTCACTCGCAAGCTCTCTTTTGGGGTGTTGATCATCGAACTCCCCCAACGCTGTTCTTTGGGCCTCCTGCAGCCCCTCGTCACACTTCCCAGAAGCCTTGGCCTCCTGAATGGGCAGCTCCAGCCCCTCACGGCCTGTCTGCCTACACCAAGCCAGCTGACCACTCCTCTGACCCCTGTGGCATCACCCGCACACAGAGCCACCCCTCCTTGGGGCTGGGTTTCTGTTCTCCCCCTCTCCCCCCTTACATCCTCTCCCATCACCCGCCTGTACTTCTTCTTCTCCCCTTCCACCTGCTCACATGCCTCCACAGAGGTTATAAAGGATGGTGGGCTGAAAAATGAAAAATGGTCCCCCCAAAAGAGAACCCAGTTCCCTGGGACCTGTGAATGTGACCTCAGAGACCAAAATGGGCCTCTGCAGATGTGAATAAGTCAAGGATCCCGGGGAGATTGTTCTGGATTGGCCAGGTGGACCCTAAACCCATCACACGTGTCCTTAGAGGGAAGCGGAAGGACATCCGACACGCAGAAGAGGAGGCAGCAGCGTGGTCACCGACTCAGAGATGGGCACAATGTCCAGGAAGAGGCATCAGAGGGAGCTGACATCCTCTTTCCGGTCTTCTGGCCTCCAGGCCTGGGAGAGAAGACAGTTCTGTCATTTTAAGACCAGGCATGCTATCATTTGTTCTGACAGCCACAGGACAAAACCAAGATGGGGTGTTGGAACAAAAGCAAAAGGCCACGATCCCAGCTAGAAGAAACCGTGGCCTGCGCCCACCCAGGGGTGTGGAGGGCATGCGGTGGGCTTTCCTCTCTAGAAAGCAAGAAGGAAGCCTCGGTCTCCCACAGCTCCCTGGGATCCCATCCCCCTCAGGGCTCCCACTTGCTGGCCCTGCCGGCTCGGCCTTGACCCATACTTGTTTGTGTACACGCTGGTCCCGCCTGCAGCCTCGGCTCTGCTCTTATCTCCTGGCTCGGGCTGGGGCTCAGCCTGCCGGGTCTACAGTTTGTGCACAGGCTCCCTTGGGTGGTGCTCCCTGTGGGCCCCTCCGATGCTGCTCGCGCGCAGTCTATTTAAAGCAGTGCCTCGGCTCACACGGATTTCCAGAACAGCCGCAGGGTCGAGACTCAGTCAGGGTTCTGGAGTTGGGCAGCTCTGGGTCTGCGGGTTTGTTTTTCTGGGGCAGAAGTTTTTGATTTGCCTCACTTTGGGAATAAAATAATTATCCACTGGAACAGTTTGGCCGTTTGTGGGCGAGACAGAGCAAGCAAGCTCTTCTAAGTCGTTTCGGAATGAGGAAAGTTGCAGAACCGTGTTGCGGTTTATGGGCTGCTGCTCCCATGGGACGGTGGAGGCACCACATTCGGAAGCAGGAAAAACTGGTTGGGTCCAAGCCTCAGCCTTGCTGAGTAAGCCACCTCCGGCCTGCAGCCTCTGCAGTGGCCCAGCGGGGGTGGTGACCCCTCTGGGGCTGCCGTGCGGCCTGCACAAGGCGGCGTGCCTGAGCACTGGTCTGGTTTTTTTTTTTTTTTTTTTTTCATTTTTACTGGGAGGTCCTGGGAAACGAACCCAGGTCCCTCCATATGGGAGACGGACGCCCAACCATTTGAGCCACATCCTCCCCCCCGGTCTGGTTTAATAAGAGCTAAGGTTTGGGGGCTTACTGTCCCCTGTCCTGCCGTGCATACGTCCCAGGCACGGTTCCAGGTATCCTCACGGCAGCACTGGTAGCCGGACCTTGAAGAGGCTCGTCCATCTGTGCATCTGTTCTTCAAATGCCTGTTGGGGGCCTGCCATGCATGGGAAGGGGCTGACTTTCTAGAAGACAGTGAATCAGGGGAAGGGGCAGGAGAGATGGTGAGGGGCCGGTCAAGGATGCGCTTGCTGCTGCCGTGACCTTGGATTCAAAACCTGAAGGGCATGTGTGGGGGGCCTTTAGGCCTTCCCCCAGAGCCTTCCAGTCAGAGGAAATAAAAGTGTGCAGGCTCAAGACAGAGCTGTTCTTGGGAAGTTCCTGGGGAGAATGGAGGGGCTGGGGCCAGGAGGCCGGGCAGGGCCTCGGAGGCCGCCGGGAGGGTGTCAAGGAACAGCAGGGCCTGACTTTCCTGGGTTTTAGGGTTCACATGGGCTGCCGTGACCAGACTAGCTCCCAGGGGGGACGCAAGGGTGTTGCCACCATCGAGGCCTGAGAAGATGGTGGCTTAGGCCGGGATGGTATCGAGGGAGGTGGGAGAAGTGGCCGGACCCTGAGTATATTTTGAAAGAAGGAAGGGTCAACAGGTTTTACGACGGACTGGAGGGAGTTGAGGACAGCTCTGTGACGTGGGGCCTGCGTGGCCGCTGGAAGGGTGTCGCCATTTGCTGAGGGACAGCAGTGGGGGTGGGGAGAAAGCTTTGTGGAAGAAGAGTTTGGTTTTCATTCCTGTTGGATTGAAGCCATCCCTGAGGAGCTGTAGAGAATCCTTGTGTCTCTACTTCAGGGGTTTTGGTCGGGGCTGGAGATGATGTTCGAAGCTGTGGAAAATGGCCACCCAGGGGCAGAGTTGGGCCCCCAGGGATTGTGACCCTTGGACATGTCTCTGGGGCCTTGTGCTGGGGCTTTTGCGTCCAGTCGTGTCGGGCGTGCTGCCATTTTCCACAGACGACTCCTCGTGGCTCCCCAGCCGCTTCGGTCCAACCCTGTCCCAGATGTTGCCTCATGTCCTTAGGTCCTCCCCTCCCCCACTGCCACCCTTTAGAATTCCTATCCCCAGGGCCTCATGCCACAGGACCCTTCTCTGTCCTTACCGTGGTGGGTCTCTGACCCCTCACCCTCTGCTGAAACCGCACTCCCTCAGCTACACAAGGACTGTGCCAGTGCTCTGCTGCGGCTCCTCACAAGCTCCTTCTCCCCTGGCCCCCCCCCGTGCGTCTCCATCAACAAATATGTATCGGCCACCCAGGGTGTGCCAGGCACCGCGCAAGCTGCTGGAAGCTGGCGGAACACATGCACACCGTCGCTCTTAACGATGGTGTGATTGGACTTGTGATGAGGGCCAGGGTGCTGCAGAGTGGCCAACGGGGCTCCTCTCTTCTCCTCTGCATCTCTGTCCTCCGGCTGGGGTCCTCCTGGCTACGTCAGCTCTGGGACGGAGGCTGTCCCCTCCTGGTCACCCAGCCCTGGCCCGCTCCCCTGCCCATGACACTCATCAGCCAGGAAGCTTCTCGGCCCACCCGCTCTGCATCTCTTCCCCAGGCCGCCCCCTGGGTTCAGCCCTTTATCACCCAAGTCAAGGTGGCAGCCCTCAAGCCAGTCTCCCTGCTGCTTCCACCTCCAGCCTCAGGGCCCTTTCAAAAATGCAAAAATCAGTCACAGCTCCCATTCTCCTGTGGCTTGGAGGCGCCTACATCTTCTGGGATGAAGTGCTACCCCGTGGCTACCACCCTCTCACCCCACCGCCTCACCCCCCACCCCCACACCCTGTGCCCCCGTCGACCTCAGGCCCTGTCCTGCCCCCAGTGTCAGACTCTGTCACCCACCAGGGTTTCCCGGGTGCCAGGTGCCACCTCTTCCAGGCAGCCTTCCCTGATCCCCCCAATCCCCTACCCACCACCTGACTCTCTCTGGGACAGGTTTTCTCAACCGTGGCTCTGTTGACACTTTGGACCAGACCATTCTCCAGGCACAGGACTGGTTTGAGCATTGTAGGACATTGAGCAGTATCCCTGGCCTCTGCTCCCTTGATGCCCCCCCACCCAAGCCCCCATTCAAATGCCCCCACCCTGTTGAGCGCCGTGTCGTGAGGATGCAGCCTGCTCTGCACCTTGGCGCCCAACACACCCCGCGTGCCCTCTGTAGCGCTCACTGCGTCTCCTGCACCCCCCATTAGATCCAGGACTCCCAGAGAGCCCAGGCAGCGCGCCTGCTCTGCCTGCCTGACCCACCAAGTTCCGTGAGCAGAGCAGCGTCTCCAGCTCTGTCCTCGAAGCCTCGCGCTTTCTGCCATAGAACGGAGTCTCAGTAGACGCTTCCTGGGTCACGATCAGGGCCGGTGGAATGCACCCTGCACCCAGCGGTCAAGCTCTGCCTGCAGTTGTACATACCCTGACCGTGCGAGAAAAAACTGCAGGGAAGTCAAACACACACACACACACACACAAAGATACAACGTGAATTATGAAGTTTCATAATAACCAAAGTTCTCATTTTAAGGTATTTTTTCATTTTATATGATAGCTTCAAACACCTTTTTAATCATAAACAAAAGGAAAAGCTCAAATTACAATTATTTCAAATCCTACCACAAATTTAAAAAAACACAGATGGATCATTGATGGAATGTAAGTTATGTCCACATTTAGTAAAATTAAAGTCTATATTTCTATATTACTTGTTAAAATAAAATATTCTGCTCATTAAAAAAAAAAAAAAAAAAGTCATTTGGAATCACCACAGCTATTCCTGTTCTCCGGGAAGATAAGATAGGAGGCCTCCTGCGCAATCCCCAGCCCTTGCTGGAGCTCCGCTGGGTCAGAATGCATGGGAGCCAGTGCAGTGCTATTGGGAGAGTGGCCCTAAGTGGGCTCGCTCGGGTGTGGTGTGCTGTGGTGTGGTGTGCTTGGTGTGCTGGTGTGGCTTAACTGTTATTGAGGACATCACTTTGTGACGCATCTGCCCTCTGGGCACACGACATATAGCTAGACTAGGTGGGTTTAGAGAGAGAGTGACCGTATAATTTATCTTCCAAATCGGACACTTGGGCGAGTGCAAGGGGCACCCCCGATCTTTCTGCAAGTGGGGACGGTCCTGGCAAGCTGGTGTCCCCCGCCCCGGCGCTGAGCTTGCTTCCCCAGAGCTTGCTGCTGGCTTCTCTTTCCAGCCTGGCCCCGTCCAGCCCGGGCTTCCCGCCTTTCTCCCACTCTCTCACCTCCACTCCATCGTTTCTTCCACCTGGCACCCCCCCCCCCCCCCCCGAGGTTCAGTGTGGCGGCCCCCTCCTTTCTCAGCCCCCCCATCAGCGCACCCCCATCTCTCAAAGGCCTCAGCTAGCTGGTTGGGGCTTCTCTAGGGTGTGTTGGAGGCCTGCTTCTCTCTGAGGCTGGGGTTTGTGCCCAGGACAGGGGCTGGTCCTTCGTGAATGTTTAGGGAGTAAATGTTTTGGGTGGGTCTGTTGGTGCTGGCACCCCAGCCCTGTAAGCAAACCAAGCCAAGGGCCAGAGCTCCCCCAAACCTGGTCCCGCTTGGCCATGTGGTAATATTGGGGCAGCAGTGCCGTTTCTGTATTAGGATGGCGACTTGTCTGACCCGGGCAGACCAGGATGGCCACGCAGCCCCGTTCTGATGTCCCTTTGAAAAGAGAAGAGCCAGCTTTTCCCCCCAGGGAAGGCCAGAGGCTCCTCGCTGCACCAGGCCTGTCTCTGGGGGGCTCAGGGCAGTGGACGGTAGGTGGCGCTGTGAGCAAGGTGAGGCTCTCCCTCCGTTCCACGGAGGAGCCCAGCATATACACCGGTCCCCCCGTAAATATCCTGTCCTAACCCTGCAGTGGCCCCTCCCCAGGCTGAGACCCTTGGAATCCCCTTGCTCGGACTACTCCGCTTCTGTCTTTGGACTCCCCTATACCTCATTTCCAGATGCCCCACATGGCTTTGCAGGGAGGACCCCAGCCCGCCTCGGGGGGCCCCTCTCTCACCCCTTGTCCCTTGTGTCCCTCTTGGGGGTCTGTGTTTCTCCACTTTACCCTGTCCTGGCCCTGTTAGCCCTGGGCTGGGAGAGGGAAGAGGCCAGGGACTTCCCTGCCGGAGCTGGCACTTGAGGAGCAAGGCGAGCTTTGACGTCGGTGGTGAGATGGCAAGATCAGGATTCGATTGACTGCAGAGGCTCACAGCTGAAGAGGAGCCACAAAGAGCATAAATACAGATAGTGGGGTGGCAAGGCGCCTGGGGCGAGGGGTACCTCCAGCTGAGAGGGTCGGCCGCCCGGGGGGCAAAGCTGAGATGCCACAGCTGGGCTTCCCAGAGGAGATCAGGGGGGACTGTGGGGACCCGTGGAGGGGTCCCTGGATGCCATGTCTGCGAGAGGCTGGTGACAGGCCAGGGATTGGAGTCGGCCTGTGAACTGGCTGTCTAAGACCTTGCTCCTATCTGGCTTGGCAGTCTGGCTCCCAAGCCATGGCCATGTCCCCACTGGGCTCCGAGCCGGGGTTTCGGGACCAGACAACCTCTTCTTCTGCCAGGGGCAGCTTGCGTTTTTGGGAGCTGGGCTGGCCAGTACTGCTGGGGGGCCTTTGGAGGGTTTTGCTTGTGGCAGAGCCAGCTGGCAGGCTGAGCTGACCAGGACCTTGGCTCCAGGAGCCCAGCACCCTGGCCGGCTGGTCGCTTGTCCCTTTGGACACTGGATCACTCCCAACTGCCCCTGCCACTGGACTCCTACCCTCGGAGTGTCAGGCTGCTCCCTTCCTTCCCTCCCTCCTTTGCCGGCTCAAGGGCAGATGTGAGCTTCAGCGGGTAGCCCAGCTCTGAGCACCCCCACGGCCCCTCCGTCTCAGAGCAGAGGCTGTGGCAGTGAGCAGCACTCCGTTCAGAATCACCGTGTCCTGGCAACATGGTGATGAAGCAAGAGAAGAGGCACCTAGAACTGGGTCAGTGCTGAGTCTTTGTCAGAGCGACACAGTTAGGGATGAAAGGGGAGGGAGGGCTGGAGAAAGCTCCCCCGACCCGAGGCCCAGGCAACACCCCTTTTGGGTGGGGTCCCCTTCCATCCACTCTTCCTCCCCCATGGGCTGCTGATATCCTCGAAGCACTACCGGCAAAGTTTTCTTAGGAAGTCCCTGCTGGGTGAGGGGTCTAAGAAGTCCTCCTGGGGCGGCTTCTCCTTGGCGTGGCCTTGCCGGCGTGGCCATCAGCACACAGGGCTTCATTTCAGGCCTGTGGGTTGGGGTTGGGGTTGGGGTTGGAGGGGTGGAGTTTATCACCTTAGGTTTCTGTAGGTGACCTTGGCAGGCCTGGCCCGCTTCCCTCCACCTTTATGTGGCTCTCCATGACCTTCAGCTTGCAAGGGAGGGTTGTTCATGGCCTGGGAACCCCCACCACCATCCCGCATCATCTCTTGTGACTTCACCACCCTCCCCCCACCCCCAGAGCTCTGGCCATCTGCTCCACCTGCCCCTTTGCAGGCATGGGCTCTCGTGCCTTGGTGCCTTTACACATTCCGTTTCCTCCTCCTGGATCGGCTCCTCCCACCTAACCCCCTGCCCCGGCTGACTCCTGCTTTTTCCTTATGAGTTTTTTCACCCTTGAGCAAGCCCTCCTGTGCCCTGACCCCAGGGCATCCCTGACTCTCCCCGTTGTGTCTCTGAATATGGCCCCATTTCTGGCTAATGGTAGTTTTGTGTAGTGCCTCCTCCCTTTGACTGAACGCTCTTGGTGGCTGAGGACAGAGTCTGCAGCCCCTTGGACCCTGGGGCCCAGTATTGGGGGGATGAGTGGAGGAAAGGTGTCAAAACCCTGCTAGCCTCAGCCCGAGAGGACATGGGGTCAGGGTCCTCTTTGCCCGAGCCTCCCTTTCCCCGGTGTCAGATAGGGTGGTTGGGGCGGTAGGGCCTCGCTGTAGCCCAGAGTGCCTGCAGGAAGTCCAGGAGGCTGCAGCCACGGGCAGCTCAGGAGGGGATGCTAGCATCACTGTTGCTTGGCCCCAGGGACCCAGGAGCCAGCCTGTCCTCCTTTGCTTTACCCTAGCCCTGGCTCGTCTTCCGCTGGAAGTTCCCGAGGCATGGCTTTTGGACTGCTCTCACCACTAACTCGCTGCTTCGTGACTCTGGGCAAAGTGCTTTGCCTCACTGACTCCCTGCTTGCCTCATCTTCCTTCCGGAATGGTGGTGGCCCCTGCTCCACTCTCCCTGCCAGTGTAATTGGAGAAGCTTTCCAGGAGGGAGGCTTTGGAAAGCCCTGAGAGCCCAGTGGCATGTTTGGCTGGAAGGAGAAGCTGCCGTGGGAGCCATCTGGTTGGAGGAGCTTCCGGAAGAATCTTAATCTTGCATCAGCGCCTTAGTCTTTGCCACTGCTTCTCCGAGCTTCAGGCCGAGTGCTTTCATTTAGCTCCCCAAACTCAGGCCCAGAAAATTTCCACAGCTTAGAGAGGCATCGCGAGGAGGATTTACGCAACTGGTGACCCCTCCTCAGGGAGAGGAGACTCAAGATGATGGCACCCACAAGCCCAGCACACGCCAAGGGCCCACACACCAGCCGTCATTGTCCGTGTCCGCAGGCTCTCAGGCTCTTCGGCTGCCCCCGTGGCAGCCCCACTCCCCACCCTCCCCGTTCCCCACCAACCTTGGTGCATGGACATTCAGAAGGGGGTTGGCAGTTAAGACGCCTCGTTACATTTCCGAGAAGTTGGGTTATCGTGTGTGGTTGCCGTGGACCCTGAGATGACGGTTTCTTCAAAAGAGGGGACCCTAAGCCTGGGCCTGGGGTACTGGGCTCCTGTGGGCCTTTGGTGACTGGGGAGCCTGGGCCTGCAGTGGGGGGTTCTGCACATAGGCCCAGGGATGCCATGGGCAGTCTTGGAGAGAGGCAGGGATCAAAGCCAGGGGCCTGCTCCAAAGGTGCCGGGTAGAGAGAAGGAGAGTTCCGGTAATCTGATGGGCAGTCCTCTGTGTCTTCTTCCTGCCCTCTCTTCTCATTCTTCTCCTCCTGTCTTCACCAGGATTCGATCCTGGGAACCTCTGATGTGGGAGAGAAGCATCCTACTGCCTGCGCCCTTAGTTCCTGTTTTTTTTCAGTGCATCTCGTCTTGGCTCTCCCTTGTGTCACTCTCCTGTTATGTCATCTTGTTGCGTGGCTTGGCAGGGACTGGCGGTGCACCCAAGTACAGGGCCTGGCGGCACACGTTCCTTCTATATTTTTCTTTATTTTTACCAGGAGGTCCCAGGGATCGAACCCAAGTCCCTCCATATGGGAGACGGACGCCCAACCATTTGAGCCACATCCACCCCCCACGTATTCTTATAATACTTAATATTATCATCATCACTCTCGCTCCTACTACTTTTGTATGTCCTCAGTGTCCCCATAGCTAGCACAGGGCCTGGCCATCCATGCACCCCATCTGGAAGGTCCCTTGGGGATCATCCGGTTCAGTTCCTGGATGGCCCAGAGAGGTTGCTGGCCTTGCCCGGGTCACACAGCAGCGAGCACACAGCCTGGCCTCGCCGCTGGACTCTTGCCCTCACACCTCCCTCCCACCTCACCCCTGGAAGGTCTTTTGGGTGCACAGTTGTGTCAGGTTTGTGGGGGAAATAGTCCTAGCCGGGGCTGGAAGGAACAGGCCAGTCCCCGCGGCAGGAAGAGGCTCCCAGTATCTGTTGTGTCCGCCCCACGGCCTGTGCCCAGAGCGTGGCCCACACGCGTCCCCAACAGCCGGCTTCCTGGCTGCTGTGTGCCACACCAATATCAATATTATGACTGTACTTGGGACTTCCTGGGGGCTGGTGCACGTGGCTACGAGGGGAGGGCAGGCCATGTGGGGAGGCCACGTGCAGTTGATGTCCCATTCCAGGGGCAGGGTGGACGCATGTCGTTGAGTCCGGGGAGCCCCATGGCCGGAGACCGTCCCCCTGCCCTGTCTATGACCCGCTCACCCTCAGGGGCCTAGTGAGGCCAGGGGAGGGGCGTGGCATCTGAGCACACTGATACCCATGAGCTGGGGGACCCGGCTAGGTTGGTGGCTTCTGGGAGCCTCTGTTTTCTCCTGTGGAAAATGGGCAGAGAAGTAGTGGCCTCACAGGTGGTGGTCAGGACTGGAAGAGACAGATGCAGCAGTGCCTGGAGGCTTCTCTCTCCTCACCTCCCAGCGGTGGCTCAGGACGGCCCTGGGGTTCAGGGCATGGCCCAGTGTGGCCGGTGCTTAGGACATAGTGGGGCATTGGAGCACAGCCTCGGGCCAGGTCCTTCACCTCCACTCCCTACCTCAGTTTCCTCACTTGTCAAAGGGAGTAACAATCGGTCGGGCCTCCCAGGGTGGCTGTGAGGACAGAATGAACGGATCCCGTGCACCCGGGAGCAGAGCCAGGTGCGTGGTAAAGCTGGACAAGCGGAGCTGTTGGCGGCCATTATTTCTGAATTCCTCCACCGCCCACACACGCCCATGGACGATCGGGGCCCAGCAGATGTCTTTTAGGGGGGTCCCACTGGGCCCAGCTTTTTATGGAGGGCCCCCTTTTTCCGGGGGGGGGGGGGGCGGGGGAGGAGCAAGGGGAGTGGACAAAGAGCTGACTGCATGTGGCCCCTGACCAGCCCTGATGGACTAGCCCCCTGGGCTTGGCAGTTCCAGGAGGCAGTTGGTAAAACGGCGCTGCCGGGAGAGGGAGAGTACGAGGACAAGTCCCAGCCCACCAGACGCAGGGCCCAAGTGGACTCCAAGTCAGTCAGCTAGAAAGAGTGTGGGGGTGGGGGTGGGGCAGCAAGAGCAGGGTGGGCAAGGTTAGGGGTGCAAGGAGGGAAGGTCGGGGGGCAGGGCAGAGTTTGAAAAAGGAGCCTAGAGAGATGAGGCTGCATAAGTGGCCTCTTCTGCACCCTGCCCAGGAGCTTGGTCCCCTTGCTGGGAGGCAACAGGGAGCCTGTGAAGGAGGGGGAGGAAGTAACTCCATCTCTGAGAATGTAGGAAACCCTTGCAGCCTACTCACACACTGGGACAGGCTCCTACTCTCTGTGGGGCCTGCTGGGTCCAGCAGCGCCACCCAGAGGGGCTTGGAGCATCCCTCTCCTCTCAGGTCTTTCTCAGAACCCCCTTTGAGTGGGGGTTGCAAAAGAGCAGAGCTGGGGGCCGCAAGTACTTGAGTTAGAGTCCAGCCCCGACTCACGTATTAACTGTGTAGCTTTGGGCAAGTTACTTGGCTGCTCTGAGCCTCAGCTGCCTCCTCAGATACCCTCTACCTTGGTCTCCCCTTGGTGATGTGGTTAGATGCTGTGTGGCCCTGGCTGGCCTGGGAGAGGTGGGGTGCTGTCCCTCCTCTCCCAGAAAATGCCCACGATCCCTGTCCTCCCTGAGGACAAGGATCCTGAAGCCTTTCCCTGTCGGTGCCCAGTCCCCATCATGGGGAACTTTCAAGACGGATCTTTGCTGTAATTGGCCGGTACTGGATCTCTGTAAGCCTGGTAGAGACCCTCACAGCGGGTTACAGCAGCCTCCCCTGCCTCCCAGCACCCAGGACCCGGGGTGGAGGGGACCCACCTAGGCTGAGGGAAGTGAGGGCTGGACGGGAGCCTGGTGACTGGGAGGCCTGCAGAACCCCCATTTCCCCATCTGGGCCTTTACTGCTCTCACTGAGCTGAGACTCTCTCTGGTCCCTCTCTGTGCTCCTAGGGTCTCACAGGAATCCCAGCGGTGACTCTGACAGGACCAAAAGCTCATCCCAATTCCCCACCTCCCTCAGGTGCCTCTCCCCATGCCGGGTGGGCCTCCCACCCCGTTAGACAGCTGCTCCCTAATTAAGGCAATCTGCATCCTCTCCTTGAGGTCCTGCTCTGGCTGGCCCACCATCGGCTGGCACTTGCCCTGCCCACCAGGCTTGTTGCCTGCACTCTGCCTCAGTGGGCTGAGCGCCAGCCTCAGCCACAGTGCTTCAGACCCAATCCCGGTCCTGCCCACCTAAAATGAGGCACCAAGCCTCCTGGACCCTCAGGCTCTTCTGTCCCAATAGGCATGGTGGTGTTTAGCTCCAAAGCAGGATGCTAGAGACAAAAGGAGCCAAGACCAGAAAGTCCTGCCTTCCTCAGGACCCCATGCCTCCAGCCTCCTCGGCCTCCCCTTCCCTGAAGGCCTGCATTGAGCAGAGTGTGCGTCCTGTAACTGGCCCCTTGGGGAGCAGGCAGGAAGGTTTGGGGCCAGACCAGCCTGAGGGTAGGCCCCCCTAAGTGCTTGTCAGCTGTGCAACTGGGGCAGGGCCTGCAAGGCCGCTGGGACTCAGTCTCCTTGTCTGTAAAATGGGGGCAGTGCCACCTGCCTTACCAGGTGGTGGAGGTGGTGTGACCAGGTGGCAGAGACGCAGTCTAGTTTCTGCTTGATGGTCACCATGCAGCCGGGGCAGGCATGGGGCAAAGTGAATGGGTCTGGATGTATTTGGAGGTAGTCAAGGTCAGACCTGCTGATGGACATGACCCCTAGTATCTGGATTGAGGTTGTCTTTCCAACCAGACCGAGTGTGGCTCCGAGCTGCTCTTGGGTACACTGGTACCCGAGTGGGCATGGGGCTATAGTGATGGGGAGATAGAACAGCCGGCCTCAGAGGCATTTGCTGTGTGCAGGGGCAGCTGTGAAAGGAGCATGCCCCCTACCTGGTACACCCCTCATGGGAGGGTGAGGGTTTGGGAGGCCATGGGCCCAGCAGGACCAACATGCTGCATGGAGGCAAAGAGGAGGCACAGTAGGTGCAAAGGCACTGAGGCAGCTGAGGAGCTGGGAAAGTGGAGGAACCCAGAGGCTGTGAGGGAGGCAGGGGAGGCGAGGTGTCTAGAGGAAGATTGTGACTTTGTGAAGGCCCCAGGGCATCCCACCCCCAGCTACTTTTACACCTTGCCCACTGCACACGGCACAACACAGTGGTCCTCACATCCCATTTCCTTTGCAAATGGTGGAGTTCCCACTCCTGGTGCCTCCCCTGCACATGAGGGCACCTGAGCTATTTTCTCAATTCTCATTGCTTTGAGTGGCTTGTTCGGCCTCTGTGGAAAGAGCGAGGAGGCTTCAGCTGCACCACCTCCCACCTGAACAAGGGCTCAGAGGCCCCCAAGAACCCACCAGAACGCAGGCTGGGACCCAGAGAGTTGCGGCAGCCGGGGGCCTGGACTTACCCTTCTGGAACTCAACTTCCCCATCTGGGCCTCGGGCATCCCAACCCCAACCTCATGGGGTGGCTGTGGGGGCCAGGAAGCCTGAGGGGTCATGTTGGCCAGCCTCTCCCCGCTACCCTCTAGCTTTCGGTTAGGTGCTCCATCCAGATGCTCAATTTTCAGAGAACCCGAAGGCAGCAAACACACGTGGTGCTTTGGCCACATCAGATGCTCATGTAGCTTTTAGAGCTGATTCGGGGGCTGGTTTGGGTCTGGCTCAGTGCCTGCTCATCATGATGAGTGCTGGGCACAGGTGGGCAGGTTGTCATCAGGGTAGAGCTGAGGGTCCTGTTGGGCAGAAGGATAGCCAGCAGGTTCCTCCACTCCCTGTGCCCCAGGCTCAGGATGGAGTGAACTGAGATGCTGCCTCTGGAACAACAGCTACCCTAAGTGGGCAGTGAGGCTGGGTCTCTACCCTCCCTCCCCAACCTGGGGCTGCATGGAACCCCTTCTCTAGGGTTACACTGGGCACTGGTGGGGAGACACTGCCTGCCCTGAGACCCGAGACCCAATATAGGAAGTGAGGTTGGGGCAGAGGAAAGGGAGGGGGTTCAGAGATAAAAACTCTGAGTCAGCACCACCCCCACCCCAGTTTTGTGATATAGACCTAGAAGACAATGGTTCTGGAAAGTTCCTTCTCACTTGTCAGAAGAAGGAACACTGCTAGCCTCATGGGGAGTCTGAACTGCCCCGCGGGTGCTGGGCTGGGCTGGAGCAGAAGCCCACCCTCTGCTAGCGAGGGGCTCTGATGAGACCCCCAGCTTCCTCTGCTTCCCTGGCCCTCTGTAGGCTCCAACCCTCCAACATGCGTCTGGCCCCTCTGCCCCCTCACCACCTTAATTCTGCCTTACCACCACCACCTGCCCCCTCTCCAGCTCCCACCCTTTTGTTTTTTGTTTTTTTTTCAAAGATTTTTATTTACCTATTCCTCCCCTCTCTCGTCATTTGCTCTCACTGTCTGCTTTCTGTGTCCATTCGTTGTGTGCTCTGTCTGCTCGTCTTCTCTTTAGGACGCACCTGGAACCGAACCTGGGACCTCCCATGTGGGAGAGTGGCACTAAATTGCTTGAGCCACCTCCGCTCCCTGCTTTGTTGTGTTTCTCACTGTGTTTCCTCTTTGTGTCTCTTGTGTCAGCTCGCTGTGCCAGCCCATTGCGTCAGCTTGCTGTCTTGCTCGTCTTCTCCAGGAGGCACTGGGAACTGAACTCGGGACCTCCCATGTGGTAGGAGGGTGCCCAAATGCTTGAGCCACATCCACTTCCCCTCCCACCCTTTTTGAGGGGCTGGTCGAGTGCTCACAGAGCCTGCCGCTTACCACCTGCCTCTACCACTTACCAGCTGGGAGATTCAGTTTCTCCATCTGTTAACCAGGAATCACAGGCGTGCCTGCTCACAGGGTCGTTGCAAAGATTCAGCAAGGTGGCACACGTGCAGGCCAGGAGCCCCCATCCTGGAGAGCACAGGGGCTGGGCGCGATCTGTGAATGCTGGTGAATAAATGAACAAACACGCATGTGCCCATCGAAGCGCCTGCCCCCTTTCCACTTCTGTGCTGAGGGTCCTTGAAATCGCTCTGGCTGTCGTAGTGAAATCCTGCGATTAGAGGATGCATCTTTGGGCCCACGCAGCTCCTGGCTCACACTGTCCAGCTCCTACACGGCCCGGGCCGGCCCTGCTCTCGATCAGCTGCGCGTGAAGGGCCATTTGTGCTTCCAATTCCCAGGTTGGTTCCACTTTAAAGCAGGGTATTGGGAGCTGTGTATAAACATCTGGGCGTTTATATCGTCCACTGGCAGGAGCCTTACCCCTGTCTACCGAAGGGGAGAGGCCCGACCCCACGCAGCAGCGGGGGGCAGAGGTGAGTGCCCATCTCCTAATGCTGTTTGCTGCCTGCTGAGAGCTGGGTGTGTGCGGGAGACAGACAAGGAGAGTAAAGGCGAGCTGTGAAAGCGCTGTACGTGCTTGGGACCCCAAGTCCTCTGGGCTCGGCCTCCGCCTGCCTCCCCCAGCTCTCCCCAGGCCGGTGAGGTCGCACCCCGAGAAGCCTCCCCAGCCCTGCGCAACGGAGCAGCCCCCCTCCCCAGGCAGGGCATGTGCCAGGCAGGAGGGCCCGGCGCCCTGTTCCCTGCCAGGGAGAACCAGCTCCCCCTGGCACCTGGGAACTGCCGTTGCTCTTCCAATGAGGAAAAGGAAATAAAAGGGGGAACAGGGAGAGTTCTGCACAGAAGATGTTTCTAGATTTTTCTGGATTTTCCAAGGAGGGAGACAGTGTTGGAGGGAACCTTGGAGCTTCTCCGCCCTGTGGCCTTGCTTGGTCCCCAGGGGCTGATGAGGAAGATCCCTGTGGACAGTCCCTGGACACACAAGAGGGGGCGAGCAAGGAATGCGGGATGCCCCCGACATGGCTGAGAGCCACGGGGACTTAACAGGGTGCCTCACCAGTGAGCGGAGCTGTCCCCCTGGAATGCTCCAGAAGCCAGGGCTTTGCGACAAACCCCTGCTGGGGACCTGGGAGGCTTTTCCAGTGCAGAGTCCTTACTGCACCCCCCAACCCGGGAATTAAGGGTGATGACGGGCCCCCCGAGGATGACTTCCAAGGGGGCACCCCCACTGCAGGCAGCCCGCCAGGTCGGGAAAGCAGCGGTGGGGTCCCCTTGGCCCAGGTGGGGCTCCCACGGGGGGCCTCTGTGGCCTGGTCGGAAGAGGCTGAGCCACTAACCCCTTCCTGGCCATGTTCCCAGGATTTGAGACAAGAGGACAGGGTGTGTGGGGACATCAAAGCCTTTCTAATCCCCCCAGCCTGCCAGGTGCTTTCACACCTCCATGGAAAGCTGCCCCAGCTTGTTTCCATAAAGAGAAGGCAGAGTTGGGGGTTTCTGGAAGTGGGGGCAGTGAGGGTATGGGACCCCCACAGGCTCTAAATCCGCTGCTGCCTCCAGACAAGAGGCAGCCCTCAGCACCTCCCCAAGACTGGAGGGGGACATGTAGGAGGGCGGCACTGCAGTCGAGGCCCCTGGGGGGCACCGCCTGGAGAGTCAGGTGTAAGCTCCAATGGCCTAATTTTAGACCTCTGGTCTCCATGTCAAAACGACAGCTGTAGAATTAAAAAATATAAAAAAGGGACCATGGCTAGCCGACCCCGACCCCTGGTTAATGATGTCAGCTCACTTCTGCAGGGGAAGGAAAGGAGACCCACCCGCAGGCCCCCCCTCCCCCGTCTGTCTGTCTGCCTGTGGGAGCCGGCCCGGCCTCCCCCTCTGCAGCCAGAGGACCCCCACCCAGGGGCCGTCTCCTGAGTTTGTTGCGACCTGCCACAGTGGGGGCTGGTTTTCACTCCTGGGCAGAGACGCCAGGACAGTTGGTCAAGTGGGAGGGGACGTGGTGGCCGCCTGGGTCAGAGCCCCCCCCCCCGACTAAAGATGAACAAGCTGGGCCCCCAGGCAGAGTTCCTGGGCCCTTGAGGTCACCCAGCTTATCCAGTTGCCTCCTTGGCCTAAGTGAATTTTCCAGAAGAGTCGAACCTGAAATGCCCCAAGAAGTTATTTTTGTCCCTTCTAAAGTCACACCTGCTTTCCCTGCCCTCCTCAGGGGCACGGGGGCTCTAGCTTCACCCCGTCGACTACTCTGGGGCACCGTCAGGGTCACACGTGTACACATGGAGACTGACGTGCTGTGGCCCCAGTAGCTCCCTCTTTTTAGGACCTTCTTGCCTGTTCCAGTTTTCCTGCCGCCTCCTTTGCTGAGACTCCCAGCGGCCAGCCGGGGGCCCTGGCCTTTCTGCCTTCCGACCTGCTGCTTCTCGTCGGCTGTTTGGGGCCTCCCCATGATTGGGCTTGTTAAGAGTCATGGGTAAAAGAAAAGCCTGTCAACCCTGAGATAGGCTACCCTGTCAGTTTTGTTCTTCATGCCCTGGGCTTGGACAAACTGGGGGTTCCCTCCCGGGAGGGGAGACTGGCAAGAAGCTGCAGAGCCTTCTTCCACTTCCATGGTCAAATCCCACCTTCCCATGTGGGACCCCCTACCCTCTGTGCTGTTGTGATGTTTAAATTAAAAACCTTTAAGTCAGTAGTTCGGGCGCATGGTAGAAATCCAAACAGTGTAAAAAGGCATGGAGGGAAAGTGTCTCCTTTGTGCCCCTTTCCCCTGCGCCCCCGTGCCAGTTTCCAGGTTGTGCTGTGCACGGACAAGCATCTCTTGCCTGCCTGGACGGTGGCATCTGCTGCATACTGTCCCCATCTTTCCCTAAGTAAACAGGAGCCGATGTCCTAAAGACTGAGGAAAAGTAAAGCAGATGGAGCCTTTCTTGGGCACTCAACCCGCTGCTGTATTAACCCTTTAAACATCGCGCCGCCCCCAATGGATTTTGGAGATTGTCCATCTACAGATCTGCCGCCCTCTTTCTAACAGTTGCAGAGTATTCCCTTGCGTCCTCTAAGCTGCTCATCCAGTCGCCCGCCAATGGAGTTTTAGGTGGTCTTGGACTTTTCCTACTAGAGCAGCTCTCAGGTGCATGTCCTCCTACTACCGGCACGTGTGGGCAAATGCGTCGAGGCTCTGTTCCTGAACCCGGGGTTACCAGCCCAGAGACCCGGGTGGGTGGAGCTGAGATGGGGCTCTGCAGGGAGCAGGGCTGTGTGTGCAGGCCCCAGACCCTGTGTCCTACCCGAAGAGTGGCTTGCGCCCTTTGCCCGTGAGAGCCCTGGGGGCCCCCCAGATCCCGCCCCAGCTTTGCATCTGCAAAGCCAGCATAAGGCTGCTGTTTCCAGCCCCCCTCGCTCAGTGGCGTGGAAAGGAAATAGAGACCATCCCTGGGGACGGCGAGCTGCAGCCGTTCCCAAACAGGAGAGATCGGGCTGTTCTGTTGCGTCCCTCCCTTCGGGTGATAGAGAACCAGAAGCATCCCTGTCCTCAGAGGTCAGGGGAACATTCTGGCTTTGGGGGGTGGGGGGCAGTTAGTACAGAACACAATATTTTGAGACCCAGCTGTACCCGGGGAGAAGAGAAAGTTCCCACCTCAAGGACAGTCACAGCAGCCCGCGAAGGAGCTTAGCTCGGGTTTCTCTCAGGACCCTGCCTTTTCATTGTGCTCCTGCCTTTGGCGGCTTGAGCTCCCCACCAGCCCCTGCCTGCTCTGACAGCCGCCCCCCTGCTCTCCCCTGCCCCTCCACTCTCCCCTGCCCCTCCGCTTTCCCAGCCCCCTCCACTCTCTCCTGCCCCCCTGCTCTCCCCTGCTCCCCCTCTGCTCTCCCCTGTCCTACATGCTCTCCCCTGCCCCCCCCCATTGCTCTCTAGCTCCTCTCTTCCCATGCATGCACAGCGACGAGCACACACTGCACATCGGCCCTGCTGAAAAGCTGAAAGCGTCCTTGGGCCCAGCAGCAAAGCATCGCATCCGCCTGAGGGGTCGAACAAAAGGTCCCCAACGGCTGTTGTGACAAACAGACCACAGCCGCGAGATGCCAACCCAGAGCGGGGGCGGGGGCGGGGAGGAGCTGGGCCGAGGGCATGGGAACTTTCTGTCCTATCTGTGCAGCTTTTCCGTCCATCCGAAATCATTCCAAAGTAAAAAGACTCTTTACAGAAAATGCAGCTGGGGAGCCCACACCGTTGCCGGCCAGGGTGTCGCAGTTCAAGCACTTTTGGCCTTGCCGTCCCCTCCACGCGCCATCTGAGCAGGTCCTGCCTTCTCTTCTCCAAGGTCTGTGCCCACCGTCAGGCTCTCATGGGCTCTGGCTATGGACTTGACCCTTGGGTGGATAGTGTCCCCCGAAGAGCCTCCGGGTCCGTCGAGGGCACCCGCTGAGATGGCCTCTTTTCCTGCCTGAACGCCTCTGAGTCCTCATGGGCCACAGCAAGCCCAGAGAGCCTGCACCGACTAGGGCATGGCCCTGGGCCCTTGGTCTGCCCCTGCACCTCCATTTCCCTGTCTGCGGCCTGGGGGTCACGGCGACACCTCCCTCATAGGGTTCTTGCGAGGACAAGGGGGACCGCCGCACCCCTCAGGGAAGATCTGCATGTAGGGGTGTTGGTTGATTTGGGTAAAGTGACACTGCCAGCCCCTGCGCTCAGTGGCCTCCCGCTGTGTTCTTACTCAGCAGCCCTTAGTCACCACACACCCTTGCTTCTTTCACTTCCCCTCTTCCTTCCAACTTCCCCACTCCCCGCACCTGCCTCCCCCCTCGTCATGGCGCTTGGAGTGATTTCTCCACGTCCAGCAGGTTCTGAGTGTGATTGCGGCATCCACTGTGCCACAGGGTCCAAAATCCTTTCCGGAAAGAAGGGCCTGGTGGAAGGAGGAAGGCAGAACTCGAACAAAGGCTGCACCTCATTAGGTGAAAAGCCTGAAATCGGAACCACAACCATCCACCCCCACCCGACGCCCGGATGTTGGGGGCGTCCCAGCAGGTTCGGGGGAGGCGTGTCCATGACATGCCAGCCTCTTTGCTGTGGGATCCCGTCAGGGGGCCCAGAGCTGACGCTCTGCGGCTGCCCGAGGTGGGGGTCTGTGGGTGCAGAAGGGTGGCCAAGCCCTCCCAAGCCTGGGGTGTGGGAGCCGTGAGGGCAAGGTCCGGCCGCTGTTGTGGACGTTTCGCCTCAGCAGGTGTGAAGGTCTGAATTACCCACTGAATTACTTCCTATCGGACTCCCCAGCCTGTCACTGCAAGCAGCCTGCCTTCGCAGCCGAGCTGCCGAGAGGCAACCTTGGGCACTGCCCATGGGAGAGCAGCCCTTGGCTGCTGGAGGGCAGCTGGGAGTGCGGGCAACGGCCCCAGTCCCCGAGAGCTGCAGCCCCCCCGAGCCCCTCCTGCCTCAGGCCCCGTCTCCAAGGCCTGCGGGGGCTTGGCCGGGGGCAGTTGCCCACCCCAGCCACCCCTCTTTTTTCCCTGTCCTTTGCTTTTTTATTTTATTTTTTTCTTTTTAGAGGAGAGGAAAACTAAGCCCTGTGGGAACATGGCAATAATCGGGGTGGGCACAGCCTACTTCTGGGGCGGAAACCCTGCCCAGCTTCCCCCTGTCCCCAGCCTCTCCTTGAATGGGAAGCTGCTCCCTCCTCCCTGGGGCATCCAGACCACCCCCCAGCCACACCCCATGGCATGAAACATGCAGCTGCACCGGAGTTGGAAGCAGTTTGACTTCTGAGTACCTCCTTGCAGGGCGTGGGTGACAAGGGTGCTGACTGCAGGTTCACGGCCCTGCAGCTGCCGCTTCCCCATCTTGTTATTTTATTTCTGTGGCCCTTGCAGGCTTAGCCAATGCCTGAAGTGCTCAGGGCCACTTAAATCCCGTACTGCCCACCACCCGTCCTGCCAGCACGAAGCTGGCACAGGTTTGAAGTCACGCAGTTGTCACTGCAGGCGCCGTCCCTTCTTTGCCCCTGCTGGCAAGGGCTTTGTCGGCCTCAGGGTGCACTGTCCTTCTGCCCGGGCCTGGCTCTGGACACCCCAGGGATTTGGCCGCATGGCTGAGTGCAGACCTGGTGGGGACAAGGTGCAGCTCCATCCCCCAAGCTCACTGGCTGCTTGAGGAGCCAAGATGAGTACGAAGAAGTGCCCTGGACTCAGAGGGTAGGGGACAAGGCAAGGCAGCCAGGGTCTTCCGGAGGGGCAGAACGGAGCAGCGGCAGGAAGACGAGGGGCGAGGGGAGGCTTCTCAGCAGAGTGGGACACTCCCTTTTAATCGGCACGCTCGAGCCTCCAGAAGAGCAGTCAGAGCTCTATGCGCCATCACTATATCTGCTTGTCACGGACACCTTGACATTTTTCCTCAGGCGCATCACCGCAGCATCTCTGAAAGAGCACAGTTCCATGATCACAAAAGAGAACATTCTGAGCAGGAGTGGGGAAGCAGGCGAGAGGAGAGTATGTCCTGCAGTGGAAGGAATGAATGCGCCATTTAGCATCCCCTGCCCCTGAGTGGGACAAGAGGAGATGATCTAGGGTCTGGCCGTGAAGATGCAGAGATGCAGAGTCTCCCCGGGAAACAGGCCAAGGGGACTGAGCCATGGGACGTTGGTGTGGCCTTGGCATGGGGTGATGCGGGAGGGCAGGACTGTGGGGCATGCTGGAGACCCCCTCCACCCTGGACCCAGCAGAGTGGGGCACACGCTGGGCTGGGACACGGGGTGTCCGAGGTCTCAGGGGCAGGCTGAGTTGTCTGAGCGTTCGTGGACCCTCCCAGGCCTCACCTGTAACGCGAATGCACCGACTTCCCCGCTGAGGGCTCACCACGCCTGATTGCTAGACTGCTCTGGAGAGAACAGGCTTTCTAACGGGGCATGCAACCTTGGGATGGAAAAGACCTAATACGTACTCACGAGGGCCCTGGGGGCCCAGGTTGACACGGGAGGAAAGGGCAGTGTGCGAAACGTACCCCCTCTGCTGCCAGGACACCATCTTCTTCCTCCAAAAGTGTATTTCTAGGTCTCCTGATAAAAACGCTAGATGGGGACAGCTTTGGTATCAGCGGTGTGGCTAAAAGGCCTTCCTTTCTGCCCCGGTTCTGTGTATGGACGAAGCTTCTGGGCCAGTGGGAAAGCCCTTGGGCACACGCCTTGCTTGCCAGCGGTGGAGGAAGCGGCCGTCTTTTGCCATCCTCTGGAAATGTCTCTTCTATTCACAGACCTGCGGAGTGTTAGAGCTGGGAAGGATGTTAGAGCCTCCAGCCCAACCCCCTCGTAGTTCACAGATGAGGAAACTAAGGTCGAGATCTGTTCCCGTGGGAAGCTGGTGGAACCTGCTGGAAGGAGTGGGCTAAGGAATGCAGTGCTAGAAAGCACGGGCTCTGAGGTTAAGGCCAGGCTTTCCCTTTCCAGCTGTGTGGCTGTGGGCAAGTTACTTAACCTCTCTGAGCCTCCATTTCCTCACACGTGAAATGAAGGTCCTTCCTCATGGGAGGGCGTGAGGATTCCGGGACTTGATCCACATGGTGCACGGGTGGTCAGGGCTGCTGATCTGGTCCAGGGCTTCTCCTGTCAGCCCCAGCGGCCCTGTAGTCCGTTCCCATAAGGGTGTTAAGACTAAGACCCCTCGAGACGGAGGCTCAATCCTTCAGTTCTTCCTTTCCTCAGTGATGGCAAAGCCTCGGGCTTCACAGGTAGCCAGACCCACCAGGGTGACATCAGTGAATCACGGAATGGTCCAGCTCAGAGTCTACTTTGGGTCCAAAAGGGCAGGAGCTGGCCTGTGTGCCCTGCGACTGGCCTTGAAGGCACCCTCAAAGGCTTCCGCTCTGCCCGGAGCAGTGGGGCCACCCGCCCTCAGGGACCACTTCAAAGGGCAGCTGCAAGTGCCTCAGGGACACCCTGGCCTGCGGCCGTGTCCAATACTGACCTCGTAGCCATTTGCCAAGGGATGCGAGGGACAGTCGCTTGCAGAGTTGTGAAAGGCTATACAGAGGCCGCCATCTTAACACTGGAAGAATTTTCTGGCAGTACCAATGTGCGTGAGTTCTCAGACGCTGCAGAATGGCGCTTCTCATCCAGCCCCTGGGATCTTGTCAGAATGCAGGTTCTGAGGCAGCAGGGCCGGGCCTGGGCGTGCAGCTCGCCTCTCTTGCAAGGCCCCAGGTGAAGCCCCCACCAACCGGGGCTACCCTTTGAGCAGCTGAGTTTGCAGGACATGAGAGGCGGAGGCTAGCCCCCAAGGGAAGGCAGCTTGGAGGAGCAGAACTGCATCCCAAGCACCCTGCTCACATCAGGATGCTAAGAGGAATGGAAGCACCTTCCCCTCATCCTATGCAGTCGTCTCTGAGGACCCCAGACCCGGCGCCAGAGCAGGGAGAGGGGGGCAGGCAGTGGGTGAGGCTCTGAGGGCCCTGACTCCCCTTCCCGTGTGCCCCCCAAGGCCCAGTGAGGAGGAGATAGGACCGTGGGTGTGAAAAGGCCTAGAAACCCCCAAGATGATGTCCAGGCCGGGACCGCAGTCACTGTTATCACTGGAAGGTCCAAGAGACATTCTCTGGTCTTTTTGCTGTGCACTACAATCTTGCTGCAGCTCAGCTCCCTCCCGCCCTGGCAGTGACTGTCCCCGCATTCCCTCCAGAACCCTCCTCAGAGCTGGAGCTGGGCCTCTTGCGTCACTGAGAGGGCTGTTCAGGTGACACTGAGGCGGGGCCCTGGGGAGGTGACCTGGGGGGCTGTGAGGGAGCAGGCGGAGCTCCCCCAGCTCCCCTGGCTGTGTCATGCCAGTCCAGAGGGCTTGGCCCCCCTTTCTCCGGCTTATCTGTGAGGGAGCTTCATTAGGCAAACTGCTTTCCTCGGAGCCGCCCTTGCCTTAAAGGACAACAAGATTAACTGCACCTTCGGGCTCCGATGCTTACATCTAGGGACTTGGCCGGCCCAAGCCGACCTTCCAGAGGCAGCAGGAGGGACGGGTGCTTGGGTGCTGGCCCCCACCCACTGTCCCTTCAGGCTGGTCTCGGAGCAGCACCAGAGGCCAGGCTTCTCCCTGGGCCCAGGCGAATCCCCGCCCTGTTTCTGAGGAGCTGTGTGTTCCAGGGCAGGCCATTGCATCTCTGTGCACCCTAGTGTCCTTGCCTGGGACACGGGCACCCCAACATTTATTGTGGGAGGCCCTAAGAAACAAACACTAGTTGCTGCACACTCCAGTTGAGGGCAGGCCTCTCCAGCCAGGTGGGTGGCCCTCTGCAGCTGGCAGGAGGTGGGGGCCGCTGTGGCACCAGGTCCCGCCCAAACTTCCTGAAGCATGGCTGGTCCCCAGAGCATACTGGGAAACTCTTGGCAGGGGAACTGGGCTCCCCAGGAGGGATTGGAGCAGACAGCTCGTCTCTGCTTGCCTGCTAAGTGGGT
This sequence comes from Tolypeutes matacus, assembly GCA_026826555.1. Taxonomy (NCBI): domain Eukaryota; kingdom Metazoa; phylum Chordata; class Mammalia; order Cingulata; family Chlamyphoridae; genus Tolypeutes; species Tolypeutes matacus. Next base: position 3,612,941 of record JAKSZT010054051.1, read on the forward strand.
ATCAGCAGCCAGTGGTGTGGCGGCCCTGGGGGAGTGGGGGGATGCTCCCCAGGAGAGCTCTCCCTGCACCTGCTCCCGAGATGGCAGGTGGGTGGGCAGGGGCATCTTCGAGAAGCCCCTGCACCTGCCAGGTGTGGGTGATGATGTCCTCCTGCCTGCCTTTTGGGGAGGCCCAGCACTGAGCCTGCCTCGCTCCAGCGGGTCCACGAGGAGGGGAGAGGCAGGAGAAGCTTCACCTCAGAGCCCCCCACCTCTTTCTGACCTCCCAAGCCCTCCCGGCTCCCATCCCTCACCCAGCTTCTGGCCACTGTGCCCTCGTGGGTCCTGACATTTAGGTGCATGCCCACTTCCCTGCTGCGGCAGGGGGTGGGGGATGGGGGCTGGGCTCGTTGCCTCCACCTGGTAAGGCCTTTCCTTCCTCCAGCCCCAGCCCCGGCTTGTTCCTCCCCAACCCCACCATTCATTGCCAAGACATTTTCATCAGCCCAAACAGAAACTTTGCACCTGGGAAGCAGTCACTCACCATTTCCCCCTCCCACCAACCCCCGATAACCTCTAGTCTACTTTCCATCTCTATGGATTTGTATATTCTAGATATTTCATTTAAGTGGGATCATACGCTATTTGTCTTTTTGTGCCTGGCTTCTTTCACTCAGCAGAATGTTGTCTTCCTTGTCATAGCATGTCTCAACGTCATCCCTTTTTAGAGCCGAATAAGCCACTGTATGGCTAGACCACATTTTATTTATCAACTCAAAGGCTGATGGACACTTGGGTTGCTTCCATCTTCTGGCAATTGGGAATAATGCTGCGATGAGCATTGGTGTGCAAATATCTGTTCTAGTCCCTGTCGTCAGTTCTTTGGGGTACATGCCTAGAAGTGGGATTGCCAGGTACTATGGTAATTCTGTGCTAAACCTGAAGGAACTGCTGACTTTTTCCACAGTGGCTGCACCATTTCACATTCCCACAGCAACGCGTGAGGGTTGCTTCATTCGTTTTTATGGCTGAGGCGCCACTGCTGGCACCTCGCATTGTGTTTGCCTGTTCACCTATTGGTGGACCTCTGCATGGCTCCCACTCTGCCACTTTTAGCCATGAGACCCTGGGCAAGGCCCCAAGCCCCCAAGTCTGCAGTCCTCACCTCCAAAACGAGGGCTACAGCACCGCTTGGCAGCTGTCTCGCGAGGAGGGTCATAAAATACAGAAAAACTCGTCCCGTACGAGCGCGTTGGAAAACAGTTTAGCAGCTGCTTGTATTGTCACACACACACTTACCCTACAACCCAGCCGTCCACTCTCGGTGTTTAGTCAGGAGGAATAAAAACCAGACAATTCACACAAAAACTGGTAAGTGGCTGTTCACAGCAGCTTTACTCACCATTGCAAAAACCTGCAAACAACCCCCGTGTCCATCCACAGATGAACGGATAGACAAACGGCAGTACAGGCATACGATAGAATGTCTCTCAGCTAGAAAGAGGAAAGAAGTTCTGCTGCATGCTACCCCACGGACGAACCTAGAGAACCTAGAGTGTTATGCTGAATGAACGCCATCAAACACAAAAGGCCATGCCCCGTAGGGTGCCACCGATAGGCCATCCAGGAAAAGGCAAAACCTTTTGGGACAGAAGAGCTGGGGATGAGGACAGGGGGCTGACTGCAGAGAGGCCCGAGGGAATTTTCTAGGCTGCGTTCCTTGTGGCGGTGGTGAGTGACGGTGGTGAGTGATGGTGTGCATTGTTCACCGAAGGACACCTTCAAAAGGGTGAATATTTATTGTGTGAATTTTACCTCAGGTTTATACCTGACCGGGGGTGGGGGGGAACGCTTTTCAAAGTTCTCCCTTTCAAAATACATCTAATCGTGTTTTTTTTTTTTTTTTTTTTAAATATTTTTGTTTATTGGTTGTTAGATGGGTGTTTTTTGTTTGCTTGTTTTTTAAGAAGGTACTGGGGATTGAACCCAGGACCCTGTACATGGGAAGCAGGCACCCAAACCACTGAGCTACATCTGCTCCCGCTAATCATTTTTTAAAGGAAAAAAACCCAGAAGCTGGCTCACAGTAGGTGCTTATAATAAAACAGTGCTGTTGATGTGGATGATGTTCTCTATCTCGAATGCCCCACCCACCCATCATCCCTGTAAAAGCCGCCCCTCCCCCGCCCCCCGGAAACTCAACCCTCAGCTGCCCCTGGAAACCCTGGTATCCAAATCCCTTCAAATTTCCTTTCCGAGGCAGGCTGAAGGCCATATAAATATTGACCAACGGAGCCCTGGCCGTGTTTTGCACTATATTTGGTTAACAGTTGGAGAGTCACGCCGAGACTATTTTTCCAGGTGAGCCTTGTTTTATTTAGGATAATAATAATAATAAAATCCTAACCCTGCAAAGCCCTGCGTAAATCAAACATTCTAAATGCAGTCAGAAAGCCCACGTGTTCCAGCGCGGCTCAGAGTCGCTCTCTTGGTGAAGCCGTTATCACCCCTCCTGTCCCGTTTCGTGAATGTATTAAATAAATAAAATTTTAAAATAACAGATTTGATTAGCTGAAACAAGGGCTGTGGGATTACTGAAATGCCTCCCCCCGCCCTCCTCGCACCTGTCCCGGGACTTGTTTGTCCTGCGGCGCCCTCTTCCTTGGAGCCGTCCTGTCCACAGATGGGATCTCCGGGGGCTGTCATGTGGCTGTGCTGCGTGGCTTCCTGGCTTCCCTTTGAGGCCGGTGAGAGATGCATCCCTTGAGCATCTTCCCTCCACTATCGTGGAAACTGAGGACCGCTGGGCCTTTCCCTGGTTGGGGCTGGGATTCCAGCACCTCGACTGGTTCCCTACCACCGAGGAGGGGGAGACAGCCACACTGAGTGCCTCCAGAGCCCCTTCTCTGGGCTCATCCCTGGTCCTCCCAGGGGCTGAGCCCCAAGGCGCATCACAGGTGTGTCCACCTGCAGGGGCAGGACATTTGGGTCATGGAGACTCCCGGCTCAAAGGCTGGTCCACGGTTTTCCTTTTCTTCTCCCTTCCCCCATCTCCTATCTCACCCTCCCCCCAGCTCTCCCCTCTAAAAACAAATACCAGTTAGAGAGGAGGCGGCTGGGAAGCCGAGTGTGACTAATGGCCAGATGAGCTGCGCCCGCTGTGATCCTCTTGGGAGGTCACCTCAGGCTGCTGTGACCTGACAATGGCTTCACAGGTCTCCAGCCCCAGTGGATTCAGGAGAGGGGCAGGGCGTGCTGGGTGGAGCTGCATGTCACTGCACGGGGACCTGCGGAATGGCAGGGTCAGGGTCTGCCCTTCTGGGAGATCCCAGCAGCAGTGGCATCTGATACGGGGGCTTAAACCTCCTTGGCCGGACCCCTGTCCCTAGAAGGATGCCAGCTTCCGAGGAACCAGGGGCCAGGAGTGGGGGTGGGGGGGGCTTGGGCCTGAGGGTCCCAGGAGCAGGGGGCAGCAGGCTATGCTGGGGATGGGTGGGTGGCCCAGAGCTCCAGGTCATGGCCACTTTTGTCAACAGGGGTTTAGAGACCCTCACCTGGCCACTTCTGTCCTCAGCAGCCAGCCCTATCTCTCCCCTTTCCTGCGCATCCCCCTCAGCAGAGCACGCAGCAGGCACGGAGGCCTGTGCCATCTGCAGGGCGCATGTGTGCGTGGAGGGGGGCCGTATCTGAGCTGCAGAGCGGCGTGCCCACTCTCCCCACTCCCTAGGCCCTGTTTTTGGAGCTGCCCAAAGGGGTCTGTGGCAGAACAGATGTCCCTGATGGCTCGTGGCAGGCCTCTGTCATGACCTCACACTTGGCCGAGGTCTGCGAAGATGCAGATTTCATCAGTCAACGTGGTGAAGGAGAGCAAGTCAGAGGGTACAACTTGTCAGTCAGCTGTTTCGGAGGCCACTTGTCCATTCCGGCCAGTGGAGGGAGTGAGAGTCCAAACAGATCAGCCCGGAACCTGGAAGCGTCAAGTGTCACTGGGCGGATGTGCCCCCAGCGGCCTGCGGGTGTGACACATCCTAAACTGGGGCAGGCAGCCAGGAGGCGAGCATGGCTGGTTTTCCAGCCTAGCTGGGAAGGGATGTTTTCACGCCACTACCTCCTCTGCCTGAACTCCATGATAGCTCCCCAGGAGCCCGCCGAGGGCACAAGGCATTTGCATAATATCACGAGAGCTGGCACCAGGCGGTGGCACATCCTCACCGGCTTGGAGAAATCAGTGTGCACCAGCCTCAAGCAGGGGTGCAGCTTCTTGGCAGAAGTTGACCAGTGTCCCAGGGACCCCCTTCCCTCGGGAGGGAAACTGGAAGCTGCCGAGGTGTGCTTTGGACCAGAGGTGCTAGTTTGCCCTTGGACAAGCCAAGGACAAGCAGAGGAGGCCTTCGAACTTGGCAGTCTGTTGGGTGAGGCCTGCGAGAGAGGCGAGGTGTCTGTGTGAGGAGGCGCTGGTGCCAGCGAGATCAGGTCTGGGTGTACTGGCTTTGCTCAACCTCTTGGCTCCCACGAGGCCCCACTCTCCAGCCAGCGGGCTTTGATTGTAAGATTTTAGAGGACACGGTGGGCTCCCCCAGTCAGAGATGCTGCCAGCGCCTCGGGTGGCATCTTTACGGTGAAAGCATCTTAGTAGTGTTATCCTCTTAAAAGTGTCTTCTGGAGAGAAGATGTTTTAAAATTTTGAGGATGTTCAACTGATCAACTGTTTTTCTTTCATGAGCTGTGCTTTTTCTGTTGTAGCTAAGAAAGTATCACCTAACCCAGGGGCCTAAATATTGTCTGGTATGTTTTCTTCTAAAAGTTTTAACAGCTTTGGGTTTAATATTTAGATTTGTGATCCATTTAGAGTTCATTTCTTTGCAGTGGATTGAAGTCTACTTTCTTGCGTGTATGTCCAGTTGTTCTAACGCTGTGTCACAAAGCCCATCCTTTCCCTCCAGAACAGTCTTGCACTTTGTCACCTGACCCCATATATGTGGGTTTATTTCTGGACTCTTTTGTTCTGTTGATCTGTTTGTCTAACTTTACACCAGTTCCACACTACTTGATTCCAGTGGCTTTATAATATGCCTTGAAATCTAGTTGTGTTCTTTTTCAAAGTTGTTTTGGCTATTCTAGATGCTTTGAGTTTTCAGGTGAATTTTAGAATCAGGTTGTCAATTTCAGATAAAAAGCCTGTTGGGATTTGACAAGGGTTGCATTGAATCTATAGATCAAATAGGGCAAGTTACCCATTGGCAAGTTACCTATCGATCTTTCCCTGATGGCTTTCAGCCACGGTTGATTGTTGCCTGGATTATTTCAATGGGGTGACAAGATGGTGATATTTTAGTCCTCTTGCATTTATTAGCTGTGATTCTTCTATAAAGAAGAAATTTTTCTTATCAATGATAGGGTTACCCTTTCTATAAATGCTTAATCTCTCCTTCCCTTTTAAAACTGTTTCTCATTGAAGACATTACAAGGGAAGTTAGAAAATACTTAGAGGCAAATGGAAACAAAGACACACTGTACCCAAACGTATGGTATGTGGTGAAAGCAATGCTCAGAGGGATGTTTATAACTATGAATGGCTATGTTAAAAAAGAAGAAAGAGCTCAAATTAATCATCTAACTTTGCATCTTGAGGAACTAGGAAAAGAAGGGCAGAGTAAACCCAAAGTTAGCAGAAGAAAGGAAATAAGATTAGAGTACAGATAAGCAAAACAGAGAATAGAAAAACAATTGAGGAAATAAAAAAAAAAGTTGGTTTTTTTTTGAAAAAAATCAATAAAATTGACAAACCTTTAAAGCAGAAAGGAAAATAGTGATCTCACTACTGACCTTCCATAAATAAAAAGGGTTCTAAGAGAATATAATGAACAATTGCACACCAACAAACTAAATAATCTAGAAGAAATGGAAAAATACTAGAAATACACCAATTACCCAAAATGACTCGGGAAGAAATAGAAAACACCAACAACCTAGGATAAGTAGAGAGATTGACTTAATAATCAAAAACCTTTTACCAAAGAAAAGTCCAGGACCAGATGGCGTCACTGCTGGATTCTACCAAATATTTAAAAAAAGAATTAATACCAATCCTTTTGAAGAATTTGCAAAGAATTCAAGAGGAGGGAGTGCTTTCTAATTCATTCTATAAGGCCAGCATTACTCTGATACCAAAGCCTGGTAAAGATATCACAAGAAAAAAGAATTACAGGCCTATTTCCCTTATGAATATAGATGCAAAAATCCATTAAAAAAATACTAGCAAACCAAATCCAAAGGCATATTAAAAAGATTATACACTATGACCAAGTGGGATTCACCCCAGAAATGCAAGGGTGGTTCAATGGTTCAAAAACCAATCAATCAATACAGTACATAAATAGAATGAAGAAAAAACACCACGTAGTTATCCCAATAGATGCAAAAAAGTCATTCAGCAAAAATCCTGCACTGTTTCTTGATAAAAACACTCAGAAAAGTAGGAATTCTTAGACTAGAACTTTCCTAACGTGATAAAGGCTATTTATGAATAAACCACAGCTAACTTCATATTTAATGATGAGAAACTTAAAGTTTTCCCCCTAAGACCAGGACTGAGACCAGGACTCCCACTTTCACCATTGCTATTCAATATTGTACAAGAATTTTTGTACAGTTAAGCAAGAAAAAGAAATAAAGGGTATCCAAGTTGGAATGGGAGAAGTAAAACTACCTCTCTTTGCAGATAACATGATTTCATATAGAAAACCCAAAGGAATCCATGAGAGAATGATTATATTAGAGCTAATAAATGAATTCAGCAAAGCAGCAGGGTACAAGATCAACGTGAAGACTGTCGTAGCAAATGTGCCACACTAATGTAAAGTGTTAATAGATAGGGTGGTATATGGGAACTGCATTTTATGCATGATTTTTCTGTAACCCTACAACTTCTCTAATTAAAAAAATTAAAAACACAATTGTGTTCCTATGCACTGGCAATGAACAATCTGGAGTAGAAATTAAGAAAACTAATTCCATTTACAATAGCATCTAAAAGAATAAAATATCTAGGAATAAACTTAAGGATACAAAAGACATATATACTGAGAATTACAAAACACTGCTAAAGAAATTAAAGAACAGCAAGATAAATAGCAAGACAGTCTGTGTTCATGGATTAAAAGAGTTAATATTGTTAATATGTCAATATTACCCAAAGCAATATACAACTCAATGCAATCCCTATTAAAATTCCAGCAATGCTTTTATAGAAATGGAAAACCAATCCTCAAATTCATATGGAATTACAAGGGGCCTCTAATAGCCAAAACAGGCTTGAAAAAGAACAGGGTTGGAAAGCTCACCATCCCAATTTCAGATTGTATTACAAAGTGACAGTAATCAAAACAGTGTGGTACTGGTTGAATTCCAGGTCATGAAGATAGGCAAATAGATCAGTGGACCAAAATTGAAAGTCCAGAAACAGACCCACACATCAGTGGTCAATTGGTTTTTGACAAGGGTGCTGAGTACATGCTGTGGGTAAAGAATTTTCTCTTGAACAAATGGCATTGGCAAAACTGGGTATCCACATACAGAGGAATGGAATTAGATCCCTGCCCCACACCATATACAAAAATCAACTCAAAATGGATCAAGGACCTAAATGTAAGAGCCAAAACTGTAAAATACTTAGAAGATAGCATAGGGGCAAATCTTCATGACCTGGAATTCAACAATGGATTCTTAGATATGACACCAAAAGCACAAGCTCCAAAAGAAACAATAAATAAATTTGATTTCCTCAAAATGAAAAACTCTTGTGCATCAAAGGGAATTATCAAGAAAGTGGGAAAACCAACAGAATGGGAGAAAACATTTTCAAACTATATATCGGATAAGGGTTTACTATCCAGAACATATAAAGAGCTTCTATAACCCAACAGCAAAAAGTTACCTCAATTTAAAAATAGGCAAAAGACTTGAGTAGACTTTTCTCCAAAGAAGATATACAAATGGCCAATAAACACATGAAAAGATGCTCAACATCATTAGCCATTAGGGAAGTGCAAATTAAAATCACAACGAGATACCACTTCTCACCCACAAGGATGACTATTACTAAAAAAAAAAAAAAAGGAAAATAAGTATTGGAGAAGATGTCAAGATATTAGAACTTAGTGCATTGTTGGGAATGTAAAATGGGCAGCCTCTGTGAAAAGCAATATGGCGGTTCCTCAAAAAGTTAAATATAGAATTACCATATGACTTGGCAATCTCACCTCTGGGTATATACCCAAAGAGAGTGAAAACAGGATTACAGACAGATACTTGCACACTGGTGATTAGAGCAACATTATTCACAATAGCCAAAATGTGGGAATAACACAAGTGTCCATCAACACATGAACGGCTAAACAAAATGTGGTACATAGACACAGTGGAATATTATTGGGCCACAGGAAAAAAAATGAAGTTCAGAAACACACTGCAGCGTGGAAGAACCTTGAGAACATTATGCTCAGTGAAATCACCGAGACACATAAACACAAAATTGCATGATATCACTTAGATGACTAGAAATAGCAAATTCATAGACACAGAGAGCAGATCAGGGGTTACTGGAGAAGCGGGGAATGGGGGTGGGGGGAAGGAGCAATGTGTGCTTGTAAAGCATTTTTTTGAAATTTTTAAAAGGGTTTGCCAATGCCCTTCGCAATTCCATGTGGTTCTGCAGCCCTGTCAACCTCAGTATGGTATGTCTGGACTCAAGGATGGTCATGGGATAAAAGTAGGGCTAGCCATGGGAAGCGGATGTGGCTCAATCGATGGGGCTCCCATTTACCATATGGGAGGCCCTGGGTTCCATTCCCGGGGCCTCCTGATGAAGGCAAACTGGCCCGCGCAGTGCGGTGAGCTGACGCAGAATGATGACCCAACGGGGGGGGGATGGGCAGACACTGAAAAACACGCAGCAAATGGACACAGCGAGCACAAGCAGCAAGGGGGGATAAATAAATAAATAAAAATAAAAAATCTTTAAAAAAAAAAAAAAAAGTAGGGCTAGCCAGGATGCTTCCTGGGGATTGGTATATGGATTCTGGGAAGGGGAAAAAAAGAAGAAGGTGAGAAAGGCTACAGGCCAGTGGAGCTCAGTAGGTCGATTGGCTGCCTAGGAAAAGGAACAAACCAACCAACCAACCGATTTCCAGAAACATGTGGTAGTATCGTAGCAACCTCCAAAGGGATCAATGGTGTGTGTGTGTGTGTATTGAACATATTTCAATTCAATGTAGTTATTTTTGTTGCTCAAAGTGAGCCTTTTTAGCCAGTTTTCCTGGAGTTGGCTTTTTAACTAAAGAGCCCTTGATACTTTTAGTAGAAAATGGAATTTAGAGGCCACAATCCAAATTCTAGGGAGGATGATTGGCACTGCAGTGGTCATTGTTTGAGGCCCGGTGGTGGCTAGCTCTAGGAAAACTATGTGTTTTTTTTAGATACAGAAATAAGTCATGAGTTCATACTGATATTTCCAGTCTTTTACTTTACTTTTTAAATTAAACTTTTTGTATCTCTTTTCCCTTATGGGAAGCCTGGCACCTCAATTTATGAACATAATTACTTAATCTATGTATAGTTTGAAGACAACAATACCTGTATTATTACCTATTTTATTACTAACAGTAGGTTTGCTGGATATGGTTTAAGATTTCTTTCTGGTTCTTTGTGATTTCTTTCTATGTCGCACTAGAGAGGATTAGTCAAAAGACTGCATTTTTAAAATCTCTTGCAAAAAATTCTTGGGGCATCTACCAACAGGATGATAGGTGCCTGTGGCAGTTTGAGATTTATGAATTCCCAAAAGAGAGATTATGTTTGTAAACTGGTCTCTTCCTCTGGACATGTTAACCCTTTGATTGTCTTAGATTCTGCTGATGCCTTGATTAAATTATGTTAAGATTAGGGCGTTGAATTGACCACGTGGGTAGGGTGTAACTCAGGTTAAGTCCCCGCCCCCTCGGTGGGTTGATAAAAATGGACTCTCACTCAAGAAGACACACAGAAGAAGGCACAGGAAGAAAGAGAGCTCCATAGACGCAGCAGAGGAGAGAACTTTGACCCTGCGGCCATGGAAGAGAGATGAGCCATTTGCCTGATAGTTTGCAGCTGAAGAGGACAGAGCAGCTGAGCTGAGGAAGCCTGGAAAGCAACAAACCCTATGCCGGCCCACAGCTGAGATCAGAAGCTGGGCCCACAGAGTCTTAAGAGGAAAGAGGAAGGAGAGACCAGGCAGACATCACCCGCCATCTTACTTCAACACATGGCAACTGACTTGGGTGAGGAAGTACCTCTCATGGTACCTTGAGTTGGACTCTTTAGGGCCTTGTAACTGTAAGTTTTTAACCCCAAATAAATACCCTTTATAAAAACCAACAGATTTCTGGTACTTTGCATCAGCACCCCTTTGGCTGACAAGCACAGTGCCTTTATTGGCTTTGGGGGTTTTTAGGGATTGCTTTGTGTTTTTTCCTGTCCCTTATGCAAAGCGTTCACATGGTTCCATAGTCAATGTTGTACAAACAGAACATTCGACATGTCCGGCGTCTGTCCCCTCCCCACTGTTCTAACCCCCTTCTATGCATACTAATTCTGATGAGTTTTTTGGTTTGTGCTTCCATTGATTCCTTTTGAAAATGTCAGCAAATGTTTGCATGGAGCTGCCATCCTCTGCTTTATTTCACTCAACTTGAGAGGGGGCACATGCTGCATTTTTCCTCAGCAGTAAATCCTGAGCCCACGCCAGGGCAGAGTCTTCCTCCTCCTTTTACAGCTGCATGTACCCCAGGGTGGGGCTGCTCCGCCCTGTGTCCTGCCCGCTCTTATGCACAGGTGCCTGGTGGTTTCAGTCTTGGGTGTTTCAAGTCGTGCCAGAGCCCAGACTTGAACCCAGAGCCCACGCTCTGAACTGTCCTGCTGGGACCGGCGCCTCTTGGTTCTGTCCCCTGCCTGGGGACACCATGAGCCTGTCCTTCCTGCCCCCTCCTCTTGCTTTTCCTTATAAATGGTGTGGGGGGGAGGGGCGGCACTGTGGGAATCCAAACACTTTGAATGGGAAGAGCTTGAGTTCCGGGGGCCGGACCCCTGGGACCATGGGAGGCTGCCTCCCCCTGGGCCTCGGTGCCCTTGGGGTGCTCGGACCTCACCGACTGTGAGGGAGCCCCCGGCCTGACCTGCCTTTCCCAGACAGTCAAGTTCAAATGTGCACCCCCTGCTGGGGGTGAGGAGGGAGGAGGTCCTTGGGGGTTCCTCATGCTTCCATCTTTCTCTGTTTAGAAATCCATTTATGGGCTCTGGCGGTGGCTGCTGGCAAGCTGGCGATGAGGGCAGGACAGCATGGGGGGGGACACACACTGGCTGTGGCTACGTGGTGCCCGGTCCCCTTGGGGCGGGGATGGGGTGCTAGTCTAGGCTCCAGCAGTCCACAGAGGGACTGGTCAAGGTCGGAGCGGGTTTCCCAGAGGAGCGAGGCTTCAGCCGTACATACCTGGAGGGAAAGGGAGTTGCTGGGGGAAGGGGCAGGTATGAGTGAGGGCGTGGGGGTGGATGTGACTGGCAGGGCTGGGGGTTGTCTGTGTGGGTGAGGGCAGGGAGGCCAGCTTAGCAGGTGCTGTACCCTGGGCTCTGGCAAGCCCTCACCCCCCACCCCCCAGACCTTGCTGTAGTGAGAAGGGGGTAAGGGGTCCAGGCCTCACCAGGATGCACAGTTTGGATAACCCTTAGGGACGCACCTGGGGCCTGCATGACAGTATCCCATTGACTTCTTCATGCTTTGCCTCTTGCTGGAAAAAGAACCAACCTCAGACAGCTGTCCCCAGGCTGCTGGGCCCGGGCAGTCCAGGCTGGGCCAGGGGCACTCCTGGCTGCCTTGGTGGTCTCAGCTGCCCCTGTCCCTTGCCCAGGTAGGCCTGAGGGAGCCTGGCTTCTGCCTCCTGCTGCACAAGAGCTCTGACCTCCCAGTAACTAGGGCTGGTGGCTGGGCAGGGCTGGCAGAGTCTGTGATTTTGAGGGAGTGGGTTGGGAGGAGGGACAGAGGGCTGGAGGACTCCACAGGCAGCCCCTGCACCTATGGGTCTCTCCTGCTCTAACCTAGATGCCCTTGCACCTCAGCTGCCCTGGCAGCTTCCCGCTTTTTGCCTTTCCCCGAGGGTCTTTGCCTCCCTCCCTCCCTCAACTCCCACCTGTCTCCCCTCTTCGCCCCTCAGAGCAGGTTGGCCTTCAGACCCCTATTCTGCTTTAGATGGAGCTCCTGGGTGGGAAGGGTGCAGGGTATGAGCTCACACAAAACACAGTAGTGTTTCTCTGCAGTGGCAATGAAAGATCTGGAAATGGTATTAAGAAATCAATGCTGCTTACAATAGCATCAAAAAGAATAAGATACTTAGGAATAAATTTAACAAAAGAGCAAAACGTATACTCTGAAAACCACAGGACATTGTTGAAAGAAATTAAAGAAGACCTAAACGACAGGAAAGACATCCCATGTTCATGGATTGGAAGATCCAACTGGTGAGTCAGAGTTACCCACTGTTATCGTTTTAGCTGAATGGGCCCCAGAAGAGTATGTTCTTAAAGTTAATCCATTCCTGTGGGTATGAACCCATTGCAATTAGGATCTTTTGGTGAGTAGGATCTTAAGTTAAGATGTGACCCACCTCATTCAGGGTGGGTCTCAATCCTCTTACTGGGGTCCTTTTTAAAAGAATGTAATTCAGACATGGAGAGAGAAAGCCATGGAAGCCAGAAGCTGGAAGCAGTGAAACCTGGAAGAGAAGGGAGAGCCCAGAAGTTACCGCCTTGTGCCTTGCCATGTGACAGAGGATCCAGTATCACCAGCAGCCAGTCTTTGGGAAGAAGGTATCATCCCGATGATGCCTAGATTTGAACATTTTTGCGGCCTCAGAACTGTAAGCTTGTAAACCAATAAGTCCCCATTGTAAAAGCCAACCCATTTCCTGGTATCTGCTTGAGCAGCTTCAGCAAACTAGAACACTCACCAATAACGTTCAGTGGGAAGCCTTTGGGCTTTCATTCATTCATTCATTCATTCATTCAAACCGGTATTTATTGAGCTCCTACTTTCGCGGCAGCCCCATTGTGGATACAACACTGAGTATGAAGTTACATGCAAGGTCCTTTGAACTGCGAAGCCATGTCAAAAATTCACCTGGTGATCATGCGAGAGGAGTTCAGAGGCGTAAGAAGGTTCTGGGCGGGGCTGCGTTGCTCTTGAACAGCCCTAGGAGGTGTGGGGAGCTGAAGCTGAGCTCAGAGGATGGGCAAGTGGAATTGGGAGGAGCAGGGTTATCACAGGCAGGGGCACCTCCGGGACAAAGGTGCAAAAGCGGAAAGACAGCAGGAGCATGTCTGCCTGGGGTGATGAGGCAACCGCGTTGGGGTCCTGTGGGTGGAAGAGGCCGAGGGGCCACATCAGCTGCTTTACCCTTCAGGGTGGCCCTGGACTCCTTGGAAAAGCTCAAGGGATGGCTGGCTCCTTCACCTTTTGCTTCAGTTTTGGGGTGTTCACAGACCTCCGAATGTGCCGTAGGCCCCCAGGTTGAGAACCCGTAGACTGGACTTGGGAAGGGGGAGCTGTGGGGCATGGCCCCGGGGCTAGGGAATTTGTACTTAGGGCCGTGACCAGCCGTGTGCTTCAAGCAGACTTCGCCAGCGGACATAGGTCGGGAGAGGGAGAAAGAGCAAGGGCCACGGGAGGCTGTTGTCGTGTCCTCTCGTGGCCAGGCAGGGAAAGGGCCGGGTTTGTGAAACAGACTATCCCATGGGCCTGAGGGAGGAGTGGGCTGGTGCCCAGTGCAGCTGAAGGTCTGGCCATCGTCACCCCGGGGACAGCTGTTTCCACAACAGAATTTCTTCATCTGCCCTTCAGCTGTCTCTCTAGCCAGCAGCCAAGCCTGCCCTCCGCCTCTCAACTCCCACCCACTTTTCCACGCCAGAATGAAAACACAGCCCCCACCCCACCATTCATGAACACTTGCCCTGCCCAGGTGCCTCTTCCCAGCCTTGGGTATGCATGGCCTCATGGGTGCTCAACAGCAGCTCTGTGAGGTGGGGTGTAATCAGCTCCCCTTTACAGGAGAGGAGACCGAGGCACGCGGGATGATGGTGGAGGTGGATGTGACCTGCCCAGGTTCACACAGCTGGTCAGTACAGGAGCTGGCGTTGGGACCCGGAACCCACCCTCTGGACCAGCAGGCCACCCTGACATTTAACCAACGTTTTGCCATTTAATGCATGCAAAGGAGCCTCTGTCTCACTTCAAATGGGGGCACTTTGAAAATCCACCCTGAGCAGCGCTGACCTCAAGGCCAAGTAGGAAATCTCAGAGGCAATGAGGCAGATGTCTCCAGAAAAGGGTCTAGTCCCAACAGGGCAGCTGCCTGCTTTGCTGACCTCAGCATGTTGGAGGGATGGCCCCCCCCAGGCCTCTGTGTGGGCTCCGATGGGCCCCTCCCAGGCCCTGCTTTTATCCTATAGATAATGGAGTTGGATTTAGTTGTTATTATTAAATTATAATACATTACATAACGACAAGAGCAGCATTGTTAGGGATGGCTTTCTATGTGGCCTTTTTTTCTTTTTCTTTTCAAAACACAATATTCTTTCCTAGGAGCACAATATCAGGCCTGTAGTGAATGTTGGGTGGATGGGTGGGTGGAAGAATGACTGGATAAGTGGGCAGATGGGAGGATAGGAAGAAGGCTGGGTAGATGAGTGAACAGATGGGTGGGTGGATGGGTGGAAGACTGGATGGAAGGGAAAAAGGAAGGAAGGAAGAATGGGTTGATGGATGGTTGGATAGTTAGAGGGTAGATTAACAGATGGAAGGATGGGTGGGTAGATGGATGGAAGGTGGGTGGATGAGTGGATGGATGGATGGATGGATGGATGGATGGATGGATGGATGGAAGATTGAATGGATGGGTAGATGGATGCAAGGAAGGAGGAAGGAAGAAAGGAAGGGAGGGAGGGAGGGAGAGAGAATGGGTGGATGGGTAGATGGATGGTTAGAGGATAGATTGACGGATGGATGGATGGGTTGATGGAAAGATCAGCAGATGGATAAATGGATGGATGGAAGGAAGAATTAGTATATGGGTGAGTGGATGGATAGATGGATGGATGGATGCATGGAGTGGAAGGATATTTCTTACAATCTTCTTGAACTGGAGACTTTCTCTGGGCTTTGGACTGTAGGCACTAAAAATTAGCCCAAATCTCCATCTCTCTATCACCTTCACCCACATGCCTTCCATTTTCCCAGCTGCTGTCACCCACACTCACCGTGTCCCCAGGTTGAGATGCCCAGACTATTCCCGGATGCCTGGCAAGTCCTGGCTCTCTCTGGTTTTGTCAGGTGCCACTGGGCCCCAGGATGCAGTCCCTAGGGATGCCCAGCATAGAGACCTGGAATGTGCTAGAAAGAAGTGTGTGTTCTGACTAGAATGCAAGTGCTCACCTTTGGAGACAGACTTTGGAGCTGTCTCCCTTAAGCCCAGAGGGTGCCATCAGCAGGCCCAGGATGAAATCAGACACAAGCTCGGCTTGGAGCAGCTTCCGAGTTGAGGGAGGGGCATTTTAGCATGGACCATGAAAACACCCCAGATGATGTGCTGGTGCAGGAAGGTTTTTATCCAGCACCTTCTCCCACCCTCCCACCACACAGTGAGCTGGACGAGGGAGGCAGTGTTTTATCTTTCGCATTTTTGCAGCTGACCCAGTTGAGGTGGCCTGCGGTAAAGCCATTTGCCCAGGGATGGACAGCTAATGGGTAGCCCAGTTAGGACTAGAATGAGTATTTCCATTCTGCTCATTTTCTGTCGACCTCACCAGCCCGCCTCCCATCTCTCTAGCTCTTGTACCTCGAGCCTGCAGGAGCAGTTTGCCGAAAAGGAAAACCAGCTGATACTTTGGAGAAAGAGGCCTGTCCACTGAGCCGAGCCTGAGGATCAGGGCTGTGGGAGAAGGAGGGTATATCAGTAAGTAAAAATACAGGACCCCCCTGCCCCTGCAGTTGAATTTGAACTTCAGATAAACAACAAATGATTTTTTCATTATTATAAAAAAAAACAACCATGCAACTTATAATAGCCAATTATTTGTGTTTGTGTAAAATTCTACTTTAACCGGGGGTCCTGTATTTGATCTGGAGACCCTAAGGAGAGGGGGATTGGGGCTCGGACTCGGGGAGGGTAGGACAAGTTAATCTCCATTTGGACAGTCTGGAAACAGGGAAGATGAGCAGAACTTGGGCAGGGGCAGCAGAAAGCCCATTGCACAGGCGCCTGTATGTGTCTTTCTGTACCTAGCCTCTGCACCTGGCCCCTTAACTGCCAGGCTCTGCCGCCCACTTCCAGCCCTTAAATGGGTGAAGTGTGCAGCTGGGCTGCTGGAGCATGGCAGGTGGAATTGTCAAGCAGGAGGGAAATTAGCCTTGCATCCAGCCTTGCACACAACCGGCTGCTGTCTGTTGATTGCCTCGAAATATCCACCTGAGCAAAGAAAAAGCCAACTGGAGTTATCTCGGTGATTTGCAGAAAGGTTCCATTTGCTCCTTTCCTCTCTCACATGGCCTCATCCCAGGCTCTGTTCATTGCCTTTTTGGTGCAATTTGGTTGCCCTGAAAGTGCATTTATCACCAGCTGTCTCCCAGGCTCAGAGATGGGCATGACCGGCTCTGTCAGGGAAGCCAGGAAGCCATCTGGGAGGACAGGTACTCCATCGTTCCCAGAAAGTGGAAGGCTGGGCAGAGGGTGGGCACAGGTCCGGGCCTTTCTTTGCCCTCTGTGCAAGCAGCCGGATGGGCCCCGAAGTATTGGGGTGCAGGCTCGGAGTCGCGTGTCCTAGGGGCCCCAGTGAAACAGGGAGAGCTCCTTCTTCTGGCCCAGTGCCTCCACGGCTGCTGTTCTCATCAGGCCCTGGAGGAGCTCAGCTTCAGCAGGGCTTGGCTTCTCTTCAGTCAGCTTTTTGAGGAGTATTTCACAGACAACAACAGGCACCCATGGTAAGCGTGCAGTTGGACGAGTTTCGACTAAGTTATTGGCCCACATGCCCGCCACCCTTCCTGCAAATGCCCCCCCGCCTCTACTAGCCCACCCCGCTTCCTGTACCCTGGACAGCCACCGCCCTGCTTCCCACCACTGGAGGTTGGTTTCGCCTGTTCTAGAATTTCATAGAAATGGAATTGTGGCGTGTGCTCCTTGGAGCGGGACGCCTTCGCTAGCACAGTGGTCTGGAGAGTTACCTGTGGCTGCTCCATTTTCTTGCGGTCTGGGGTCCCCCCGTCTATGGGGTACACAGGCTGGTACATCTCTGCTCATCCACCCCGCCAGCAGGCATTGGGTTTCTGAAAGGTGGATGTCCCAAACACAGGGGTACAGGTTAATGGCGTGGGGATTACGTCATTTTACCCATGGGGAAGTGGGTTCTAGAGAGAGAAGGTGGCTTCTCAATTGCGTGGCATCGACTGGGCAGGCCCTCAGGCCCCCTGTTTGGGACGCGGGGCCTGGTGGGGGAGATGGCGGGCCGTCTCACGTGTGGGGCCTGCTGTCACAGCAACCCCACCCCGGGAATGACACCTCCCGCAGGACGCGTCTTATGTAATTTCCAACAGACTTCTGCGTCCTTTTGAAGGGGAGAGGAAAAATCAGTTGACTTTAAAGCTGTATCTTAAAATCACACACTGGTGGAACAAGGTGTGCCCGAGTTAGCACGTTTGAAAAACTAAGAGGTCGATCGAGTGGGTTGCAAGGGAGGCCTCCCCGTGGCTAGAGAGAGCCCTGGCTGAGGGTCCCAGGCAGGCTTCTCCTGCGTGGCGGTGTTGGCCCCACGGTCACGTCTCTCGGGGGTCCTTGGTTTCCTCATTTGTGAATAGAGCTGATATCACCTGCCCCACAGGGTCATTTTGAGGATGCCGTGAGCTTCAGAAAAAGCCCATGTGAAGTTGTGAGGTGCTGACTAGAAGTTGTGGTTATTTCTGTTATCAGTGTCTTAGTGTTGGGAGGTTGTCCCTGGGACTCTGGGAGAGTCACCTCCCACCACGGACCATGGAGAGCCCCTGCACCTCCTGGGTCGTCCTGGAGGCTCAGGCCTGGCTTTACATTGGAGGCCAGTGGCCAAGTGCTTTTCTGATACGCAGTCATCCCCCACGGTCCTCTGTCCTGGGGCAGGCCTGGCATTCAATTCGTTGTTGGAGCCTCAGCAGCATGGCACAGTGCCAGGTATAATACCAGTGGGCGTGGGGCTAAGATGGGCTGATCTGCCTTGAATCTTACCCAGCAAAATGAAGTCGCTCATCACCATAAAAATTTGTATGCGTCAAAGGACACTAGCAAGGGAGCAAAGACAACCCACAGAGCGGGAGACAATATTTGCAAATTAGGTATCTGCTAAGGAACTTGTAACCAGAATATATAAAGAGCTCCTACAACTCAACAATAAAAAGACAACCCAATGAAAAAATGGGCAGAGGATCTGAATATTCATTTCTCCAAGGAAGATATGTGGATGGCCAGTAAGAACATGAAAAGATGCTCAACAAGCATTAGTCATTAGGAAAATGCAAATCAAAAGCACAATGAGATACCACTGCACACCCATTAGGATGGCTAGAATCAAAAAGACAGCAAATAGCAAGAGTTGACGAGGATATGGGAAATGAGAGCCCTGAAATATTGCCAGTGGGAACATAAAGTGGCGCAGTCGCTTTGGAAGACGTGTGGCATTTCCTCAAGATGTTACAATAGAGTTACCCTTTGACACAATTCCACTCTCGTGTGTATATATATCCAAGAAAAACAAAAACACTTGTCCACACGGAAAATCTGTACGCCAGTGTTTATATCTGCATTATCCATAACGGCCAAAAGTGGAAGTGACCAAATGTCTGTCAGCTGCTGAATGGATAAACAAAATGTGGGATCTCTGTAGAGGGAACTATTATTCAGCCATAAAAACGAACGGTGTTCTGAGACATGCTGCAACGTAGTTGACCCCTGATAACATTATGCTGAGCAAACAGAACCAACCAGGCACAAGAAGACGGTGTATGATCTGTTTATATGAAATGCCCAGAATAGGCAAATCCACAGAGACAGAAGGAAGATCGGTGGTCGCCAGGGCTGGGGGAAGGTGGTGGAGTGGGACAGCTAAAGAATGGGTATGGGTTGCTTTTTGGGGTGGTGAGAATGTACCGGATTAGATCTTAGCAAAGGTTGTATGATGTCGCTAATACGCTAAAAGCCACTGAATTGCACACTTTGAAATGGGTAAAATGGGAAATATCATCTCAATTTTTAAAAATTAGGAAAAAAAAAAAAAGAAGCCAAGTGGCCATGTGAAATCTGGGCCCCGAGGTCCCCCTGGGACCGCCCCGTGCCTGTGCACCCATGGTGCCTCATCTCCGGCCAGTGCCCTGCACCCTTCCTCCCGTTTCATGAGGACTGAGTTTCCCACAGGTCAGCAGAGCCCCCCACCCTGGCCTTGCACAGAGGGGACAGAGGACTTGATTTACCTTCCAGGAACACTGGGCTGCGGTGCCAACAGCTGATATGAGGGGAAGGCCCCAGCCCTCTCCTTCTTATAAACATTCACCTCAACCCCCTCCCAGAACCCGTGACAGCCAAGGAGATCTGAGGACAGTGCCTGGCCCCTGGCAGGCCACCCCCCAGGGAGATAATCAATGGCCTTGGGCCAAATGTGGGCTGGGTCCACAGCAGCCAATCCCTCCCCGCTGGTTAATAGCCGGAAAGGGCACGTAGGTCTGGGAGGTGAGCCTGGCAGCAGACGGTCTCTGCTTTGGCGATAACAGAGGTAGATCGCTGCCAGGCCCCAGACCGAGTCGGCCGGCAGCGCCCCAGACTCCTTCTGCCCCAGAGCCCGCGTGTCCCAGTCAGTGCAGTTCGGCCAGAGGCTGATGGAGCCCTGCGCTTGGCTTCATCTATGTGTGTGTCCGCATATTAATAAACATACTAATGCGCTCCTGTCCTGGGGTCCCAGATTTAGAGCCCAGCCACCTTGACCCCCAGCCATCTGCCCCAGCATCCTCGGCTGCTCTTTCACCCTTTTGCATCATCCTTCATCCTCCCTCCCTCCCGTCTCCCCTTCATCTACCTCATCCAGTCAACAAGTGGCCCTCAGTGTCCACGTGTTCAGTGCAAGATGCAGTGGGAGTCAGCCTGGGCGGAGACCAGCTCAGCCTGGGCGTGGGGGAGCTGAGGCCCGGATGTGGGGGGAACTGGAGCCTGCATATAGGGAAGCCAGGGCCCAGACATGGGGGATGGGGAGCCAGGGCCTGGACATGTGGGGAGCCGGGGCCTGGACGTGGAGGGAGTTGGGACCTGGACATGGGGGGGGGCAGGGCTTAGACATGGGGGGTGGAAAGCCGGGGCCTGGACGTGGGGGAGCTGGGGCCTGGACGGGGGGGGCGCGGGGGCCTGGACGTGGGGGGAGCCAGGGCCTGGATGAGGCGGGAACCGAGGCCTGGATGTGGCAGGAGTCAGGGCCTGGATGTGGGGGAGCCAGGAGTGTCTGTTAGAGCCATCTCTTTCTGTCTACCACTGTTAGCTATGGAGATTCAGGATAGGATTTATTTGAAAATAAAATAAAAAGTATTCTGTGGCTAAAATAGAAAAGTCTGGATGTCTGTGCCTTCAGGAGAGCACTGAGACAGCAGAGTTTGGGGGTTAGGGGGTGGGCTTGCCGCCACACCACCCAGTTGTTTCCTGGGCTTGCCCCTTGGATAGAGCCCTTCCAGAGGAGCCCCTCCCCACCTCCAACAGGGAGCTGGGGAGCTGAGGCCCTGGGGCCCGGCCCCCTGAGGCCGTCTAGCTCTTGGAGCTCCTGGGGCTTCTTTGGATAGGTCTCTGTTGTCCCCCGCAGTGCCTTCCCCCTTTGTCATTTTCCTCCTTCCTGTCTGCTGTGGGCTTTCAGAATTGCGTCTAATGGACCCTGCAGGCCCCGAGGCAGGGCTGAGGGTTGGAGGTCAGGAGCAGCCAGGCTTTGGGACGTCAGCCGTGGCCCTTGGCGTCTTGCAGGCTCTTGGCTGTGTCCGGGAATAGCATGGCTGCTTCCAGAAGGGCCTGATCTGGAGCCTATTCAGACTGGACTAACAGGCCTTGGAGATAATGCAGTCGGCCTCGGCGTGTAAATGAACCGATTGGGGTTACTCGGCAGCTGCTTCGCTCCTTCCTCCTCTGCCTTGGGATTCCAGAGCCGTGGGGCCCGGAGGCCTGCTCTCCATCCCCCCCACACCACGAGCCTCCCCAACAAGCTTCTCACGGTTCCTCCTTGTTCTCTCTTCCCCGCCACTCAGGTTGCGAGATGGGAACAGAAAACCCGCAGGCTGAGCAAGGCCTTTGGCTCCCCCTACCTGGCCTGCTACTCCCTGGGCGCCGCCATCTTGCTCCTGAACGTCCTGCGCTCACACTGGTAAGCCACAGTGGGGTCCGCTCACCCGGGCTGAGCCCGCCTCCCTTTTAGAGTCGGCTTTTATTGTAAGAATCCACGGGGCAGTTGCTGAGGCGGGCTGGGGCTGGGGCTGGGGGGTTCCATCAAGTTGGGGGGAGCAACGCATCTGAAACAGTCAGGCTTCCACTCCCAAAGGCCTTCGTGGCACAGCCAGCCGCCCCTCCCCTTCGTGGGCCACTCAGATGCCCACAGCAGAGGAGCCCCGGCAGGCTCCAGAGGGGTAACCCAGGTGCCCCAGCACCCCCATGCTTGGGGGTGGGGTGGGGTGGGAAAGCACCATTGCCTGGCTGCCTCGGCATCCGCCAAATGGTTTTCAGAGCCCACCCCGCACCCCCAGGAAGTGCTGAGACAAGAGGCCGATGCCCCGGCGTCTTGGTTTCCCAGTTGCTGTGACAAATGCCACACAATGGGGTGGCCTCGCCAACAAGGCCTCAGAGTCCAGAAGTCCAGAGAGCGAGGTGTCCGTGAGCCCGGCTTCCTCCTGGGGCAGGCAGCACTCTGGAGCTGGCTTGCCTTCGTCCTCGGGTTCCTGCCTCTCACCCCAAGATGATGTCCTTGACCTCTTCCTCAGCTTTCTCTGAATGTGTCCGAGATTCTTCAAATCATAACCAGCTCTGGTCAATCGGATGAAGGCCCACCCTCACCCAACAAGGTCTTAGGCACAAATGAGTCTATACCTAACTACTAATACATCTTCAAAGGGTCCCATTTGCCAGTGGGTTCACCCCCAGCCCCCAGGAGCTCCGTTTTTTGTCGGGGTACAGGATCCAGTCTCCTGCGCCAAGTCAGGAGTCCCTCGGGGCCTGAGGCCAGACTGTCTCCCCTCCCAAGAAAATCCTTGGCTGCTGCACGCCCTGGGAGGAACAGAGCACGGAGGGAAAGGAATGGGATTAGAGTAAAAAAAAATATATATATATATATATATATTTAATTAAAGAACCCAGTTTATCGAGGTGAAATTTGCATCACATAAAATTAGCCATTTTAAAGTGAACAATTCAGTGGCATTTAGTACAGTCACCAGGTTGTGCTACCACCCCCTCTATCTAGTCCCAAAACATTTTCATCATCCCAAAATAGAACCCATTCCCACAGAGTGGTCATTCCCCATTTCCCTTCCTTCCTGGCAACCACTAATCTATCTGCCTTCTGTCTCTGTGGATTTATTCTAGATATTTCTCATAAATGGAATCATACACTATGTTGTCCTCCTGTGTCTGGTTTCTTTCACTCAGCAAAATGTCTTCAAGGTTCATCCATGTTGTCGCACATCATAGAACTTCATTCCTTTCTATGGCCAAATAGTTCCGTGTGTGTGTGTGCGTGTATCACATTTTGCTTATCTTTTCATCTGTTGATGGACACTCAGGTTGCTTCCACCTTTGGCTATGAACATTGGTGTACAAGTGTCTGTTTGAGACCCTGTTTCAGTTCCTTGGGGTGTTGTTTTAGTCTGCTGGGCTGTCCAAGACTATACACCAGAAGTGGGTTGGCTTTTACAATGGGGATTTATAGCTTACAAGCTTACAGTTCTGAGGCTGAGAAAAATGTCCAAATCAAGGCATCATCAGGCGACGCTTTCTCCCTGAAGACTGGCTGCCGGCGATCCTTGGCTCCTCTGTCACATGGCAAGGCACATGGTGGTGTCTGCTCGTCTCTCCCTCCTCTGCTGGATTCCTTTCTTTACAGCTTCTTGCTTCCGCGGCTTTCTCTCTTTTTCTCTAAATTCCATTTGCTTATAAAGAACTCCGGTAAGAGGATTAAGACTCACCCTGGGCCATGGCTTAATTGAAGTAACCTCATCAAAAGGCCCTACTTACAATACGTTCACAACCACAGGAATGGAGTAACTTTAAGAACATGTTTTTCTGGGTTCCATAGAGTTTCAAACCATTACAGGTGTATAACTAGAAGTGGGGTTGCCAGGTCATATGATAATTTCGTGTTTAGCTTTTTGAGGAACCACCAAACTGTTTGCTTCAGTGGCTGCACCATTTTACATTCCCACCAACAATGTAGAAGGGTTCCAGTTTCTCCGCATCCTCACTAATACTTGTTATTTTCTGTTTTTGTTTTTAATATTAGCCATGCTGGTGGGTGTGAAGTGGTAACTCATTGTGGTTTTGATTTGCATTTCCCCCATGAAACAAATGATGTTAATCATCTTTCCATGAACATACTGACCATTTGTATATCTTCTTTGCAAAAATATCTGTCCTTTGCCCATGTTTAAATTAGGCTGCTTGTCTTTTTGTTGTTGCACCATGCTGTCTCAGGTTTTTGAGGGAAATCATCACAGGGCTGCACACAGGTAGCTCACGGACTGGAAGTGGCCTGAAGATGTGTTTTCTTTGGCCTGTACTGTGTTTAAACATGACAAATTGCACATAAATCCAGATATTTGCTTCTTGTGGCAGACGGGAGTTTTGCGGCCCTGGCCCGTGCCTCATGTGGGAGCTGTTACTGGGTAGAGACTCTTAGGGGTCTTGGCCCTCTGAGGGGAGTGTCCTGTGGCACCTGCCCTGCACTGGATGATAAAAAGACTCCTCCAGGTAGTCTTAGTAACCACACAGAGGGATGAGCAGCTTGGCTTAGGCTGGCTGTGGGCTGGGCTGCGGCACCATCTCCATAGGCCTCCACAGGCCTCCATGGACCTTCATGGGCCTCACAGACCTCCACAGGCCTTCACGGACCTCCATGGACCTGCACGGACCTGCTCGGGCCTCCACAGGCCTCACGAATATCCATGGACCTCCATGAGCCTCCACGGACCTCCATAGGCCTCCATGAAATTCCATGGGCCTCACAAACTTCCATGGACCTCCACTGGCCTGCACGGGCCTGCGCGGGCCTCCACAGACCTCCACGGGCCTCCACGGACCTGCATGGGCCTCCATGAGCCTCCACAGGCCTCACGAACCTCCACGGATCTCCAGGGGGTCCATGGACCTCCATGGACCTCCACGGGCCTCCAAGGGCCTGCATGGACCTCCACAGGCCTGCACAGACTTTCATGGTCCTATACAGCTCTCCTCGGGCCTGCTGGACCTCTCAGACCTGCATAGGTCTCCACTAGCCTGCTCAGGCCTGCGTGCTGACCAGCCACCAGGCTCTCAGACCACAGGGAGCGTTCTCTGGACTGGGAAGAGCCCACTTTACAGATGAAGAAAATGAGGCTTAGCAGGAGGCAGTGGCTTGCAGGCAGTTTCCCAGTTCCCTGAGCCCCAACAATGCAGGAGGATGGGGTGGGGTGGGAGTGGGGGGGATTCAGTTTGTGGCAGGGGGAAGAAAGTCATGTGAGCACTCAACACGCCGTTTTCTGAAGGTTAAAACACCCCTGCACCCTTGGGCAGTCTGGGAGGGGGAAGTCTAGAGTGGTGGAGGATGAGTATGGTCTCCCCAGCTCACCACCTGGGGAGGGGTCCGTTCAGCCAGGCCCTCTCTTCCCAAGGTTGGAGGACCCCATGGGGGCCACTGGGTGGAACCCCTGCAGGATGATGGGAAGCGCAGCCCCAGAGCTGATCCCACCCCATACACTTCCCGGGACTGCTCAAGGCTATTGGGTGGCTGAGGCAGGGGAAGCCCTGCTCTTCGCCCTTCTCCTCCCTCCCCCTGCTCCTTCCCAGGGAGCTCCACTGGGACTCAGTGCCAGAGTCCTGCCTCCCCTCCCACCCCATGTCGGAAGATGGAGGCATCCTTCTTTCCCGACACCTCCTGCAGTAGCCCAGCCCCTGTCCACCCGAGACCTATAACCCGCAGACCCCTCTGAGCCTGAGAAATGCCAATCCTTTGCTGTTGTGGGAAAACTGGGAACCCCTGATGTGGTCTGAAAACCGGCCAGTGCTGCAGAGGTGGGAGTGCACCGCTTCTCTTTCCAGGCTTTGCTCCGAGGTCTGCCCGGTGCCAGCGCTGCAGGGTGCCAGGAGTCGCCTGGGCTCTCTCCACGGGAGGCAGCTGCCTGGGGCTGGGGAAGGGGTCCCCCACCCCAGGCCTGAGTCTACCTGCCCCGGGGGCTCACTGCCGCCTATGGAGCCTCCACTTCCTCAGCGCGGGAGAGGGAGGAACTGTCAGGAATAAATGGGACCAGAGAAGCAGGCACTGCACAGTGAGGTGTTTGCCTGGTGTGTGGCCGGCTACTTGTGACCTGGCCTTCTGCCTGTGGCCAGATACTCGGTCCTCAGAGGGGCGTGGGTCCTAACATGCTGGGCCAGAGGTTCTGAAAGGAGAGACCCCTGGGCACATCTGGGCTGTGAGGGTCCCGGGACTCAAAGGAGCCTGGGGGGGTGGGTGGTGCCCAGAATGGCCTGGTTCTCGCTTCTGAAACAAACAGCCCTGGTGCCCAGTGCTCACTGGTTGGTCCCCACCTGCCGCTGCCTGCGTGCCCTCGCTGGAAGACCCCCTCTCTTTGGGAAGCTAACGTCTACAGAAGTCTGTGCGGCTGTCTGCTCAGTCCACCTGGCAACACTTGGGGGGGGCTGCTCCGTCACCGCATGTGATGGTCCGTCTCATTGTTGGCCATCACCGTGCAGAATTCCATAGCCTGCCCTCACCTATACAGTTAGGTGATTTTTGACAAACCTACCAAGCCCACGCTAATGGGAAAAAGCAGTCTCTTCAACAAATGGTGTTGGGAGAACTGGATATCTATAACCAAAAGAATGAAAGAGGACCCCTATCTCACCCCCTATACAAGAATCAATTCAAAATGGATCAAAGATCTAAATATAAAAGCCGGGACCATAAAACTACTAGAAGAAAATGTAGGGAAACATCTTCAAGACCTTGTAGTAGGTGGTGGTTTCTTGGACCTCACACCCAAAGCATGTGCAACAAAAGAAAAAGTAGATAAATGGGACCTCCTCAAAATTAAACATTTTTGCACCTCACAGGACTTTATCAGAAGGGTGAAAAGGCAGCCAACTCAATGGGAAAAAATATTTGGAAATCACATATCTGATAAGGGTTTAATATCCAGGATATATAAAGAGATGTTACAATTCAACAATAAAAAGACAAATGACCCAATTAAAAAATGGGCTTAAGACTTGAATAGACATTTCTCCAAAGAAGAAATACAAATGGCAAAAAAACACATGAAGAAATGCTCCACATCACTCATGATTAGGGAAATGCAAATCAAAACTACAATGAGATATCATTTCACACCTATCAGAATGGCCACTATTAAAAAGACAGAGAACTACAAGTGTTGGAGAGGATGTGGAAAGATAGGAACACTTCTTCATTGTTGGTGGGAATGCAGGATGGTACAACCACTATGGAGGACTGTTTGGCAGTTCCTAAAGAAGTTGAATATACTTACCATATGACCCTGCAATACCACTACTGGGTATATACCCAGAAGAACTGAGAGCAGTGACACGAACAGACATCTGCACACCGATGTTCATAGCCACATTATTCACCATTGCCACAAGTTGGAAACAACCCAGGTGTCCATCAACAGAAGAACGGATAAACAAACTGTGGTCTATTCACACGATGGAATATTATGCAGCTGTAAGAAGAAATGAAGTCATAAAGCATATGGCAACATGGATGAACCTGGAGGACATTATGTAGAGTGAAGCAAGCCAGACACAAAGGGACAAATACTGTATGAATGCGTTACTATGAACCAAATATATTGTGTAATATATTGTTTGATTAAAAAAAAAATTTATATGTATCCATTACATTTAATTGAGAAATGTATATATTTATTCATCTGTGTTTACTTTTTAGTTTTTAATTGTTTATATTTTCAATTATTAAATGTACAAAATAAAGTTTAAAAAATGTTAAAAAAAAAAAAAAAAAAAAAGAATTCCATAGCCTGGATGCTCCCCGACCACCACCTTGCCCGGCCCTTCACCCTTCCTTTCCGGTTGCTTCCAGCATTTTGCTACAAACAGCACTGCAGCCGTGGATGTACTTGCCCAGGCTCCTTGGCATGCATGGAGCCTGGCCACACGTGACCTATAACTGGGGAGGGGCCTCTTCGTTCACTTGCACATGGAACGCCTGTTCATGTTGGAGGGCCCCAGCCTGGACTAGGGATGACAGACGGGGGTGAGGGTGGTACCCCAGGGGGGACAGCGGACAGGCTGGGGATGGAGCAGGTCCATGGAAGGGGGCCGCCTGTGGGAGGTGGGATCAGGTCGGGTAAGTCCTATGGAGCCAGGCAAGGCCCAGGGTGCGTGGGGTGGAAAAGAGGGAGCCATCCACGGTTCTGGAGCTGGGGAGAAGACTGATGAAGCCAGTGGTGTTTGAATGGGCGGGGACCATCCCTGCCCCCCTGTGCCAACCACCTGCCTCCTGGCACTTTCAGCAGAGAGGCGCCCTCAGGGTGGGTTCCTCCTTCTAGAAGGAGACCTTGGCTAGGGCATCTTCAGGGCAGAGGAGAGGGAGCAGGGAGGGGGAGGGCCTGGGGTACGGTGCCCAGGTGCCACTGGGGGGCCCTTCGTGTCTGCTCTATGATTATGGGGTTCATCCATTCAGTTGCTCTTCAAATGAAGTTGCTCTGAGAACTCAGCTGGTGGGGAGACCCTAACAGTCTCCCTCCCTCCCTCTCCCCTCCCTCCCTCCCTCTCCCCTCCCTCCCTTCCCTCCCTCCCTCACCCTTCCTGCCTTCCTTCCCTTCTCTCCTTTTCTTGACCCCAGCCAAGAAAGGCTGCATGACTTTGGGCAAGCCCCTTCCCTGTCCTTTCTGCTCCCAGTCTGCTTATTGGGCTAGTTCAGTAGTTGGCAAATAATGGCCTGCAGACCAAAGCTAGGAATGGCTTTGACATTTGTGAATGGTTCCATTTTAAATGGTTCATTTAAGTACCTAAATAGTATCCTCAATTTTGCCTCTTGGGCCGCAAAGCTGAAAATAGTTACACTCAGACCCTTCCAGGAAAAGTTTGCTGACACCCTACTAGTTGATGACTGATGTCCCTTCAAGCTCAGCCAATTCTATGATTTTATGCTTGTCTATATCAGGAAGTGGCAAACTTTTTGTCCTGGTTTGTCTTTTGTGGACCCCAGAAAATTATGTTCTTAAGCTAAGCCATACATGTGCCTGTAGATGCAATGTAAATTGGGCCTTTTGATTAGATTCAGTTAAGGGACCTTTGATTAGATCCCTTGATTAGATCACTGTAGACCTTTGATTGGACTACAGCAGTGAGGCGTGACCCAAGCTGGGGTCTTATATAAACTGAGAAAGACAGCTGCCGTTTTGATCCTGACATGTGAGAAAGAGGACTCCAGAGACCGGCCACCATCTTGCCTTGCCGCATGGCAAGACTCCAGGATCTGCAGCACCTGACCTTTGGTGAGACAGCATCTCTGATGATGCCTTGATTTGGACATTATCAGTCTCAGAACTGTAAGATTTCCCCCTAATAAAATTCCCATTATAAAAACCAACCGTTTTTGGTATATTGTATCAGCAGCCTTGGCAAACTAAGACACTTCCTGAAAAGGGCAAGAGAGTGAATATTTTCGGCTCTGCAGGCCACACAGTTCTTCATCGCAGCTCCCTGACTCTGCTATCTGGCCATAGACAATTCGTGAACAAATAGGTGTGGCCAGGTTCCAATAAAACTTTATTGCAAAAGCAGGCAGCGGTTGGCCAACCACTGCTGTACACGAGAGGACGTTCCCTTGCCGCCGTTAAGCCTCAGAGTGCATCTGGCAAGCAAAGTCCGGAAAGCTCGGACAAGGGCGTTAAACGGCAGCTAGGCGGCTGTTCTTGGTTAGGGGACTGCCCCGCACCTAGACGGGAAGATGGTGGCCTCAAAGAAGATGCCCAAGTAACACAAAGTCGACCAATGCATTAGGAAAAGAGGAAAGCATGTGCCGGGACACAACTCTGAAGATGATGCAGCAAGGCGAGGCACAGCAGTTCTCCCTGGCAAGGGCCCAGCCTTGAGGGATCTGAGATCGAGTCCTATGCCCTGTTGGCCCAAACTGGCGTCCACCCCATGCATGTGGAAAATACCATGGCACGTGCAGGCTGGTAGTCGTTGATCTGGGTCCTACCCTCACCTGCCCCCTTCAGGTGTGGGAGGCTGGGCACTGAGTTGTGGATGTTGTCCAGTTGTTTAATCAGACACTGGTCTAGATGTGGCTGGGAAAGGATTTGTCAATAAGATTGGCATTTACAATCAGCTGACCTTAAATGACAGAGATGACCCTCCACCCTGCGAATGGGCCTCCGGTGAAGATGTCAAGAGCAAAATCAGGCTGCCTGGAGAAGACGTTCTGTCTCAAAACTGCAGCTTCTGCTCCCGCCTGTGCCCCCAGCCTGCCAGCCTGCTGCACGGAGTTCAGACTTGCCAGCCTTCACAAATATATATTGTGAAACCCCTGACAGATACAGGGGCCTTTGGGGGCTGACGGGTGAGGTGGGAGGAGGGGGGCCCTCCCAGGGGCTGCCCTCGCACCCCGAGGCCCCTGAGGAGGTCCACCGAGTCTCCTTCCTCTGGGAGAGGGGCAGGTTATTGGCTACCTGGGGAAGCCAGAAGGGGCCGTGGGAGGAGAGGCTTACCCTTTCCATGCCGCGCCTTGCCGGGACTATGGCCCTCCACACTGGCCTGGGGACACGAGGCGCCTCCATTGTCAGCCACTTGCAAGTTCCAGGAGACCTGGGCTCCCGTCCCAGCCCTACCATAGTGCAGTCTGTTTCTTTGTTTGTAAACCAAGTCAGTACTCTTCTGGGCCGGGATGGTTTTTTGTTTTCTTTTTTTTTTTTTTTTGTTCCCCTACTGAGATGGTGCCCTCATCTGTTTACTTATTGTTTTGGCTCGTTGATTTACACTCATTGTCTGCTCGTTGTTGTTTTCTGCTTGTTGTCTGGTTGTTGTTTTTGTTTTAGGAGACACCGGGAACCGAACCCAGGACCTCCCATGTGGGAGATGGGCGCTCAACTGCTTGAGCCACATCCACTCCCTAGGCTGGGTTTTGAAGACACTTGAAAAGGTGAAAGTGTCATTCCAATGCCCAGAATTCAGACCACTTTAAAGCCCTAAATTCTAGTCCCATGATGATTTTAGGGGGTGCACAGATGACTTTGTGGGTTTCTTTTTTCAGTAGTTATGTGCTTACTTTAATGTGCATTAGCGAAAGAGTCCACTGGCCCCTTGGGCACCTAGCTCCACAGGGAGTGTTGCTCTACGTGGGTTAAAGTGGACAGAGCAAGTTCCCTAAACGTGGCCGTGGCCGTAGGAGCTTCCGTGAGGCCAGAGCTGGACTGACCGGGGTGTGGCCGTGCACCCTCCTCTGGCGTGTAGTACAGGGGCCGGACAGGGTACTGTGAGGGGCGCACGGGACCCTGCAGGGAGGTACAGGTGTCCCTGTCCGCGAGGCAGTGCCGCCCTCTCCCAGCCCCCACCTCAAGGTTCTGGGATCTCGCTGCAGCAGTGTACGGTGTGACCACAAGCTCCATCTGTGTTTTAAAAATAGAGCCCAAGCGAGTGAGCGCGTCTCCATCCATCCCCAGCCCAGCCCAGTGTATTTCCAAAGGAAATTGCCTCCTATGACTTCATCCTATCGCAGAGTTGGCGGCCCCAAGGAAACCACTCGTCCCTGTCATCGTCTGACGTGTGGAATGGACTGTGCTTTCCGGGCTAATGTATGGGGCCAGGCACATCCATCAGCCCTAATTGGGCTGAGCCGCAGGATTCCAGTAAACCGGGCTCCATGGTCACAGAGTGTGCGCAACCTGCTGTGCCCGGGGACAGCACATGGGCAGGGGTGGGGAGGGGAGGCTCCTCCCTGGTGAATGCCCATGGATGGGTCCCAGCCAGTGGGCCCTGGAGCTGTGGATGGGCATGGGGATGAGACCCTCAGGGGGTCAGGCCACAGACAGGGAGAGCTCCCCTTTCGACCTTCTTTCCCCACTCGTGAAAGCAGTGGAAAAGGAGGTGAGCCGGCCGGTCTCTGGTGGCTCTTCCAGCATGACTCCAGAGTTTCCCGAACCTTCTACCCACCAACCCATGTGCTCCGAGGCAGCCAAGGCCTGCCCAGCCCTGCCCATTGTCTGGGCCCATGTGCAGGGGGGCATAGGGAGAGTGGAGAGCTACAAAAGGTGCTTGAGGAGGAGAGAATCTCCAAGGAGATTCCAGCCAAGGTGGGACATCCAGGAAGGGAAAGTGGGATGGAGCAGAGGGAGAAGGCTTTGGACCCCAGGAATGTGGATGCCAGCAGGCTCCTGTGTGCTGGATGGAGGACCAGTCCAGCCTCCAGGATGGAGGCCAGGCCTGGACTCATGTGGGGGCGCCACCAGGAGGGAGGTGCTGGCCGAGGGCTGGGGTCAAGTCTGGGGCAGCCAAAGGTCCACTCGGGGTCTTCTCCGTCCCATCCCGGTGACCAGGGATTTCCATCTGCTCCCAACCCTGATCAGATTTCCTCCTGAGCTGTCCCCCACCCACCCCCCAGGGGCTGGACCTGGAGCCCTGCAGCTTGGCCCCCACCTCCAAGATAACCTCAAGACCCTCCAGCCCCTCTGTGGAAGACAGTTTGGCAGTTCCTCAGGAAGCTAAATATACAACTGCCCTATGATCGGACAATTCCTCTACTAGGAATATATCCAGAGGAACTGAAAGCAAGGATGTGGACAGATATTTGCACAGTGATGTTCATAGCAGCATTATACACAATTGCTGAAAGATGGAAACAACCTAAGTGCCCATCAACTGATGAATGGATAAACAAGATGAAGTATATTCATACGATGGAATATATTATTCAGCTGTAAGAAGGACTTAACTGGGGAAGCAGATGACAACATGGAGGAACCTTGAGGACATTTTGTTAAGTAAAATAAGCCAGACACAAAAGGACAAATATTGTATGGTCTCCCTAATAGGAACTTAATACGATGAGTAAAGTTAAGGAGTTGGACTATAGTATATAGGTTAGTAAGAGATAGAATGTGGGTTGAGAAGGGGGAGCTGATGCTGAATGTTTGCAGAATGTTTAATAAGGTCAATTGTAAATAAGTGATAATGGATGGAGTTGACAGCAGGTTACAATGAATATAACAAACCCTGCTCTTATATAAATGTGATTGTAGTCTGGGGTGGTTCATGTTAATTGAAAGACAGCTAGAGGATCGTCTAGGGACTGTGTAACATAGTGATATCAGTGATAGTTGAGGGTTGTGGTTAATAATACAAATACAAGAATATTCTACTACAAGGTGTTAAGAATATGGTCATACATGGGAAATACAACTAATGTAACTTACAGACTATAGTTAACAGTGATATTGTAATGTTTGGTAGCAAAGGCCAAGAAGGTACTATATAATTTCAAAGGAAAAAAAAAAAAAAAAAGACTATACGTTTAGTTTTATGAGATATGAATATGGTTAAGCCTTTTTCTTCGTTTTCTTCATTAACAAAGAGACCTTGGTCATGTCACTTAAACCAAACAAAAAACCCTCCCGCCTCCAGTCACCAGCCCTGACTCCCCACTGTACTGAGAATAACTGCAAACTTCTCCCCACCGGGACCCGGGTTGCCCTCTTTCTGGAAAGCTCCACTTGCCCCCACCCCCTTCTCCTGGCCAATGTCTTCCTTCAAATCTCAGCGTAAGCGTCACTTCCCCGCAGCAGCCTTCCCATCCCCTCTCCAGCATACTTGTCCTCGGAGTCCCCATGGGCACCGCGTGAGTTTTCTCCTGGCTCGCGGCTCTCTGTGGACTCCTGATTTCACGTTGCAGGTGTCAGCCACCTGAGGAGGACACTGCTCTGACCTCAGCAGCCCCTGTGGACAGGGACACAGGGAAGGGACCCCACCTCCACCTGAGGGGTGGGAAAGCAGAGGCCCTGCCATCGTGCTGCCCACTCTTGGCACCCCCTGAAAGCTCATGGCAGCTGGGCACATGGGCTGGGGCAGCCTCCGGCTGGCCGATGTGCCCAGAGGCCTCACCGCCCAGAGCTGTGGTAGGCAGGGCTCAGCCAGGCAGGGGGAGCAGGCTCTGGAGCGGAACAGAGGGGCAGAGGCGGGGGCCAGGCAGCTGGGTCCTACCCAGCCCGTGATAGCACAGGGTCCACTCACCACTGCACACACACACACACACATGCTCATGTGTGTGCACACGCACACTGCTGTGAGTGGCCCAGGGCCTGCACTGTACCCTCCTCTCTCCCCGCTGCAGGAGGAGGAGCAGGTGGGTACCCAGGGAGGATGGGTGCCCAGGCCCCAGCGGCCAGGCGCTGTGCCCAGTCCTGGAGGTACACAGATGCACAGCTGCTGGTTCTTGAGAACGTTGGGGCAGGGTGGGGTGGGGGGGTGGGGGTGGTGACCGTGGACGACGCAGTGTGTGTACTGAGGCCACCCTGCTCCCTGGCAGCCATGACCCTGAACTGATCCCAGCGGAGATCCCAGAGCAGCAGCGTGACCCTGAGCCTGGGCGGTCGGGGTGGGTGGAGAGCTGGGGTGTGGGCAGTGTGACCGGTGGCCAGTTTTGACAGGTCACCGCACGGGCCTCTGCCCTAGCATCCTGTTGGCTGTGCTTGGTCACAGGCCCTCCTCCTCCTCCTTCCCACTCTCCCTCCTTTCTCCACGCTGGGACAGGAGGTGAATATGGGCTGAACACCCATGCTGCCAGAATGCTCTGTGTGCCAGGGGGATACCCAGGGGAAGGAGAAACAGCCTCTGTTCTCCAAGAGCGGAAAGTCTAGTTGGAGGAAGAAGTTCCAGAGAAACAGTTTTTAGCTTAATACGGAAATAGTTTTTGCAACAATATAAATTTCCCAATGGAATGAATGAATAAATGAAGATGATGGGTTCCTTCTCCTTGAAAGAGCTTGGCAAACTGATACTTAGCATGGAAGGGATGGAGGGATGGATGGATGGATGGATGGGAGGGAGGGTGAGTGGGTGTGTGTGTGGGTGGGTGGGTGGGTGGATAGATGGATGAGCAGGTAGATGGGTGAGTGCATGGATGGATGGATGGTTGGATGAATGGATGGATGGATGGGTGGATGGGTGGATGGATGAGGGTGGATGGATGAATGGATGGATGGATGGATGGATGGATGGGTGAGTGGGTGAGTGGGTGAATGGGTGGGTAGATAGAGAGTGACCTGTCCTGACTGAGAGGCATCAGGGATAGGGTGAGTGCTCAGAGATGGGTGTGTAGAGCCCAGGATGGATGAAGTAGCAGCCCTCTGTTAGACACGAGTCCCTTCTGGTCTTGACGGCCATGGGGGTGCATGCCTGCACCGGCACCCACACATGTCCCTTCCCTGAGCAAGCCCCTCATCTGGCAATCAGGGCCTCCCAACCAGTGCCCACTCCCCTGTGACCTCGCTACGCCAGGGAAATCCACCGATATGCGTGATTGTCACCCCACTTCGGGTCCTCCCATTGCCTTCTAAGAAGGCCTTCAGTGGCTTCTCCGAAAAGGGAGCCCAGTGGGGGAATTCCAGGTGTGGTAGGAGGACAGAAAGGGACCTTGAAGTCCCCTTGGACCTGGAGCAGTCACCCCATTTCCAGCCAGGCCCGTGCAGGAGCCACGAAAGCCAAAACAGCAGAGCAAGGGAGCTGGGCTGGCTGGGGAAGTGGGGAGCCCGCAACACCAGGAGGCACCCACGAGGGCCCCGTGGGGGACCCCTGACCCTCGTCTCGTCTTTCCTGAGCCCCTCCTTCCTACGCAGCACAAGTCATCAAGTAGGCAGGGTCAGAGTTTGCCAACGGGCGGCCTGCTGACATCCAGAGTCTGGAATGTTCTTAGTTAATGACCTGTTTCTAAACGCTGCGATATTCCACATACAGGCTGGGGTTTCTAGCTTCTCTGGCAGGTTGGGCCTCCATGTGTCTCCCCTTGCAGCACCTCACTTATTTTTCCTCCCACCAGGCCCCAGCAGAGGTTGGGTTTGGAGCCCCTGGACTGGGGGGTGCTCCATGTAGACCCCGCCAGCCCCGAGATCAGGGCACCCAGGGGAGGGGACGTGGGTGGGCGGCTCCCCCACACAGTGACACCCTGCCTCCCACCCCTCTGCCCCCAGCTTCACACAGGCCATGCTGAGGCAGCCGAGGATGGAGGCCCTTGACAACGCCGCGGCCTACCACGCGGGCCTCATGCTCCTAGGCATGGGCACCATGTTCGTGATGTCCAGCTTCTTCGCCCTGGGCTTCACTGGAACCTTCCTAGGTAAGACCCACCGGGGCCAGGGCCTACGGTGTGCTCTAGCCACGCGTGGTGGCTCCCCTCCTCTCCGGGCCCCTATCTGTCCA
Organism: Tolypeutes matacus; assembly: GCA_026826555.1. Taxonomy (NCBI): domain Eukaryota; kingdom Metazoa; phylum Chordata; class Mammalia; order Cingulata; family Chlamyphoridae; genus Tolypeutes; species Tolypeutes matacus. The sequence goes on from JAKSZT010054051.1 coordinate 3,648,676, forward strand.
GGCTTAGTCCAGCAGGCCGGGCTGGGTGGTCTTGTTCCCTCCTCCCAGCCTGGGCTGGTGGGGCAGTGGGGCCTGAGCCTGTCCCTCCCTACCCCTGAGAAGGCCCTGGGGACCCTGCTTCCCCGAAAGGCCGGGGGGAGTCAGCTGGCATAGGTCTGGGGTGGGACGAGGGGCGGCCACAGCATTCCTTCTTTCCTTCCCAGCCTTCACGACCCAGCTGCGCCCTGGAAGCCTGTGAAGTAAGGGTCCTGGGCGAGAAGGGTGAGCCAGGTGGCGTGGGGTGGGGGCCAGTAGCCAAACAGCGTCAGGCAAGGTCCTGGGACTCAGGTGGTGCCTGCTGCGACAGGCAGGCCAGCAGACACGGCTGCAGAAAAGGGGGCCAGGGGCTGAGGCAGGGCGGAGGTCCCTAAAGGCAGAGGGCCTAGGAGAACCCCCCTGTAGAGGGGGCATGCTGACCTCGGGAGGGTTGGAGGTGGATCGGCCCCTCCTGCAGGGGTTCTCCAGCTGCTCTTCACGTGGGCAGAGGGCACGGCCAGAGCCGGTGAGCTTGAGGGTCCCAGGGCGGGGTGAGGTGGGAGCAGGTAGGAGCAGCGAGGGCAGGGGCTGGCTGCCCCGTCCTCACGAAGACTCATTTGGAAGCACTGGGGGCTGGTCAGAGGGAGCCCAGGAACCAGGGTGATGGCAGACACCCCCCCGGCCCCCCAGGAGAAATGGCCCAGAAACTCAGGTTTGGATGTAGGGTACCAGCTCACTCCCCACAAGTTGGTTCCAAACAGGGTTTCTGTGCCGCCTGCCTCCAGCCCCCGCCACCCCATTTCCTGCTTCCTGGGAAGAAAGAACCTTCCGGAAGCCCCCCCTCGAGTTGGTCCCTCAGGCATCCTGTGCCCTTTGTGCCCGGACAATGGGTGAAGCGGCTCGCCGGGTTCAGCTCCCCCCACTCCGTGGCACCCCGCTGTCAGGCTGGCTGCCCTATTTCTGCCTCAGAGGAAGTGTACTTGTCCTCCCACAAGACAGTCAAACGAGGGCCTCTCTGGGGAGAGCAGGGCCAGGGCTGACACCGAGAACCTTCACGAGCAACGACGCTGCGCGGGGTGGGCGGGGGGCCCGCTGTGGCCCCAGCCAGCTGCTCTCTGCTTTCCTTCTTAGACTGGCAAGGATGTCCCCCAACGCACATGGGGACGAGCTCGCGGGCTGCTGCTCCCCACTGCGTCCCTCTCCCCCAGCCCTGCTCCCCTGTCCCTGGCCTGGAGCTGCGAGGCTGTCCTGGGATATCAGGAAGCCTGCAGCCTCGCTCTCTCGGGGAGAGCCCCTCGTCGGGCCCCCAGGCATGCCTCACTCTGCTGCTCGTCCATGGCCCTCGGCTGGGAGGTGCTGGAGGAGAACTCAGCCGGGTAGGATTCTCCCACTCAGGAAAGGAGCCCACAACTGGGGCCCTGGGCCCGCCCCCTCCAGGCCCTGCTTTCCCCCTGTTACGGACAGAGGCATGAGGTGGGAGAAGGGCGCCCCGAGTGGGCCCTTGGGGGTGCCACGAGGCTAAAGAGGTATGGGTGGGGGTGCAGACACCCTGAGACGGGGTGGAGAGTCCCGGAGGCCAGCGCTGGCCTTGCAGAGTGTGGGCAGCTTGTGGGTGCCACCGGTGGCCCCGAGGCCCACTGAGGGGCTGGGGCACAGGGAAGCCAGGCCGCAGGGAGGGGGCTGAGCAGGGAGCTCCAGGCAGAGCCTCCAGGGCATCCAGGTGCTCAGGTGACCCGGACAGAGGTTTCCAGAACAGCCAGAGCCGCCCCAGCAGAAAGCAGTGGCCAGGGGTGGCGGGTTCACTGTGGCCCCCTCAGCTGCCCCAGAACCCGCAAAGCCCCCTCTTGTCTTCCGCGTTTCCCATCGGTCATGGTTCCTCGAATGAGGGGACCGTCGAGGTTCAGGGCCCGAAAACCGTGCCCTTCCTTCTCCTTAGAAACCACGCCTTTGGTTGACGGGACGGCTGCCTTGGTTCTGAGTGTGGCTCAGTTCGCGTGGAGGGACGGGATCAAGGGCCATGGCATGGACTCAGGGCGCTGACCGTAGCCAGTCATCTCGACCCTGCCCCCCGAGCTCGAGTGACCATCCCCAGCCAGCTGGGCCTTGGCCCGGCGGCACCCCCTTCTCCAGCACCCGTGTCTGGAGCTCAGACAAGGGCCACCGCGGTTTTCATGGCAGCCCACGGCAAAGAGAGGGGGTGTGTTAGGGGGCGAGCAGGTCGGGCGGGGGAATGGCGGCCAGCACAGCCCAGGGCCTGGGGTCTCCCCCAAACCGCACAGCCAATTATCACTTCCCTGAGGTCATGGGTGAGAAGGCCAGAGATGTCCCATGGCCTCCATCTGGACATGTGATCCTTTCCAGAAAGTTTTCCGCCCACAAGGTGGAGACAGGGCTGGGCAGGAAGATAGGCCCAGGGGGCTCTTCTGAGCCCGAATGCTGGCCTGGCATCTGGACACCGGCCCACCTGTTGCCTGGGAGGAGCGGGGTTCACAGGGGCCTGGAATTTTAGGGCTAATGTAGAAATTGTGAATCTGGCCTCTTACGAGGCAGATGGGGAAAGCAAGGCCCAGAGAGAGAGGAAAGGTCTCCAGGCCCCCCAGTGGACCTGAGCTGGCTCCTGCGGGAGCGCTTCTTTGACCTCTGTCCTGGCCTCATCAGGGGTCACGGGCTCAGGGGAGCCAGGGCTGGCCCTGGGCAGGCCCAGTGAGGGGCACGGTCACTGCTTTGCTCTCCAGCTGGTCCTTGTGGCCACGCAGCCCCCTCAGGTGACCCGTGCTCAAGGCCACAGAACTGGGTGAGGAAGAGGGAGGTGGGGGTGGAAATAGCGAGGACCAGGCCGTGTGTCCTTTAGGTGGAGGAGTTCATGGTGGAGGTGATAGGGCAGAGGCAGAAGGAAAGCAGGGATGTGGGGGGCGGGGTGGGGGCGCTGTACAGAGGAGGTGGAAGCATTCCCAACAGAAGGAATGCATGTGCAAAACCCTGAGGCATGAAGAGCTGAAAGGCCAGCCTGGCAGGAGCACAGAGAGCCAGAGGAGCCGGCAGGTGGTAGTGGGGAGGGGTGGGCTCAGAGCCTCCCAGGATGTGGCTTATGCACCCCTCTCCGGCCCTCAAGCCCCCCGCCCATCCCCAGCTTGGGACCTCATATTTTCTGAGGCACATGCACGGCCTGTCGGCCCTGCCACCTACCACCTCCCACCTCCCACACTATTTAACCTGGTCCCCAACTGGCCAGGGACAGCCTGGAACAGGGCCGCTGTCTCACCTGCTGCTGTCCCCTGCCCCCAGGGCCCTCCCTCAGTAACGGATGCCCCTCTCTGCCCATAGGCGATTACTTCGGGATCCTCAAGGAGGCCAGAGTGACCACATTCCCGTTCAGCGTCCTGGACAATCCCATGTACTGGGGGAGCACGGCTAACTACCTGGGCTGGGCCCTCATGTGAGTGCTGGCCTCTGGGCTGTCCCCAGGGGGCTGGGGCTCCAGGGAGACGACCACTCAGGCCTCCCTCAGGCTTTTGTTCCTCAGGAGTTTCTTGTCTATGACCCAAAGGAAACATGTCCCCAGATACCGGAAGTCAAATTCCATTCAATTTTGGGGTGTCACAAAACAGGACTCTCTTGATTGTTTTTTCACACCGTTTAAAAAACATAAAAACCACATGCTGGCCAACCCCTGGGCTAGGATGCTAGGGCTCGGAAGGCCCTGAATGTGCAGCTCAGAGTGGTCAGGGCCGTGGGAGCCCAGAGCTCCAAACCAGCCCCCGCGCCCAGCAATTCCATTTTATCCATCTTTAATGTTAGGGCTTCTTCCATAGGAGGTTGTGTGTGTGTGTGTGTGTGTGTGTGTAGAAAATGTTCTGTTGCTTTTATTTAACATTCAAAAACCACCTGTCTGGGTGTTAGAGGTGCACCCCAAGACCACAAAGGGTATAGGACTCCTCTAAAGGAATGAATCTCTAATGGTGGAATGTCAGTGAGAGGCACACCCTCCCCATCTCCCTACCCCGCTGTTGGTACCCCTGGAAAGCCCCAGGCTCAGATGACTGTAGTTTGAGTGTCAAGAAGCTAGAAAGGGAGTGGTGGTGCTGGCCTGAGCTCCTCGCCCAGACTCACCCACTCCCCAGGCACCCCCGTCCCAGGACTGAGCCCTGGCTCCTGGGTCTCTGCAGTCTCACTGAGCTGCCCACGGCCCCCCTCCCACATGAAGCTCTCACGTATCTATCCTGGAACCTTCCATTTCCATCCCAGTCAGGCTCTCCAGCCCCACCCCACCCCCCACCCCAGGCGTCATTGAGCCTGGGCGGTGCCTCCTCTATTCCTGGCCCTCATGCCGTGGCCGACAGTCCAGTTGTCCATCACTCTCTCTCTAAACCAGGGTCTCCTCGAGGGCCCAGCAGTGCCCAGTGCCCAGGATGGGTGTGGGAAGGAGAGGGGCTGGCTGGGGAACTGGGCTCCCAGGGATGTGAGGCCGACACATGGGGGACGGAGCCTCTATCTGAGAGCTCCTTAGACACAATCCATCGCCCTGGCTGCAGGCGCTGACAAAGCAGGCCACTCGGCACCCATCTGTCTCCAGCCTGCTGGGCCCCCACAGACGGATGGAGGGGGCAGCTGCAACAGGATAGCTGTGGCTTCCTGGGGAGCCAGGTGGTGGGAGCGGGGCACTGGGCCTCCACCTCCTGGGCCTCTACCTCCTGGGCCTCCACCTTCTGAGCCTCCAGCCAGAGTGAGCCACCCCCTCCCCAGGGTGCACAACCCAGAGCCCTACCATGCCTGGCACCACCCCACTGTAGCCCCTCTCAGCTCTGGCTCCCCCATCTGCAGGGTGGGGGTCATCCTCCCCGCATGGCTGCCTGTGACAGGTGGGGAAACTGAGGCCTGAGGGGCCATGACATGTCCCAGGCCGCACAGCCAGCTTGGGTGAGAGACTCCCAGGCCACAGCCTTATGCTTGTGTTTTTGTTTTTTTTAACTGGATGACAATGGTTTGAGGAACAGAAAATGAACCGTGGAGCAGGGGGGCCCTTCCATGGGGGCAGACTGCACTGAGCTTGATCCCCAAGACTGAGGGCTGGGGTTGGGGGACAGTCTGTGTGCATGGTCAGGGGCTTGCATGGGCCTGTGTGAGCTGCAAAGCCCGGGGTCAAGCTGGGGGCCGGGTGGGAGTGCCTGAGGGCTTCGCGGAGCAAAGGGCATCACCTCCCTGGCCCTTAACTGACCACTTGTCCGAGGGCCAGGCCCTGTCCAGCAGGAGCCACTCCTTAGAGTCTTTTGCCAGGCCAGGCTCCCCTTTCCAAGGCCCCCATGCCCAGAAAGTCGGGCCATGCTGTCCATGACTGCCAGCCTTCTCAATGCGGGGGGCAGACAGGTGCCTCTGGATGCAGAGGGAATAACTCTCTTCTCGGGGCTCCCCCAGGCTTCTCACTTCTCAGGCTCCTTCCTTCTTGGGGATCCTCCAAATCCCTCCCCTCTCAGGCTCCCCCAGGCCCCTCCCCTCTGGGGCCCTTCTCCTCTAGGGCCTCCTCTAGGCTCCTGACACTGGGACTGTTTGAGAACTACAGGTCTGAGGCCAATCTTTCCTTCCTTTATGATTCACCCCACAAATATGGTGGAAGCCTGCTGTGTCCCCAGCTCTTGCAGGGAAGGGGACAGGAAGCACCCTGGTCCTGAGGGCGCCCCAGCCTTTCAGAATGGGCGCAAGGGAGGAGGATGCGCAGACCGGTACCAGGCAGCCCAGAATAACCCAAGAGGCCCTCAGCACCTCCCGCCCCAGTGGGGCTGCGCTTAGGGCTGGGGTGGTGCCATCCAGTGGGGCTTGGGGCAGCCCCAGGAGGGGCCTGCAGGCTGGGGGTGGGGGTGGGGTGGGTGGCCCGCCTTGCTGACCAGCTGAGGTTCTGTCTCCCGCAGGCACGCCAGTCCCACGGGGCTGCTGCTGACCGCGGTCGTGGCCCTGGTCTACGTGGTCGCCCTCCAGTACGAGGAGTGAGTCGGGGGTGGCCGGGAAGGGGAGGGCAGGCTGCCATCTGGATGGCAGTGGGCAGGATGGGGACACGACACGGATCTGCGAGCTGGGCTTGGGAGCCAGGGGCAGCTGATCTACCTCAGCCCTATCTGCCCCCTGTCGGGCCATCCCCAGTGCCCAGCTGGGCCATACCAGGGCCACAGACCCAGGCCACAGAGAGGAAGCTCAGTGTGGGCATGGGTGGGCCTGTGAAATAGAGGCAGGGATGGGCCACGATCACCCCAAGGCAGGCAGCCAGACCGTGGTCACCCTGAGGCAGGCAGACAGCTCTTGCCACGATGCTGCCCATGTTGACAGCCCCCTGCCCCGGGTTTCTGGATGCTTCCAGCCCCCTGCCAGCCCCCTCTGTGCTCTCTGGAGATGCCAGTGCTGGTGCTGCCCCAGCAGTCCTTGGGAGATGGGGGGTCCCTGGCCCCTTGCTCTGTGCCAGGACAGGGCCCTGGGCAGTGCCTGGGCTGAGGGAATCACCTGGGGACCACCTGATGGAAAGCCCTTGCTCCCGCCCCCGCAGACCCTTCACCGCCGAGATCTACCGGCAGAAAGCCTCCAAGGCCAGCAGGAGAAGATGACAGGGCCTGGGGGAGCCACCGGACAGGAGGTGGCGCTCCGCGAGGGCCCGGCCGCCCTCCGGCCCGTCCCAGGCACCAGGCCCCTGAAAGGAGGACACCACCCAGCACTGCCCGGGGCCGGCACTGGCGCGGGCCACTCCAGTGCCTTGGAAGCTGCTGCCTTGGGGCCCTGGCCAGGCCGCCACATGGCCACGGAGCCCACGCAGCCCTCCGCGCCCCGCCACCTTAGACTCACCAATAAAGGCACCCACACCCCAACGTCCCCTCCGGGTCTCTGTGTGTCCACCTGGGGAAGGAGCAGGCTTGGGGGTGCTGGAGTGGAGGGGAGGGGAGGAGAGGAGTGGGAGAGAAGATGAAGGGA
>JAKSZT010054051.1:3657376-3711018 GCA_026826555.1 Tolypeutes matacus
CATCCATCCATCCATCCATCCATCCATCCATCCATCCATCCATCCATCCTTCCATTCATCCATCTGAGATTTATTAAGTTCTTCTGCCAACCAGGGGGCTCAGACACAAACCAGATGTTTCCTGGTGCCACCCACACAGGGATCACCATCTTGAGGGGACAAGCAATTGCAGAATGTATCATCTCATCACTGCTCTGATCAATTCCGGGCAGGCCGATTGGTTCAGCGAGCCATTCCTTCTGGTGCAGTAAGCTTCAAGGTGAGCAGCTGTCACCGAAGTGAAGAGTGGGGAGAAAGGAGCATGTGTAAAGGCTCCGAGGCCTCCTGGGCCAAGGAAAGGAGCTTGGATTGTATCCTGAGAGTGGTGGAGTGGAGAGTTTAAGCAACCACTGATCTGCTTTCCGTCTCTCAACATCTGTCTGTTCTGGATGTTTCATATAAATGACATCAGATGATATGGGGTCTTCCATGACTGGCTTCTTCCACTAAGGATGTTTTCAAGCTTCCTCTATGCTGTTGTATGGCTGAATACTAGTCCACTGAATGGGCATTTTGTTTACCTATTCATCTGTGAATGGACACTTTGGTTGTTTCTACTTTTTGGTTATTGTGGATAATGCTACCAGGAACACTAGTGTACGAGGTTTTCTTTGTTAAATTTTTATTGTGGTAACATCTAAACCACACAAACATTCCCATTTTCACATTTTCAAGTGGATAATTCAGTGGTGTTAATTACACTCACAGTGTTGTGCAACTGTCACCACCGCACATCACCAAAACTTTTTCATTACCCCAAAAGAAAATTCTGGTATCCATTAAGCCAGAACTTCCCATTCCCCATATCTAGTTCCTGGAAACCTGTAATCCACTCTCTCTGTCTATGAATTTGCGTGTTCTAGGGATTTCACATAAGTGAAATCGTATAATAGCTGTCCTTTGATGTCTGGCTTAACTCAGCCTTAGCCTTTTTTCCCCTAAATTGTGGTAAAATATACATAACATTAAATCATTTAAACCATTTTATTTTATTTTTTTATCCCCCCACCCACTTGCTGCTTGTGCTCACTGTGTCCATTTGCTTTGCGTTTTTCTGTGTCTGCTTGTCTCCCTTTGTTGCGTCATCTTGCTGCGCCAGCTCACCATGCTGTGCAGGCCAGCTTGCCTTCACCAGGAGGCCCCAGGAATCGAACCCGGGCCTCCCATATGGTAAATGAGAGCCCAACCACTTGAGCCACAGCCACTTCCCCATTTAAAACATTTTAAGTAGCCAATTCTTTGACATCACAAACTTGAACAATATGGTGTAACTTTCACCACAATCTTTTTCCAGACTATTTTCATCATCCCCAACCAAATCTCATACTCAGCGATAACTCCCCATTGGTCCCCCCCCCCCAGTAACCACTACTCTGCATTCTGCCTCTATGCATTTGCTTATTCTTAAGTATTTCTTACAAGAGAAATCATACAACATTTGTTCTTTGTGTCTGACTCATTTCATGCAACATGATGTCTTCGAGGTTCGTCCACATTGAAGCATGTACCAGCACGTCACTTCTTTTTACGGCTGAATAATATTCCACTGTATGAGTGGTGCCCAAGTGTTTGTGCAGAGCTATGTTTGCATTTTTCCTGGGTACCTACCTAGGAGCAAAATGGCTGGGGCATGGTGCAACTCTGTGTTTAGCTGTTTGACGACCCATCAGGCTGTTTTCCAAAAGCAGCTGCACCGCCTGACACTTCCATCCCAATGGTAATTTTTCAAAAGTCAGTGTTGTGCTCTGGACCTCCCAACTGGTCCTCTCCACTCTAGTCTTCCCCTGACGGGGGGCTTGGAGAGTGTCTTTGGTGCTAAGTGACGTATTTCCACAGTCGGGGGTCCTCAGAAAAGCTCAGGGGTGAGCTTGGACACAAGCGAGACATTTATGCCTGGTCTTCAAAAGCCCCCAGGGACACATACCAGATGCTCATGGCAGTGTGATTCCTCGCAGCCGCAAACTGGAAGCAACCCGCGTGTTTTAGTTTGCCACAGGGCTGCCGATGTAAAGTACCAAAAATGGATTAGCTTTTTAATGGAAATTTTATTAGGGGAAAATCTTACAGTTCCAAGGCTGTGAAAATGTCCAAATCAAGGCACCATCAGAGATGCTTTCTCACCAAAGTCAGCTATTAGCGATCCTGGTGTCCTGCCACGTGGCGAAGCAAGATGGCGAGTCTGCCAGTCTCTGCCAAGGTCCCTGCCTTCCCCTCTGGGCTCAATGCCTTCCAGCTGTGGGTGATCAGGCATATGACTCATCTCTTCATCCTTGAGCTGCCCTGTGGGCCCAGCCTCTTGTGGGCTTTATGCTTCAGTTTTGGCTGCCAGTGATTCTCAAGTCCTCTCTCACGTGGCTAGGTCAAAGTGGCAGAGCTCCCTTTTCTATGTGTCTTTCTCTCTGTGTCTCCATTTAAATAAGGCTCCAGCAAGAGGGTGGAGACCCAAGCTCAGTCACACCTCACTGATGTAGTCCAATCAAAATCTACCTAATCAAGTGATCTAATCAAGGTCCCTTAACTGAATCTAATGCAATCAAAGGGTCTCACACCCACAGGAATGGGCTAGTTCAAAAACAATCTCTTTTGGGGGGATTAACCAAATTCAAACTCACACCGAGCTTCCATCACAAAGAGATGGCCAAATAAACTGGGTATAATCACACAATGGGATACTCTGCGGCATCGAAAAAGACCTCACAGACAAGTGATGGGAAAGAGAAATCAGACACCAAAGGTAGAAAATTCAAGTGGCAAAACTCACCTAGGGTGATAGAAGGCAGCTTAGCTGGGGGGTGGATATTGGCCTAGTGGGGCCCAAGGAGACCTCTGAGTGGTAAGCTCGGGATTTTTGCACTCTACTGCAGCTATGCTGTATCAGGTCAGACCATATGAAAATGGCCAATGTTTGTCCAGCTTTACCTTCTAGAAACAGCAATTTCACATGATTCAATGAAATACCTCAAAGAGTTTAAGAACAAAACTTAGCAGTTTGAGTAGAACTAAGTGGAAAACAATCCAATAGTGATCAATATTATGCCCAGAATCTTCAGGGTGACTTGGTAGTGACATGGTGGTCAGGGGAGACCACTCCAAGGGGGTGACCTTTGGGCCAAGACCCAAAGGAAAAGAAAGAGCCAGGCTTGGGGCAGGTTGAAGGAAGAGCCATCAGCAAGTGCAAAGGTCCTGAGGTTAAGGACATGCTTGGGGTACTCAAAAGCAGCCTGCTCTAAAGGACTGAGCTGTGAGGGGTGTCAGCTACCGGGTACCTGGCCCCTTGGGGGAGCGGCCAGTGGTTGGGGCCTGGGTGGGAGCTGACATTTGCAGGGAGCTGGGTTGTGACGCGCATGCTGTTCCCAAGCCCAGAACACCAGGTCCCAGCCATGCTGAAGCCGGCCTTGGAGACAGATGTCTTCAAGGGGTGACCTGAACGTCATCCCTGGGGATGTCGAGGTATCTTGGTCTCCAAGGGCTTGTCTCATATGGAAGTGCAAAGCCCTTGAAGGAGGTCAGAGGCCACCAGGCCTGGGACAAGTGCTGTGCCGGGGCACGATGTGCTTCTCCAAGAACAACCACAATACTTCCATCTGTGGCTGGAGAGGAGGGGGCAGGCCCACAGGAGCACCCCAAATGCCCTCCTCCACGGCTGCCCCTCATAAGCTGGTGCTGTCACCCCACTTGGTAGCAGAGGACCCTGAGGTTTTGGGGGAGGGGGGCAGCACAGCAGATGAGGAGCAACCTAGGACTGAGACCAGGTCCACCTGCACCCCCACGTCTGTGGCTCCGCCCTCCACCCCCTGAGGCTGAGAGGTGTCCGGAGAGCAGTCAGGGAGGGCTCCCTGGAGGAGGCAGGGAAGACTGGGCCCAGTGCCCAAGTCTCTCTCCACACTCCTTGGGCCCAATGCCCAATTCTCTCGTGACTGCCGCTGTTTCTCTCCTAATCCCCTGAGGGCGTCGTGTCCCCTGCGAAAAGCAGGCCATGTGGCTGCTCAACGCCTGCTGGCCCCCAGCCCAACCAGGAGCACTGCATCTCCTGGACCCTACCTTGGGGCACACAGAGCCTTAGTTGCCTCATGTGTAAAATGGCTTATTGTATACAGCAGGTGCTCAGGCGGTGCTGGCTAGGCCAAAAGGGACCAGCAGAGGGTTGGTTGGAAGCACCCGGGCACCCATTCCCAGGCTCCAGGCTCCAGGCTCCGACAGTAGCTGGGCCAAGCCTCCAGCCTGGCTTTCTGGTACCTTCTAAATTGCTCTTGGCCACCAGGTAGGGGGTGTGGCTGCCATGTCCCGCTGTGGGGCCCGCTGTCCCGTGCCTCCACTCCACCCCCAACATTTGGTCAAATGTTTAAAAAGGCCTCCATTCCATTCCGAGCAAAGAAACGGCTGCACTGCAAATCAGCCTTGTTCTCAGGCAGGACCATGACCTCATCAGGGCCATTTGTTGTTTATAAATAATCACCTTCTACCCCCAACATACGGAGGCCTTTGTTCCTGTGGCCCAGGAGCATGGAACTATTATAAACCTGGACAACAGAGGCGGGACGCTGTGGCTGGCAGGAGGTACAAATATTGGGAAAGAGGCATCCACTCCCATGGGGCAGGGCCAGGCAGCCAGGCTCAAGGTCAGGCTTTATGGCAAGACCTCTGCTGAACTGAACATAAGAATCACTTGTTGAAAATGCAGGTCTCGAGTCCTCCCCTCCCCACTCCGATTCAGCCAGCCTGGGGCAGGCAAACCCTGGAAGAATAAAAGAGAATACTCTGGGATGGTGGGGGTGGGGAGTTGGCCGCTTAGGGGTGTCAGCTGCAGGGAGAGCTGGCTCTTCATCTGCCACAGCTGGGAGTCGTCCAAAGGGAAACACTGGGGAAGGCCAAGGTCGGCTTTGGGCATCCCTGCAGGAGAGCTGCCTCCTGGGAGTGGGTGGCAGGCACAGAGGGGGGCCTTCTTTTTGTGTTCTTTTCCCTCTGCCCCTTTCTGAGACTGCTTGAATCTTTTTTAAAACATGAGCATTTTTGCAATAAAAAGAGATAAGCTAAAAAAAAATAAAAAGGCAAAAGTAAAAAACAAAAATAAATGTGGAAATGAGGTGGCCAAGCTAACAAACGTGTTGGCTCTGCTTGCTTCCTGGGGAGTGGGGTCCCATGGAGGGGGTCGGGGGAGATGCAGGTCAGCAGGGGTCTGGGGCTCTGGGGCATTCCGAATGGGGCTGATGGATGGGTGGGTGGCTGAATCAGCGTGGCTTCCTTGGCAGAGCATGTCCTTCAAGACGTGGGACCCACGGGGCAGGGTGACATGCTTCAGGGGTACCAGGAAGCTTCGGAGCTGAGCACCCAGTGACCTGTCACTGTCACTTCCCAGCTGCAGGGAGCAGGGAGTGGGGTCAGCCCCAGCTGCTGATATTTGGTGTGGAGGGCAGGGGAGAGCAGCTCTGCTTCCCACCTGGGTCCTGGCTCGCTGAGCCGCCACCTTGGGGCCTGCTGATCTCATCCGATGTCGCGAGCCCCGTGGGACTGGAATGGTGGTAGAAGTGGCTGCATCAGATCCAAATTCATTCCCAGCCCCAACAGCGGCCATCAGTAATGTGCCATGAGCCATTGTAACTCGTCCCCACCACCACCTTATGCCTTGGTGGGAGGCAGAAAAGGGGGCCCCTGGCCTGGAGTCCTGCCAGCCCTCCCTGGACAGCGTTTGGCGCGCTGTGTTTCCCCGCACACTGCTTCTATGGTGGGCTCCCTCTGCAGTGAAGCCCCTGTATCACTGTTCATGGCAGCCCCGTCTACAAGGTGTGGTCTTAGCCAGGCACACCTCCCGGGGCTGCCAACCCAGATGGGAGGGGAGCAGGGGCAAGGCCAAGAAAGGTGTGGCATGGAGCAGGGGCAGACCCGGGGCCAGCCCCAGCTCATCTGTCAAATAACCCCTGTCTAAGTTATACCAAGAATCAAACCTGGGCCTGGGGGACAGGAACATTTCTTAGACCTGGGCGCTATTTTGAGATAGTGCATGGTCAGTAACACCCAGCAGGGGAGGAGTGAGGAGGAGGAAGATGTGAGAAGTGGTGCTCCGCTTGACGGAGAAATGGGTAGCAGCCGGCTATATGGCTGTCCCCAGCAGGGGTGAGTGTGGAGGGGAGAGCCATGGGTGGGGTGAGGGATAGGGGAAGACGGCAGTGAACCAGGACTTGGCCTAGACCTGGGCAAGTCACTTCCCTTAACCTGTGAAACGGAGAGAGCAATCGTCCCCGCCCTTCCGGTTGTTTTGAGGAAGGTCACTAAGACCTGCGCCAGGCAGGTAAATAAACCTTCTACTGGGGACCTGTGAGCTGTTGCCATTCTGCAGAAGGCATGAGATTTCGTTGGAATCCTGGGTTATCAGGAGAGGGCTTGGACCAGGAGCCCCTCCCCTCCCTGAGCTGAGATTGCACGTGTCCAAGTTTCCTGTTTCTTTGTCTTTAAAACCAGGTGAACCAGTCTGCCCGCAGCTGCAGGGTGGTGGCTGTCCTCACCACGCGCCTCGGGAGCACTGTGACCCATGTGCACACACGTATGTGCACGTGCATGTGTGCATGGAGTGTGCACACTTATGGGTGTGCATACACGGTGCACTTATGTGTGCACATGTGCATATGTATGCACATGTGTGCATGCGTGTATGTGCACATACATGTGTGCAGGTATGTGCACATATGTGCTTCCATGTGTGTGTGTCATGAGCTAATGGCTCCCTGGGCTTCTCCAGAGTCAGACCCAAAGCGAAATGCAGGAGGAGCACTGGCTTTTTCCTGAGCTCCAGGCTGGAGCAAGCCAGCTCCACAGCCTATTTCTCACCATCTGGCAGCACCCACCCACTCCTGGTTACTGATCAACTCGCCGCCACCGCAGTTTCTCCGGAGGCCCCCTCCCCCACACCGGCCAGCACCAGAGGCCTCCTGAGTCATTTACTACTGTAATTGTTATTGCTAGGCCCTGCTCTCTCGGGCAGCGCCCCAGAAGTGGAGACTGAGGCCCAGAGAATGCAAGGAACTGGGCCAAAGCCACACAGCATTCCACAGCCCCATCCTCTCTCCAGGCGGCTGCTTCCGTGCCTACCTGGGCTAGGGCAGCTAGGATGGGAGGGGGCTGCCCTGCCTCAGTTTCCCTCTCAGCCCCACCCATTGCCAAGAAGCCCACCAGGGAGAAACAAGAAGTCTCTGGAAAGAGATTTAAGAGATTGGATTGTCTTGGCAGGGCCTTCCTGGGCTCACTCTTTCCAAGTCTAAACCGGGAATGTTGGCCTAAGGGACTCTTAAGGCCCAAAATGCTATGAGGAAGAGGGGAGGGGGGAAAAGAGCAAGGGGGGCGGCTTCCGTGACCAGTCCATCCCCGACCCCAGCCCTTGCAGCACGTCGCCAATTCCCGCCCGGTGTCCTGCGCCTGCTGCCTCCCCAGGAGTGCTGCGGGTGGAGCCCTCTGGTGCCCTCTGGCGGCCAGAGCGCGTGAAGTCAGAGTCCGCCGGGGCGGCTCGCCTCCCGGAAGCGGCACCACCCCGCCCGGGAAGGGGGTCGGCGTCTGGGTCTGGGTCTGGGGGTACGTTCCAAGCAGTGAAAGAGGTAATGTGCGTAAAGCGCTTGGTGCAGTAGCTGGTCTCCGGAAAGCCCTCAACAAACGCCGCCGCGAGGACTGAATCACTGTCGTTATTCTTTGGGGGAAACTGAGGCCCAAAGGAAAGTGCGTGTAGGCGCAGGTGTGCGCGCAGCGGGGGTAGCGGTCCTTGCCCGAAGTCACCGAGGGGCAGAAGGACAGTCAGGACAAGGACCCTTGACGCCCCATGGCCGCTGAACTCGGGACGGTGGAAAGGTGCTGGGTCCGCGCGCCCCAGCCAGAGCCGGGACTCAGTTTCCCTTGCGCGCCGGAGAAAGCTGCCGGCGGAGGTCTGCTGGGGCCCGCGCTCCCCGCCCCCACCCTCACTCCCACCCCGCTGTTGTCCGCGGGGCGTGACGCACCCAGTCGGGGAGGGCTGGCGGCCCAGGCGGGGCGGGGCAGCACGCGGGCTGCATATAAAAGGCAGCGGCCGGGCGCGGAGAGCCAGAACGAGCTCACTCAGCCTGAGCGCCCTGCTCCGATCCCGAGCCCCGGGTGCCCCCAGATTCGCTGCCGAGTCCCCTCAGCCTCCCCGCTCCCGCGCCGCCGCCGCCTCCGGGCCGCCCTCCGCGCTTTCTCTCGGCCCCGCTCCTGCCCCTGCGGCCCCTCCGCCAAATGAAACTGGCCGCGATGATCAAGAAGATGTGTCCAAGCGACTCCGAGCTGAGCATCCCGGCCAAGAACTGCTACCGCATGGTGGTCCTCGGGTCGTCCAAAGTGGGCAAGACGGCCATCGTGTCGCGCTTCCTCACCGGCCGCTTCGAGGACACCTACACGCCCACCATCGAGGACTTCCACCGCAAGTACTACTCCATCCGCGGTGAGGTCTACCAGCTGGACATACTGGACACTTCCGGCAACCACCCGTTCCCCGCCATGCGGCGCCTCTCCATCCTCACAGGTGAGCCGGGAGTCCGGGACACCGGGACGGGCTGCGGCGCTCGGAGAGCCCCGGGGCAGCCGCGAGGGAGGGAAGAAGAGCCCGTGGTGCGAGTGTACCCGGGAGGGCTCTCCCGGGAGAGGCGCTGTCCGCTCTTCCCGCTGCGCGCTAAGTTGGGCGCCAGGAGACAGCGCTGCGCCCCGCGCGCTCTGGACAGCCCCAAAGTTGGCTCAACTGGTCCCGCACCCTTGGCAGCGGCCCTCACCTGCCCCCCCCCCCCCCCCCCCCCCGTGTCTAGGAGACGTTTTCATCCTGGTGTTCAGCCTGGACAACCGTGACTCCTTCGAGGAGGTGCACAGGCTCAAACAGCAGATCCTCGACACCAAGTCTTGCCTGAAGAGCAAAACCAAGGAGAACGTGGACGTGCCCCTGGTCATCTGCGGCAACAAGGGTGACCGGGACTTCTACCGCGAGGTGGAGCAGCGCGAGATCGAGCAGCTGGTGGGCGACGACCCCCAGCGCTGCGCCTACTTCGAGATCTCGGCCAAGAAGAACAGCAGCGTGGACCAGATGTTCCGGGCGCTCTTCGCCATGGCCAAGCTGCCCAGCGAGATGAGCCCGGATCTGCACCGCAAGGTGTCGGTGCAGTACTGCGATGTGCTGCCCAAGAAGGCGCTGCGGAACAAGAAGCTGCTGCGCGCGGGCAGCGGCGGCGGCGGCGACCCCGGCGACGCCTTCGGCATCGTGGCCCCCTTCGCGCGCCGGCCCAGCGTGCACAGCGACCTCATGTACATCCGTGAGAAGGCCAGCGGCGGCGGCCAGGCCAAGGACAAGGAACGCTGCGTCATCAGCTAGGAGGTCCCCCGTCCCCGCCGCGCTGGCTCAAAGGACCCATGGAGGACTGTTTGGTTTTTTGTGTTTTTTTTTTTTTTTTTTTTTTTAAAAAGGGACGTTGGCCGCCGTGGCCGACCCCAAGCGCCCTGGGGCTTAAGGCGCCAGCGCGCGGACTGGCGTCTTCCCTCCCCGCGACCCTGGCCCGGCGCACCGGGGAGGCGCCACCGATCGAGAAGGGACAGTCATCTGCTGGAAGGAAAGAAGGCTAGCTAAGACCTGGACTCTCCTCATCACCACCCCACCTCGGATTCACCGTGGGAGACAGAGTGGGTGGGGGGGGGTGCGTGTGGTTTAGAAGTGAATCAGCTACCCTTAAGCTACAAGAAACTGAGGGTCAGGGACCAAGGGGCATTATCCTGTGAGGCTGGGTTGTCATCACAGCTGAAAGCTTTTGCCCTTCGGGAACTAACCCGGGGTGCCAGTCAAACCCTAACTAAGCAACTTGTTTACATGTGTGTGTGTGAGAGAGACCCTGCAAAAGGGAAAAAAACAAAACCACCACCATAAAACTTGCACTTTAATAGTAGTTCTGGTGTTGTAGACATGAACAAAACCTCATCCAGGTGTTTATTCGATGTGTGTGAGATGGTCTTTAAAGTTATTGTTTTTTTAATATTAAAATAAAATGACCAAAAGTGGAAAACCTGGTTTTGTTTGCTTTTAGAAAATGGCTGGAGGGAGACAGGGTGGGGGGAAGGGAGGAGGGCTGGGTTTCCTTTTTGGTGGAATTAGAGCTCCTCTTTCCCAGAACTGGAAAACCAAACCCGGTTGTTCAGAAAATAGCTTCGGCAGTCGTGGAGGGAAGGTTTCCAGAAAAGCTCCATGGGATAGGGCTTCCCAGGACTTGGGTGACCAAACAGGACAAGGCCCTGCTCTTCGGGTAATGGGAGAGCCGAGGACAAAAATGGATTTTAGGTCCAACCTGCCCTCTTCTGGCCCAAACCTGCTCGGCGTTTCCTTAGGCCAAGCCCAAAGGCCCTCGTTTTCTGAGCATGTTCTGATTTCCCTGTCCCTGCACCAGCAACTGTCTGCAGCCAAACTTCCCACTGCGAATGAGCACCAGCCACTTGTCACCAGCCTGATATGGGCCCAAGGCTATGGGGCATCAAACTGAGGCTCTGAGACCGTGAGGCCTTGCTTCCACCACCAGGAGGCCGAGGCTGCAGAGCCTGTGATCTAGAAGCCACCCTCCTCCTGCCTCCTCTCCAGGGTTTCCCACACTGCCGGCCTGGCCCCACCCACGCTCACCCACCACGTCTCCCCTTCTCCCTCTGGGTGGTTAAGGGCCTGCTCAGGATTCTTCCCCTGGCAACCTCTGCCACATAACTGTGCAAACACCAGGCACATCACCCCTGCCAAGCCCTGAACTACACCTGCAAGAGGATGCCCTCTCCATGGGGTTGCCATGAGCAGTAGGTGCCTGGCACCCAGCCACCCCAAGAACTGGTGGCTTCAAGAGGATGCTCAGCCCCGTGGGAGGCGGGTGTCGAGATAATTTTCCGAGGGGAATGTCAGCCTCTGGGGACGTACTCTTCTCACCAGGACTGGACCTCCTCAGATCAACAGGCCCGTTTGCCACAGCTGCTGCCTGCGGCGCTGGGTGACTGGGACCCACCCGCTCAGGCTCACTGCTGTGCTGGGACAAGGGGCCGCTCCTGCTGCTGCTGCTCTTTCACGCTGATCTCGCTGGCAGAGGTTTTCACAATTTATTGTGTCTACATGTTCCTCTCAACCACCCAGTGAGACATCCTACTCCAGGTCCCTTGGTACAAAAACTGAGAGCAGAGCATAAAAAGAAAGACGTTAATGCGGAAGTTCTTTTAATTATACACTCGAAAAGTGTCACAAATCCAAACATCAAAAGACAGTTCAGTCCAGAAAAGGTTTCTACAGACATGGGGGGAGTGGAAGCCGCTTCTGTCTCTCTGCCCCCACAAGGGGCCCCGCATCCGTTTTAGCCTTGTGGAAAGACCCCCAGCAGCCTTGTAGTTTTCTATGCTTCATGTTTCACGGTGTTTGGTCAGAGCCTTAAAACTGGCCCACGCGTTACTCGGAAATTTCTAGAAAATAACTGATTCAGTTAAATAATAGTCCCGAGGTAGCAGTGGCCTACTAAGTGGTCACCCACTTCAACTCGGAGCCTGCTAGCCCGTTCAAAGCTGCTGTGCCCCACACGGGGGGGGGGGTGGGTCCATGCCCACCCCGAGTCCCCAACACGGCCGCCGTCTCCTGACAGATGCAGGTAGCACTCACAGAACCCTTCTAAGAAAGCGTTCAACCAACATTCCTGCCAACCAGGTCAGCCAGCAGGCACCTGCTAAGCCCCAGAACTGGCCAGCACAGGCCCTGGGCCCATTTCTAGATCTAAACAATATTCGGTTACCTCTCACCTTGCCCTTACGGGCAGGGAAAGAACTGTTCTTACCTCCAGTGGATGGTCAAAGGAAGGGCGCTGAGATAAGAAGGCCCATCTGGAAGGGGTCAGGGTGGAGCTGGGGAAACCGAGGCTGCTCACAAACATTGACGAACGTGAATTTGGCTGCCCGTGTCCCCGCCAGCTCCCCAGTCCCTGCAGAACTGACTTGGAACCATGTGGTCACCCTGGCTGCAGAACAATCGGAACTGTCAGGCTGAGCAGCCTTTTTCTGAACAAAAAGCATGTATGGAACTCTTTGTGTCTGCCAGCCAGCGAATGTTTGCTGTTGGACTCTGTAGTGAGAAGGCCAGAGGGGGAAACTGGTTTTTAAACCATGAAAATTTGAATCTGAAGTGCCCAGAGAGGCAAAACCGGTTTTATTGTGCTGGTGTAGAAAGTCTGGTCCCTTCCTCGAAGGGGATGCACAATGGGCCTGAAGTGGTTTGGTCACCCCTCTGCACTAAATGGCTGGTCATTAGCTAAATGGCTAAGTGGAGGTGGCAGGAGACAAGGGAGCCAGAGCTGAAAGTGACAGGCAGGTGTAGGCAGCAGTGAGGCTGGGGTCCAGGGGCTGCCTTGCAGGGCTCTGGGCTGACCCCCCACTGGCACGGTGACATTCACTTGCTCAAACATAAAAGGAAAGACTGTTTGAGGGAGGATAAGAACCACCCCGCAGTCTTACAAAACCATGCTCGCCTCTCTGCCAGCCACCCCTCTCATGGGAGAGAAGGCAGAGTTCACCCCTTAATTCCATGCAAATGTTTCAAATGTTTTGGGAACCTACTGTTAACAGGAACAGTAGGTACCTGGGACAGGCTACTCACAACCTGGGAGAGGGTGGTGAGGAAGGGGCCGCCGCCTTTCTTGCAGCCTTTCCCACATGGTGTTCTTCAGCTGAGCACACAGCTGATGGCCGCCTCCCCAACCCCTGCCTGCAGAGCACTCACTTCCACCAGCAGGCACTGGTGCTGAGATCTAGACTCAGTGGCTATACATACACAAGGAAGCCCCAGGCCCAGACTCAGTCAAGGCCCAGTTCAGCTATGGAGGCAGTAGCACAGCCCCCGCCCTACTCAGTGACAAAGTTCAGGGATGGGGACACAAGGACCACTTCGAGGGGGCCACGGTGGGGGGAAAGGAGCATCCCCGGAAGTTTGCGCCCCTCTACTCCTTGGGGATCTCAAACATGCAGAGGCTCTTGTACTTCTGCAGCAGCTCGTTCTTGGTCCTGACTTGCTCCTGGAGGCTGTGCAGCTGCTGCTGCTGCTGCTCGGGGCTCAGGTGGATGCCGGCCATGGTGCCCACGAGCTTCCGCATCTCCTGGAACTTGGCCTTGAGCGCGTTCAGGTCCTGGTGGACGTCCGGGCTGTCCTTGTCCATGCTGCAGAGGGCAGAAGGCGGTCGTTAGCATCCACGGTGCAGCCCAAGCAGCACCCTGACCACCACCCCCCACGCCCAAGCCATGACTGAGGGCCTGGGCTGTGAGGGGCCAAGGGGCAGGCACCAGGTCTTGGGTGTGTGGTGCCTCTGGCAGGCTGCCTGGTACAAGGGGAAGGTCATGGCTCCAGAGCCCCCGGGCCTGATCAGAGCCCACACCACTCATCAGAGTGCACATCACACCCCCTTAATCATCTGCTCAAAAAATCTGTGACAATTGGTAAATGCTTAGCCCGTGACAGCAGGGACTGTCTGTCACACTCACACTTGTATTCCCAGGGCACTGCAGCACTCAGGAAACGAGTGTTGAAAGAATGAATGTGCAAGGTGGTGGTGGTGGGGTGGTATATGGGAATCCTGTATTTTATGCATGAGTGTTCTGTAAACCCACAACTTGTCTAATAAAAAATTAAAAAACAACCAACAATAGAATGAATGCATGACAGAGTTGTTCATGAATGTTGAACGAATGAACAAACCAACTGGTACCAACAGTGGATGACAAATGTCAAAAAAAAAAAAAAAAAAAAAAGGGGGGGGCAGCCTTGCTCCGGCGACTGTCGCAGGGACAGGAAAGATGTATTGCGCGATTCCGGAAGCAGAGAATTTAAATTAAGGCCCACGGAAATATTTAAGAAGCCATGCAACCTTAGAACAAAAACAGGACAAACTTAAGGATATGGCAAAGGGCTCAGGGTGCATTATAAAAAAGGGAGGCTGTTGAAGTTTTTAGAAAAAAAAAGTTTTACGTGTACAACAAACTCATGGCCCAAATTAAAATAGGAAACCAATGGACTTCAGGAATTGTGGATTGGATTGTAAGCAATACAGTGAATGAGGAAGAAGCTGAAAATGTTAAGGATATGATGTAATAGGCATATATTTCTTCATCCCGCAAGAGTAAACATCAACAATCAGAAACTTCAGGTGAAAAAAAAATAAAACTGTACAGAAGAGGTATTTTTCCAAATACCAACAACATAAAATGCTGCAGGATTTCCAACAATGGTGGGAGTGTAAGAAAGTGAACTCTATGGACAGTTGTTTCAAGGACCATGGAACCAGAGAGAAGGAAATGTATTTGCAGCGCAAAGCGTAACTGTTCAATGAATCATATTTAAATAATAACAATTGAGCTTCTGGATTCCAGATTAAATGGTAAATGTGCCCTCTTACCATTGGCACTAGCAGCAGTTTTCCATGTGATGACGTCTGAAGTGAGGGAAAGAAATAGTCTCCTGGTTGAAAAAAATAGTCTCCTGGTTCTTTCTGAATCACAACTTGGAATGTACCTACATTGGATTTAGCAACAACTTCTTTGAAAGTAACTAAATTAAATTAATGGTCTTCATGGGGGTTTTTTTGTTGAAAGAGATCTTCAGCATTTCCTTGACTGAACCCCAGCCCAAGAAGCAATCAACTGGGGCCAGGGCCCAGAAGAAATTACATCTTTCATACATGGCAGAAATTTGCCTGCAGTTGTGGAAGAAATGCCGTCTTAATCGTGTCTACACGAGAACATTCCTTTCATATTTCATTGTATGGTTTTCCTTGACCTTACCAAGCCCCTTTAATTCTCAAATCTGAGGACTATAGTTTTTCCTTCAAAATCCTTGAGTCAGAGCCAGTTTAACTTACTAATACCATTCCCCAAACTGGCAAGCATTAGTGTTAGGTGCAAATAAGAATGGTTGGCCATTTCCTTGGCCTTCTGAGACTGAATCTGTAGTGATGAAGGAAAAAGAAAAACTGAAAACTGAAAAGCTCATTGTCTTGAATGAGAGAAATGGTATGACTGTGTGATGATGCAGATACCCCTTAAAATATGTCCCAGTCTGTAAACCTACCTCTAATAAAATTTAAATAAGTAAATAAAGTTTAAAAAGGAAAAAAACAAACAAACAAACAAAAAAAAACTTGCTGCAATACTGTATTTCTTCGCATTGGAGCCATTCCCAGGCCAATCAGGAGACTATCAGCGAGCAAGAGCTAATTTTAGCTAAGGTTTTGCTGCTCGAACCTGTTAGCAGAAATACTAATTTCCACAAGGATGTCCATACATTTTAAATTCCTTATAAGCTATTGGAAATTTTCCAGCAGTACAAGGCCTCCAATTCTAAGCATGTCAACTCCTTGCCTTCAGGCCAAGCTCATTTTCAAGGCAGGATCATTCACTTCATCTCACAGCTATTATCAGCTGCCCCGAGCTCCAAGCTTTCCTGAGAAATTAACAACAAAACAAAAACCCTTACCTAAGATCAAAAGAAACAGCCTACCCGTGTCTCCTATACGTTTTTTAAAAAGTTAGTACACGGAAGGGATGAGCTTTTGAAAATAGGAACCAAGAAGTTGTGACTAAAAACTACAAGCCAATTCAGCAAGCTGTTGTAGAAGGAAGCCACTGAGGCAGAGAAGGGGAAAACTGTCAATGGTCTTTTTAAAATAAAGATTCACCCTGGTGAGACATTTCAAACCAGATGGTGCTAATTCATGTTTACTATTCATCATTTCTCCACTTACGCAGACAGAATATCTGTCTTTCCTGACGATGGTTACATATTGTGCTTTTGCAAATCAAAGGGCCACCACTGCTCCTTCACGATTTATCAATAGCCTTAGACTCAGAAGGCAGGATAAGAGAATCAATCGTTTGTTTTAGGAAAGGGTCAGCCAACCATTTATCTCCTGTCATTTGATGCCCCCCATTTAGAAAGTCACTTAATGGTATATACCTTACCCTGATTTCTAGGGAGGAGACCTGGTATTTTTGAGAACTGCAAATCACTTGAAAGGAAACAAACAGGGAGCATCTTTTATTTTAATTCTTGTCCGTGTCGGCTTGGCTCCACAACTCTGGGCAGAAACCATGTGGAGTTCTGAAATCATGATACTTGGATGGCATAGATGTTCACACATTGGTTACAAATGTGAGCCCAAGGGGGCTTCAAAATGAAAATACAGTTTTAAGAAAATGGGCTCACATCATGAACCTGAAAGCACATGGTAAAAACAACAACAAAACTACCTAAAATGAAAATGGGAAGGGAACTTGTGACAATCCAGTTTTTGAAGCAAATGTAGCCTGGCTGAAGAAAATCTAAATGTGTAGTAAAAAATGGGCCATGTTTAAGATGCTCAATTCTGAAAACCTCCAAATCTTAAAGGAGGGGGCGGCGCATACTTTACTTGGTACACTTCAGTCCAGAAGACAGTCTTAATATAAATAAATCAGAAGTCATATGAAAGCCTGCCTGGAGGGGAGCCAAGCTGAAAGGAGGCCACAGAGCCCATAGGGAAGCCCACTGCCAGCTGCCTGGCTGCCCCAGATGGCGGAGGTAAACAGCACGGAACTCCTGGGGAGAGGAAAACACTATTCAGGAACGGGCTCGAACCAAGTGGGAACCCGCTAAGCTGGGGTGACTGTGAAATAGCCAAATGCAAAGAAAAGGGACAGGCCCAAATACTGAGTGAACAAAAGCAGACAGCTCTAAATGGGCCTGTCTTTGTATTTCTTCTTAGTCATCATCCAACTTTAGAAGGGAGGGAAAAAAAAGAGGAGACTAGGCCAGGTCAAGAGATGCAGAAAGCGTCCAAATAAGAGCAAGGTCAGGGAGCTCTGGCCCCACCCCCCACGCAGCTGGAGAGTGGCCCCCAGGTACCAGGGCTGCAGCTGGAAGGATAGACTGCGTCCTGGCCGTCTGGATCTGTATACACCTCGGGTGACCAATGGCCTGCTCTGCGCGTCATTGCAGCAGCCGACGCGGACGTCTGTATGGGTGCCACTGGACTTGGGGGGCAAACACAGGGCAGGGCTGGGGTAGGACATCTAAGAACCATGCCCCAGTTTTTGCACAGGTGCACTGGGGCACCGGGTTGCAAACTGGCCATAAATGAGCACAAGTCTGTCCACTGGCCCCACTGCTCAGGGCAAAGTTCCACTTGAAGCAACCTCTCCATTCAGTCCCCACCCCGCTGCTCACAAACCCAAGTCACCCCTTTTGATCTGTCCATGGCATCTGACTCAGTTGTCCATTCCGTCCTCCTCAAAATTCCCTCCCCCCTCAGCCTGGCCTGCCACCACCCTGCCCTCGCTGACCGGCTCTCAGACCAGGCCTTCTCGGCCCCTTTCCCTCGCCAGTTCACAGAGCTGCTGGGCACTCTGCCTGAAGCCTTTCCACATGGTGCTAACTCCAGCGGTTTTCATCTTTTTAAAATGGTTTTATTATTTTACTACGATGGCAACAGATGCTTATGGGGGAAGAAAATTTAGACAGCCGTGGCTTAGAAAATGAAAGTTCCTCAAATACCATGTCTCAGAGATAACCTCTGTCAACATGTGGTATATGATATTTCAGATTACTTAATATACAATGGCATACAAGGACATAACTTTTTAGTTGTTTTCACAGCAACAAGATCATACTGAAGACACGGCTCTGTGGATTGCTTTTTCCCTCCACAATGCACCTTGGATGTCTTTCCATGCTAATACACACACAATTAGGCAGCTAAATTATTTGGCAAGAATTTGCATTCACTGCTGAAGGGTATTTGGAGTGTGTGTCACTTATCACTATTACAGTTGGAATGGCGGTGAACATTTTGTACCTGTATCTTTATATACTTGTGCAAATATTTTTGCAAGATACTTTCCTACAAATGCGATTTCTGGATCAAAGGTTCTGCACATTAAAATCACCAAGACACCTTCCAAAACAGTTGCGCCGGTATCCACCTTCAGCAATAGCCAACAAGCATGCTTGCTGCTCATGCCCCCAGCCGTGGCTACCACGTACTTATCGGGCATTTGCATCTCTCTGCCCCAGTTCTGCTGGCACCTAAGGGGCCTCTGGGAGAGGGGCCGTGAACCTCTCTTTCTCAGCTCAAAGGGTTACCTGTGAAAAACATTCCTTTTTAGGAGGAGCAATAAAAGGTTCTGTGGCTAAAAGTTTGACAAAATTCGTTGCTCTGCCGAATATGCCTAAGTCGACTCTCTTCTCCTCAAATGCTGAGAACTCTGTCCTGGGGAGGGGATGAGGGGCTTGCAAACATCCAAAGTGGAATTTGCTCTCCGCCTCCTCTACACGCCCCATTCTCAGAGGACAGTGCCACCATCTGCCCCACACTGGTGAGCTAGAAAACTGTCACCCGGGCTCCCGCCATTCCTCAAGTGCCAGGTCCTGCCCGCTCCACCTCCTGGGGACCCTCGAGTCCACCCTGCCTCCTCCTCCCATTGTCACTGTTTTCCTGTAGACCCAGGCTCTCCCCTCCTTCTAAACCCCCTTCCCCACGACCTTGACAAGACCCGAATCACAATGCTGCTTGAGAAGTCTAGGAAAAAGCACAAGGTAGTCACATACACAACGGAATACTGTTTTGCCATCAGAAAGGCTGAAGCTCTGACACAAGCTGCCAACCACGGAAAAACCTTGAACACATTATGCTCAGAGAAACAAGACACCTAAGGACATATGTGGCATCATGCCACTTGTCAGAGATGCCTAGAAATAGCAACTTCACGGCGATAGAAAGCAGTTAGGGTTACCGGGGGTGGGGAGAGGATGGGGAGCACATGCTTGGTGGATATGGGAGATGCATGAACAAAATTCATTCATTCAAAAAAAAAAAAAAAAAAAAAAAGCTCAGGTGGTGCCCCGCCCACCTTCTGACAGCCTGGGGCCGACCAAGGGCAGCCTCTGACTTTCCCAGCTCGACTTCCCCTTCTTCCTGAAGATCCAGCGTCGGTGCCCTCTGGTGGCATTGTGAACGTCATCCACCACAACTGGCACGTGTGACCCTATACGGAGCCTCCAGGCTGGGGGAGCCCAGCCAGTGCTCAACAACATACAACCCAAAAAGAGTGACCGGAAAGGAAGGGGCAGGGGAGTGAGGAGGTTTTGGGGCAGGCCCAGAAATCATTCTGCCAAACGACCCACAGATAGGCCCCATCTGGGCACTCACTCTTTTTACAGGTCTAGCTGAGGGAGAAGAGCCGTTGAGTGGCAGAGGCTGTAGCCAAACTGCTTGTGGGCCTGCCTGCGCAGCCCGTGCCTGCTGACATGGGCAGCCACTTGCCGCGGCAAGGCAGGCGCGGGCCTCAGCTGGCGTGGAGAGCCAGGTGGATGAAAAGGGGTGCTTGTGTGGGAAGCAGCAGGTCAATTACACCCTGTTCCCGTGAAAGAGGTCTGGCTGACCGGCCGCAGCAACAAATGGACTTGTGTTAGACAATCTGGCCCAAGCCTGAAGGCTGAAGGCCAATTTGGTGTGTGCTCGCCACTTGAGCTACTGCTGTGGTGGCTCCTCTCTACCTATCCAGCAACCTAAAAAAGGTGCAGAATTTTAAAATGTCTTTTTAAAAAAACTCCCAAAGCCCCCATGGGGATTGAATTACTTTTGCAAGGTGGGCCCAAACCCCAGAGCCAGGCAGTAGGAACCGCATTTCAGAATTTCTATGCTGGGACTCGAAGTTCTAAACTCAGATTACATTTGCTCAGTTAGAAGAAACAAAACTAACAAAAGTATAACTTTCCCTGGTTCAACTGGCCTCGGTTCATTCCTCCTTCATTCTGAAGACTTCTATCATGGGGCTTCTGTATATACCCCCCCTCCCAAAAAAAGCCATTTCTTATGGGCAAAAATAATGAGGTTTTTCCTTTCCCTTTCCCCATTCTTTAAATATAACGTAAACGTGTAGCTTTAATTGCTCATTTAACTACGAGAAAGGTTATGCAGGGTGACTGTGGTGTGCACCATGGAGCTTCTAACACCAGCCATGAACTGGCAGTGCAGGGCGGGGGGTGCTGGGTGGGGTTGCTGAGCTAGAGGAGGTGGCCTCGAGGCTTGTCCTTGAGGAATCTGTGGCATCACTGTGGGCAAAAGCAGGGTGGGGAAGGCATTCCAGGCAGAGGAACCAGAGCCTGTACAAGCCTGGAGGCAGGGGCCTCCGTGGCCTCCACCAGGCAAAGGCACGAGCATCTGAAGGACCTGTTCTCGGGTCTGGGTTGGGGGTGGTCAGCAGAGACCCCTGCAGGGAAGGCTAAGAGCCTGGGCTGCATTTGAGAGGAATAGGGAGCCCTGGGAATTTTGGGGCAGAGAAAAAATTAACCTGAAGACATGCTCAGGAGGAATTAGAGGAGAACATAGAGGCCAAAAGGCTACTTAAGACACACACACACACACACACACACACACACCCTTTTGGAAACAGAGGAGCAGGTGACAGGCAGTGGAGATGACAGACGAAATGTCCCACTGACCACAAGTACCAGGCATCTCAGGCAGGTTCCTAGGAAACTGGATGGGAAAGGCACAGGTTCTGTCAGCAAACACCGAGACCAAGGCCAGAGGAGGGAGGGCTAGCCTTGAAAGATCATTAAACACACCATGAAGATTCGGGAATTAAAACAGTGTGGTACTGGAGAAGAACAGAATGTCCAAAAGCAGGTCAGAAAACAGACAGAAATTTAGGGTACGATTAAGGTGGCAACTCAAGTGGGGAAAATAATGAATATTCAACAAATGGCAGTGGGACAATCTGGCTAACTGGGGAGAAAGCTAGGTCCTCCTTTCCTCTTTTTATCAAAATAAATTCCAGAAGCATCAAAGAATTAAAAGAAAAATGAAACCATCAAACTTCTATAAAAAAGAAAGCAGAAATATCTATCATTCTAGAGTGGGAGGCTTTTCTAAAGTAGGACCCAAACAGAAGCCAGAAAGGTAAAGCTTAACAAATCTGACTACATAAAATCATGTGCTTCTGAATGACAAAAAAGCCAAAAGAAAACCAACAATTTGGGGGAAATATTTCTCCCCAATACATTTGACCAGGGTATACTTTCCTTATTGTACAAAGACCTCATAAAAAGAGGAACGACCTAGTAGAAAAATGGGCACTTTATTGGGGAAAGATACAAATGACAAATGAAACTGCAGATGAAAGGATACCTGACCTAATATAATAAAAGTCATGCAAAGCAACACAATATAAAATTTTGGAACTATCAGAGTAACAAAGTTAAAAAAGTTTAACAGTGCTAGCCGGGGTATGGGAAAAAGAAACAAATATACTGTTGGTGAAAGCAGAAATTGGTACATTCTCTCTGAATTTTCTAACAGTGACCAAACTTTTAAATTCTCCTATTCCACTGGAGACGTTCACCTTACAGAGGTGCCCAAAGGTTCATCAAGACATAGCTTACAAAGCTGTTCACTCACCACTGAAGGCAAAAGCAAAAAAATCCCAGAAAGAACGAGTGCTCTTGAACAGGGATTATTTAAATAAATCATGACACATCCTCAAAAGGGAAGATTAGGCAGTTTGGGGACAAGGAAGGGAACTGGGAGGTGGAAGGAGATGTTTGCTTTCCATTTTATACCTATGAATTTTCTATCTTTGAATACATATACAGCTTTTTTAAAAAATGCTTTCTGGGTGGCAGATTGATGGGCCATTTTAGGTTAATAAAATTTTTAGGTTAATTGAAGCACATCAGTCTATACGACGGTGTTTTAGAAGAGTTAGCTAAAAAGATGTAACACACTAAATTTAGCAATAGCTATCAAAGTAAAGAAAATACTCTCCAAGCTAGCAATTCCACTGCTGAGGATTTATCTCATAATAAAGTCACTCAAATACAAAGATGCTTACTCCAGCACTACTGGTCATAGCAAAAAATAGAAAAACACCTAAAAGTCCCAAATCAGAAGACTAGTTACATCAATTACGGTGTATTCACAAAATGGAATGTTCTATAGCTGCTTTATGAGGTAGATCTTTATGTACTAATATGAAAAGGGTTCCAAAACAGACTATTGAGAAAAAAGCAAAGTACAGTATGATCTCAATTTGCCTTTTTGAAAAAATGTGCATATATAATTCCTAGGATACTTAAGTATTAACAGCAGTTACTATTGGTGAGGGGGTTTGGGGGAAGGAGCACTTTTCATTTTAAACCTTTGTGTACTTATGAATTTGCATTTGTTACCTTTATTACATTGTTAAAGAAACTTTAATGATGTGACACTCTGAATTCTTTGTGAGAATAAGAAAGGCTAAACTCACTACTTGAGGTTTTACTTCCTTATTCATCCCCCAGGAAAGAGGGGCGGGTAAGAATCAAAGGGCCATGGAGCAGATGTAGCTCAAGTGGTTGAGGCCTGTTTCCCACGTACAAGGTCCTGGGTTCAATTCCCGGTACCTCCTAAAAACAAACAAACAAACAAACAAACAAAAAACTCTCACTGGGGAGCGATATAGCTCAGTGGTTGAGTGCCCACTTCCCATGTATGAGGTTCTGGGTTCAATACTCAGTAGTTTCTTAAAAAAAAAAAAAAAAAAAAAGAATTAAAGGACCATTTGGGGGGCTATGGGAGAAACTCGGCTGAGTGGCTGAGCCGGTGCCAGTCCTGATCCAGCTTGCCAGGACTGCTGTGATAGTTTCCCATCTGGCTTCCCAACAAGTGCTGCATACATCTCCAGCATCAATCTGCGCTGGTCACCCCTGGCTTGACAGCTTCACTAGCTCCCCATCCCTCCTGCTTCTTAAGGGGTGGTGCAGTGGCCCCTGCATCCGGGTTCTTCCCTCCTCTCCAGCTTCCCCGCGCCCCCACCCCATGGCTTCTTACACTCCAGCAACACTATAAACTGAGAGTCCACCCCATGCATGTGACTGCCTGGCTTCAAGTCTTCACCCAGGCTTTTCCTTCCTCACTCCGCCTCCCCTTTCCCTTTCATACTCTAAGACTTGTTTTTGGCATCACCCCGCAAGCCACCTGGCTCCTCCAGGGCATAATGAGGTCGCCTCTTCCTTGCTCCTCAAGCGCACTCCCACGTGCCACTTCCATGTGCCATGACTTTCCCTCGGGACCCTTGAAACTCAAATATATGCCTATATAATAATGTTTTCTAAAAACTGGATCCTAATCTTTTTTTTTTTTTTTTCACAGTAACAGTACCTCCATCTCTCAGAGCATACTGGTTCCCCCCAAGAGGCTTTTTCCCCTCTTCTGTTTTATTCTTTCTTTCTTACAGGTTTGTTTTTTCCCCAAATGCTTAGTGACCTTGGCTGTCCATTCATAGGTTTAAGAGTAAAGCACTGAAAGGCTTAGTGGAAGCTGAGTATCAGTATGAGTATACAATTGGCCTAGGCTCTTTCTTGGGGAAGCCCCAGTATCTTTTCTTGTGGGCTGCTCAGACCCCCAGAGAAGGTGCCTCCCTACTCTTGCCCTGAAAGGGAATTATCCTGCTGCCAGTCTAGAAGCCAGTAGGGTAAGAAGCCAGGAGTGGTCTCCCAATATTTAGTTGGTGAGCTTTCCTGAGTCCCAATTTTCAGTATGGCTCCCCCCACTGCCTAGAAGGTGCCCACAGCGCCTCCCAGTCCAGAGACCTTCTGGCTGACTCTTTCCTAAGCAAAAATAACTTTATGCAAAGATGGAAGAAGGGCAGCACTTGGAGCTGGGGGAGAGAAATGAGGAGATCTGCTTCTTCAACAGACCTTTCTATAATCCTCTGTGGTCTCTCCTCTCCACCCCCACCTCCAGGTTCCTGGCCATTGCCAATTCCTGCAATTTGTCGGGGGAGGCCCTGGTCAAAGGCAGATTGCTTCTCTTGGGATTCAGCCTTTTCAGGGCTGTTTGTCCGCTTTGGGCAAATGTATCCTCTCCTGTTCTTTTGGTTTTATGCTTTTACAAACCATCCCTTCAGTATCCTTTTAGAGGGAACAGAGATGATCCTATGTGATCAACCTACCAACCTCCCCAGGAAGTCTCTCCTGAGTATATGTCACCATAATCCCAAGAAGTAAGTATTATTATCCCCCTTTCACAAGAGAGAAAGAGGCTCAGAGAAGTTACTTGCTCAAGGACACCCAACCAGTATGTTATAAAGATGTAATTTGAACCCATCATTTTCCACATACTAGAGATAAGCAAATTAAGACCTAGAAGGGTTAAGTATTTAGCAAGATTGTAAAGCATCAGCACACAAATTTGAACCCAGGACTGTTTGACTTTGAAGCCTATTTTCTCTCTAGTATACCTGACTGCCTCATCTTTAAGCCAGCCCAACCCAAATGCTCTTCTGGGGTTCAAGAATATACTCTTGTGGGTCCAAGAGATATCTCTGAGAATTTGGAGAGTTTGTGTTTATATTTTCCCAGATTTTTCATAAAACCATTATAAGTGTATTTGAGTTACTCTGGTTAACCCCTTTATAACCAGCTTTGCCAGGACCTGCAGGATCTGGGTTTACATCTGTTTGCTGCCAAGAGGTGCTATGTGACTGTCACAGGCCAATGAGAAAAGAACAGTCTGCCTTAATCTATAAATGGTGTGTTCATGCCAGGTGAAGTGAATCACAGTCAGGGTCTAACAGAGGTTTTGCAATTGTTTGAAGAGAAAAGTGGTGGAAGCATCATGTCGCCCCACTTCAAGTGAATTTAGGGTGGCTGACCTCAAGAGGATCTGGGCCATCAACAGTCAATATATTCATCTTGTGAGTAGCAATTCCATTTCGGCAAAAACATCACAAGGCATATTAATATTCATTTGAACTTTACTGGAGTGGTAACTTTGTTTTAATACACTTCATTGCTTTGGTTTAACGATCAAATGAGAGTTTTAAGCATAAGGGATTTATACCTAGTATCATGTGGCCATATATTTAAGTAATATAACAAGAAAAACAATTTAAGTAAACATGGGGTTTGGGGAGACATTTTTTTTTCCTTTATAGGGGTCAGTTTGAAAACTCAGGCTAACCTGAAGGTTGGCCAAAAGGATGATAGCCATGCCTTCTGATACTATGTAAGAAGAAAGTTAAAATCAGGGAATCTAATCTGGTGGAGCAACTTCTGTTTCTTTTAATATTCGCCATCATCACCCCTCCCCTCTCTTCTCTTCTCCAATTATGGGCTGTGTTCATGTCTTTTTTTCCTACTAACTGGTGAGAAATATGAGGTGAAAAATTGGTTCTTTTTAACTCTGACCATCCCGTAGCACATAGCACTTGCCACACAGGGAAGATCTGTATCGGTTGAATGAAAAAAGGAACCAAAGGGTCTATTATCCTTATATGACAAGAGAGAAAACTGAGGCTCAGAGAGGCTCAACTTGCTTAACTCTGCTGGAAGGAAATATGAGCACTTTGACTTCAAAGCCTGGGCATTTAGTTTCTAAATTAGCTTCGTTCTTGTTATTATCGCCCGGCCCTGGGCTCAGAGCGTTTGCTGAATGCCTGGAACCACTCTGTGTGGCCTTGGGAAAGATTTCTTCTCGCTGTGGGTCTCAGTTTTCCCATCTGTAAAACGGGGACGTCCCCAAGAGCACCCAGGCCTCTTGAGCTCTGAAACGGGTATGACGAGAGGCAGGAGGAAGTGTCGCGGGCGGGTCCTCTTGTAGGCCCTTACCATTTGATGATGTTGTGAACCAGAGGTAAAAAGGAGTAGTTCTCCTCCTCCTTCACGCCCGCGGGGGACTGCGGCCTCGGCGCCGGCGACTGTTGCGGCTGGGACGCGGCGACCAGCGGCGGCGGCTGGGGCGGCGGCAGCGGTTTCGTCTCGGACAGCGGCGGCTCGGCAGGCGGCGGCAAGATATCCTCGGCCTGACGCCCGCTGGCCACCCCGGTGGAGGCCATTGCGCCCAGGGATCGGTCAAGCAGGTAAATCAGCCGCACGACTAGGGCGGGAGCACTAACCGCCTAGAGCGTCGCAGATCTCATACGTCACCCCTGCGCGCCCCGCGGCCATCGGGCACGGAGGCTGCTCTGCGCGTGCGCACCACCGTCTGGGCGGGGCCTAGGCGCGGGGTGGGGGTGGGGTGGCTGTTGCTAGGCAGCAGGTTGCCGGCGGGTCTGGGGTGGCCTGAATTTGCTTCTGAGTCAAGATCTCTAAATTATTAAGTATTCAGAAATAGCGGATTTATTTCCGAAAATAACAGGCTTATTTCTGTTCTCGTGACGGCGAGGTTATAAAAGCAACTAATACAGGAAACCGTGAGATTAATAGGGCTTAACATGGCCCCAGCCCTCTGAAAAGGTCCCCTGAACTACTACGAGAAGAGGAGGCAACATTTATTGAGCACTTGCTGTGCGTAAGGCACGGGGCTGTACAGGCCTTGAGAATCGAGAATTGGGGTCTTACAGCTCCCACACCACGAAGAAGCCTCTTGGAGACGAGGCAACAACAGCCGACCGAACTGTGATGGTGCCACACCCTGTGCTAAACCCGAAGGTTACAGAGAAAATCAACTGTGGTCCCTCAGAGTTCCCAACGACTGCGGAGGGGGTGCTACATAATGCAACTCAACAAATACGAGTATGTACCTGCTATATAACAGGTGCTGGGCTAAATGGGGCGAGAGGGGAAGAGGCAGACTGTCCCAACTTCCATATAAGTTAAAAGGGATTGATGCCAGCAGTAAATATTACATCCTAGAGGAAAAACAACTTCAGGTGCTCTCCATACTTTTGGGCCCCTAGGTCTCAGTTCCCTCACCTCTAAAAGCCTTATTTAGTTCACAGTCATGGCAGAGGCTAAACTGCGTTGCCTTCCAACATCAGTTATGTGGCTGATCCTCACTTGCAGGAGGACCTCCTAGGATCCTAGGCCAAAGAGGGGGACTTTGGGTGGGTGCATTAGAGTTCTCCCGAGCAACAGAATATCACTGAGAGTTTTATTATAGGAATTGGCAAATCAGAATTCCGTAGGGTGGGCTGCACATTGGAGACTCTGATGAAGTGAGGTTGAATGCATGCTGGTTGAAGTAGAGTGTGGTGGTTTGAGGTTGTATGTGCCCTAGAAAAGGATGTTCTTAAATTTAATCCATTCCTGTGGGTGTGGACCCATTGTAAGTAGGATCTTTTGATGAGGCTACTTTGGTTAAGAAGGTATGGCCCACCTCATTCAGAACAGGTCTTAATCCCCTTACTGGAGTCCTTTGTAAGAGAATGAAATTCAGGCCGAGAGAGAGAGAGAAAGCCACAGAAGCAATTAACTGCAATCAGCAAAACCCAGAAGAGTGAGACAAGCAGATGTCACCAAATACTTGCCATGTGACAAAGGAGCCAAAGGGGACTGGCAGCTGGTCTTCAGGAAGAAAGCATCGCCTTGATGATATCATCATTTGGACATTTTCCTGGCCTCAAAACTGTAAGCAAATAAATTCCCATTGTTTAAACCAATCTATTTTATGGTATTTTCTGGAGCAGCTTAGGAAACTAAAACATAAGGGAAGGAATTCTTCCTTCTGATTTCTGAAATCATCAGTTCTTCCCCGAAGGCCTCCAACTGATTGAATGAGGAGATGGTCCTCATTGCGGAGGGTAATCTCCTTATTGATTGGGATGCAATCAGCCATAGATGCAATCAACTGATTATAGCTGCAAATCCATCTCCAAAATACTCTCAGAGTAGCAATCAGGCCAGTGCTTGCTCAACCAAACAACTGGACACTGCAACCTAGCCAAATTGACAAATGAAATTAACCATCCCAGTGGGCTTGTGACTCTGCTCCTCAAAACATGTATGTAATGAGGAGGCTGTACGATGAGTTTCCAGGCAAGGGGGATCCATCATGGGCAGGAAGGAGAGGGAAGGAGGCCCACCTTCAGGCAGCATGTTGAGCAGGAGGGCTTAAGGATGAGGCAGCCATTCCTAAGGAAAGTGGCAGTGCTGATATTTTCGGAAACATTGGGTGGGCGCACATGGGGGCAGATGCTTGGGCAGCAATGCCGTGGGAAGTGGATGTTGGGGAGTGTGATGAGAGATGCTTTAGTAATGGGCTTCAGCCCAGCTTTCTTCAGTAAGAAGGGAGAAGAGGGGAGGGAGAGAGGGCTGCATGATTTTCTTCCTTCTAGCCATGGACATTGCCCCCTAAGGGAAGAGTCCAAGAGCCCAGGTAGAAAATGGAGGGAAAAGCCTGTTGTGATCAGACCAGATGTACACCTTTGGAGTCATAAGGAAAATAATTACGGTCTAATAGTCATAATAAGGGCAACATTCACCAAAATTATAATAGGGTAAAAGTGACACAAGGAGCAGAGTTACAACCGTTATCTCACTGACTTCTCAAAACAGTTCTAAGAAGGTAGATAGATGGTTGTAGACCCATTTTATGAGTAAACCGAGGCTGGCAATGGTTAGGATACTGGCCTCAGGCTTACCCAGCTAGAGAGTGGAGGAGCTTGCCTGATGCCATGCCCTTCCAGTTCTGGACCTTCATATGCAAAACATTCGAGTTAGGTTTTATTCAGAATTTCAGAAGTCAATCTGAGATCCATTGATAATATTTTCCTCCTCCCAGTCTGCTTTATATACTTAATTACGAGCCTTAACTTTATCGTTGGTGGAATATCTTAAAGGAAAAAAACACTTTGGTATAAATAGATATGACTAAAGAAAAACAAATCGAAAGCATAGCAATCACAAACAAGTATCCCGCACTGACAATTTGCCCTAAAAATAGTTAATGTGATTACTGGCTAAAAGTTAAGCTGACATCATAACACTGCAAGCAGGTGTCAGAGAAACACTGCCTGAACTGGTTCCATTAAAGCTGAAATTGCCACAACAAATGTGTCTGTTTATAACTGCTCTGTTAAAAGTCAAAAAAGGCAGATGCTCCATTGATACAGCTAAGGGGTTTATAATGTTATAAACTTAGCGAAGTTGAGCTCTCTAGTCATTGCCTTCTCGAACAGGTTTGTGCTCTTTTCTTGTCTTGTCCGGTCAAGTTGGTGGCTTGGAGGCAGGCTCCAGAGACACCCTGCTGGCCTCCCCATCCCAGCTTGGCCTCTCTGAAGTCAGTGTGACTTTGGACAATTCTTTAACATCACTTTGTATTGTGTTTCTTTACATTTTTTCTGTTTCTGTAGATATTTCATTTTCTTGTTTTGTATACTTGTACTCTCCTCTTTTTATTAATTAGGTTAGGGAGTGGTTTCTCAATTTTTTCTTTTAGGAGGTACAGGGGACTGAACCCACGTCCTTGTACATGGGAAGCAGGTGCTCAAACCACTGGGCTACACCTGCTCCTGATTTAACCTCACTTTGTTTAACAGTTGCTTAACTTCACATGACCTCATAGGGTAATTATTACATATGAGGCTCTCAGAAAAGTCTCTCTGCCCAGTAATATTTTAGTTAATATTATTCAGAGTTAAGACTTCCTCCTTAACTAATAAAAACCCAGACTAAGGGTGGCTAAGAGGAGTGATCTAGTTGAGTGCTCTCCATGAGAAATATGATGTGAGCTGTAAATGAGAGGCACAAGACGTTATTTTCAATTTTCTAGTAGCCACATAAATATTATCAGGAGCAGATGTGGCTCAAGCAGTTGAGCACCTGCTTCCCACACGGGAGGTCCTGGGTTCAGTTCCTGGTGCAACATAAAAACAAAAAACAAAAAACAAAAAAACCAACAAGCAAACAAACTTAAAAACCAACTCAGGGGAGCTGATGTGGCTTAGTGGTTGAGCACTGGCTTCCCACATATGAGGTCCTGGGTTCAATCCCCAGCCCCAGTATCTCAAAAAAAAAAAAAAAAAAATTATCACTTCAGCATGTAATCCATATGGAGGATTTTTAATGAGATATTTTACTGTTTTTCATGTGCTCGGTAGCTAAATGTGCCTGGTAGCTAAATGTGCCTGGTAGCTACGGAATTGGACAGTGCAGTGAAGGATGTACATAGAGCCCACGGTTATAATGTTGATAGGAAGAAAGCCAGTTGCAAAAAGAAACTATTTATATAAATGTTTGAAACATGACAAATAACACTAGAGATACAAGATGTTTTCATTTGCTAAAAGCTGCCAAGAGCAACATACCAGAAATGAGTTGGCTTTTACATTGGGAATTTATTAATTTATAAGCTTACAGTTCCGAGGCTGAGAAAAATGTCCAAATCAAGGCATCAGGCTAAGCCCTCTTCCTGAAGACACAGCTGCCGGTGATCCTGGACTCTTGTCACATGGCAGGGCATGATGGTGGCATCTGCCAGTCTCTGCCTTCTCCTCCAGGCTGTTCTTTCAGCTTCTGGCTGCTCTTTCTGTGGCTTTCTCACTCTTGGGTTCCATTGACTTCAGCTTCTTGCTTCGTGGCTTTCTCTCTCAGCTTCCCTGGGTTCCTCTCTGAGCTCCTGGGCCTGTTCTCTGGGTCAGTCTCTCTGAATTCATCCCGTAAGAGGATCAAGACCCACACTGGGCCGTGCCTTACTAATCAAAGACCCTTAACTGAAGTAATCTAATTAAAGTGTCCCACCTACAATAGGTTCCACTCACAGGAATGGATTAGTTTAAGAACCTAATTTTCTTGGGTCCACAAAACCTCAAACCACCACACAAGATATATGTGCAGAAGTATTTTTAAAAGGAACTGGAAGCTGGAAAGAAGTGAAAGCGGGGACTTTTGCACACCGACGTTCGTAGCGGCATTACTCACGATTGCCAAGAGGTGGGAACAACCCAAGTGTCCATCCACAGCTGAATGAATAAACAAAATGTGGTCTATCCCTACAGTGGAATATTATTCAGCCATTAAAAGGAATGAAGTTCTGATACATGCGACAACATGGGTTAACCTTGAAGACACCCTGTTGAATGAAATAAGTCAGATGCAAAAGGACAAATAGCGCATGATTCCACTTATATGAAATGTCTAGAATAAGCACATTCATAGAGACAGAAAGTAACCAGGGACCGGGGTAAGAGGGGATTGGGGGGGGGTTACTGCTTGATGGGTGCAGAGTTTCTGTTTCGGATGATGAAAGCGTTTTGGTAATGGATGGTGGTGATGGTAGCACAGCATTGTAAATGTAATTAACATCGCAGAATGGTACACTTGAAAATGGTGGCGGGGGAGTGGGTGTAGCTCACTGGTTGAGCGCCTGTCTCCCCTACATATAAGGTCCCAGGTTCAATCCCCAGAACCTCCTTAAAAAAAAAAAAAAAAAAAAAAAAAAAAAAAAAAAGGTGAAAATGGCAAATTGTGTTATATACATTACCAGAATAAAATAAAAATTTTTTAAAAAGGAACTGGAGGATACACCTCACATTCGTGACAGGGGTTGCCTGTCATGGGCCAGGGGATGGGAATGTAAACAGGCTCTACTGCTGCCTGTGCAGTGTTTTCTTTTATTTATCATCAAAGGACTTGAGGCATGTAGGAATATAGGAATGTTCTACTACAAGGTGTCAAGAATGTAGCAGTACCTGGAAAACTATAACTAATGTAAATTTATAGACTTATAGTTAATAATATTGTAATGTTTTGTAGCAAAAGCAAAGAAGGTACTTGATGCTAAAGATAAAAAAAGAGAATATGGGGTTTAGTTTTGTGAGATATGAATACGATTGAGCATTTTTTTTTTTTTCATTAATAAGGAGACCTTGACTATGTCATTTAACTAATTTGTGTTCATTTGTGTATCTTTCTGAACACTGAAGGAAAAACTGAGTTTGTTATTGGAATTAGATGAGGTAAAAGTGCCTGGACAGAACTTTTTAGGAGTATTGCTTTCATAACTTGTTGTGCAGCATTTGAAAATTTCATTTTATTATTATTTTAATTTAGGAGGTACCAGGGACTGAACCCAAGACCTTGTACTTGGGAAGCAGGTTCTCAACCACTTGAGCTACATCTGCTCCCCTGAGTTGCCTTTTGTCTATTTTATTTTTTGAATTTGAAATAAAGTTTGAATTTTTTTTAAAAAAGGACTTGAGGCATATAGGAAACATATAAACACCTGCCAATTATGGAGGTGGGTACATTAGAATCCAGGCCCTGCTCCTTTCTGGCTGTGTGATCTTGGGCAAGTTACTTTACTTTCCCGTGTCTCAGTTTCCCCAAGTGTGAAATGGAATAATAATGGTATCTTCCCCCATAGGACAGCTGCAGGTAAGCTGCTGAGAATAGCCCCTGGCACATAGTAAGCCCGATTTAAGTTCTAACTACTACTGTTACCTTTTTGGTTGTTGATGATTTCTCAAAACAAACAAACAAACCCAAACTCCATCATTATTCGTTATGAAACAAACTGCTCCCACAAAGACAAATACAAAAACCAGAATGCATCCAAGAACTGAGCTTTCAGATGCTCCAAGGGAACCCACACCAAAAAATACCTATGAATCTACTTGCAATATTCTATTTCTGCTCCGCCAAGCCCAAAAATAGTCACTTTTGTGTCAGACAAACCTCATGGACACCATTAAAACCATCATGTCATTGTCTGATTGGGGACTTTTTCATCAAAGCTATATTCTTACATCTGATTCATCCTTTTCATCACCAGGGGCCTTAGGCAGGTTGAAAAGCTCTGAGAGACTTGGATTTCGTGGGGTTTGAAAAAACATATCCAGTGATGGATGTTCAGGCTAAGCTTAGAGCAACGTAGACCACGAACCAGTTCCTAGGAGTCCTTGAAACACGACACATTGCTTGCACCTGAGGACAAAAGCCTTTTCCTCGGCTCCACCCTGCAGATTGCCTTCCTTCTTTCTCCGAATTCTCTGCGATTTTTTTTTTCTTTTTATTCCTTTCAACCATCCTCTCTTTCTCTAAGACCTTCCATTATGTCCAATTTCTCCACTCATTTCTTTTAGCGGCTTCATTTCTCAGAAGCACTCATTCTGGAGCATTTCACCGTACAAATTCTACTGTGTTTCTTTCAGACTCAGAGAAATGTGTCCTTATTTCCTTTCTTTTAATCCTTATTCCATCTTTTCATTATTTTTCGCCAGGCCTCCACCAGCTGCCCTTTAAATTACCAAACAGCTTTCGATCTCATACAAATAAGAGGCAATCAATTCCAGGAACTAGTTTTTGCCCTAAATGGTTCATTATTGTTCTGAGACCATATTCCCTCCAATCTCTTTACTAAGTAATTTTCATTCAAATTATTTGTTTGCCAAGTTGTTGTTTTTTTCTCTCTACCAGCTGCTCCCCCCAAGCCTCCCCCTTAAACATTTTGGTTCATCCTTTTTTTTTTTTAAATACCCTTCTCATGGCCATCATTTTCTTTGGTTTTGTTTTGCCTTTCTCATTCTTCACTCTTACCTTTTTCAGAATCACTTTGCTTCCTTTAAATTGGATATATTGTGAAACTTGCAATGCTTGGCTATTAACTCCAAATTCAAAATGCGTTGAAAATTATTATGCAGCTGTAATACTAAAGAGGGGAGGAAGTAGGGAGGCGGCTGTGGCTCAATCAGTGGGGCTCCCGTTTACCATATGGGAGGCCCCAGGTTCGCTTCCCGGGGCCTCCTGGTGAGGGCAGGCCCGCCCGCGCGGCGTGGTTGGCTGACCCGGCGAGCACGGGCAGCAGGGGGGGGGATAAATGAATAAATAAATAAAAAATCTTTAAAAAAAAAAAAAAAAAAAAGAGGGGAGGAAGTACACTGCCTTTGAGCATCCTGTGGCTTCCCAGGCTTTTCGACTTAGGATGGAAGGCAATGGCCTGCAACCAGAGGCACGCAGAAGCCTCAAAATCGTAAAAGTCAACAAGTTCTAAGGTCAAAGATGGAGGCAGCATTGGAATGGCTTTTAACCTTTGTTCCATTGCCCCCTCCCCTGCTCTCTTACACTAAGTCTTTGCCAATGTGTTAATTTTATCTACAAACATTGCTTCCCAATTCTTGGACCCTCTCCCTGCCATGTCCTCCTCCCAACCCCAGTGGACTTGAGAGGGATACTGTCTGGCTGCTCTATCAACTATTAATCCAATGTTTCTTCATATTGGGTAGGGGCAGGGACTGGCACCTGCCTTCATCCAGATGTCACATGGGGCACAGAGGTTTATTTTGACCTACCTTGTACTGGTCATTTTACCTAAACTGATTTTCTCTACTTCCAAAAACTCTGAAATATCTATTATTCCATCAGACAGAGGAGGAAACCGAGACGCTGCTTAATTCCCTCACTGGACCGCTCATGCCTGGCTGCCGAGGTCATCCCTCTTCCAGAAAGCTCTCTTGCCTTTTCGCCCACCATCCAGGAAGGAGGCCAGGTGCCCTCCTCCTGGCTGACCCTCCCCTGCCTGCCTCTGCCTAAAACGAAGACATGCACCACCCAGCAAGCAGACCCCATGGGGGAGCTGTGGAGGCACCAGGGCCAGGGGCTCGAACTCAGCTTCGCCACCTTGTAGCAGTGTTCTTTCTGGCAGGTGCTGGAAGGGTAAGGTCTGCCTGTGTGGATTCGGGGTGTGAGGCAGGGTCACCCCGCCCTCCTCCCAACACAAAAGGGCGCCAGACAGAGGACTTGTCTCTAACCACCTAGGAAGTTTCAGTTCTAAGTCGCTTCAGTTCTCTAACCCTGACTTTCCTCACTTGCAAATGGGGATAATGATACTTCTTATGCAAGGATGGTGCAAGGGAGATGATATGAATAAAGGACTTTGAGCCTGCAAAGGGCCCAGATGGAATTTGGGGACTTGGTAAGGGGAAACTCTGTGGCTACCCTACCCCTGGTAGAATGAACCTAGGGGGTTGTGGTAGTTTGAGGCTTTTATGGACCACAGAAAATGAAGTTCTTAAAGCTGGTCCAGTCCTGTGGGTATAAACCTATTGCAGGTGGAGGTTACTTCAGTGAAGCATGGCCCAGGGTGGGTCTTAATCCTCTTACTGGAGTTCTTTGTAAGTGGATGTATATGGAAAGAGAGGCAGTGGAAA
Source organism: Tolypeutes matacus (assembly GCA_026826555.1). Taxonomy (NCBI): domain Eukaryota; kingdom Metazoa; phylum Chordata; class Mammalia; order Cingulata; family Chlamyphoridae; genus Tolypeutes; species Tolypeutes matacus. Next base: position 3,692,318 of record JAKSZT010054051.1, read on the forward strand.
AAAAGCCACAAGGGCTGAGAGAAAGCCAGGAGGAAGCCAGAAGCTGAAAGCAAAGAAATCTGAAGGAGAAGGGATAGCCCAGCAGATGCACCATGTGCCTTGCCATGTGACAGAGGAGACCAGGATCACTGGCAGCCCATGGGAGAAAAATATTACCTGATGATGCCTTGATTTGGACATTTTTCTCAGCCTCGAACCTGTAAACTTGCAACCTAATAAATCCCCATCGTCAAAGCCAACCCACTTCTGGTATATTGCATTTTGGCAGCCCAGAAGACTGAAACGGGCCACAGACTCACTTCCTGCTTAAACAAATTGCATGATCCTCAGAGTCGTAGGCAATACCCCAACCACCATGCACCAGGTTTGGAGCTCCTGCTTTGTGCCCAGGACTGTGCCAGCTTCTGACGGCCAGAAGGAAGGGACCCTGGTGGTCATCCCCCCGCCGTCCCCTCACTTTGCAGATGAGGCAGCAGAAGCCTGGGAGGCTAAATGACACACTTTATCTTGTGCAGCCAGGTGATGGAAGAACTGGGGCATGACACAGGGACAAGTGAGCAATACGGATACTGGGAACAGACCAGGAAACCAAAGGGCATAGGTGACTGCTCTTCATGGTAACATAGTGTCTAGACTATTTGGGCTGCCACTCCGGCAGCTTAACCCGTCTTCAATTCACAGAAGCTCCCGTTGTTGTTTTGCCTGCTTTGGACAATTCAGGGCTTGCCATAACCAGAGGGCTTCAACCCAGCCCCCCCAAGGAAGGGGTAAGGGCACCTGAGGGCATCAAGCCTCTGGCGAGTCTTTACTGCTGGTTTGCCTAAGTCTTGGTTTTTCAGACTTACCCCTTAGTGACTGTTGGCAAAGGGTGGGAGTTTGCTTATGTAATCGCTGTACCTGGTCGGACAGAAGAAAGTATCTGAAGTGCCATCTCCAGCCTGGTGAACCGGAGAACTTCCTGCCTGGGAAGTTCACAGGCATCCTTGGCAAACTCCCCAGCAGTCGAGCTTACTGGCTGTCACCCCAGGAGCAAGAGGAGGGAGAATAGCCAGCATTTGCAGGGGTGGGGTGGGGGAAGAGCATTCGCAGGAGACAGCAGTATCCTCCAAAGAAAGCCCAGGAGCTGCGTCTCGTAGCCAAGCTAACTCCCTGGGGGAAGTCGGGTTGCCCTTAGAACACGAATCCTCATGGAAGGAGTAAAGGTGCAAAGGAGTAAAAGGAATGGTGGGAGAAGGCCCACTGCCCAACAATAACCCAAAGCAGCCCCCCACATTCAATCTCAGGCTGCGGAGATTGTGGGACCCCTTTGTGTCATCTGTGGGGGCAGACCTGGAGATGAGGCTCAAGTGCCACCCTCGCCAGGTAGCTGCACTGTGACCTTGGGCGCATTAGTCAACCGCTTTGACCTAGACTCATTGGTAAAGTGGGGGTAATGCTGCTCCCCTCTTGGGGTGGGGGGACGCCCTGGGGATTCAAGGCCTTGGCGTCAGGTGCAGCACCTGAAACAAGGTAAGGGTAGGCACGGGCTCCCATGAAACAGTTCGGGGAGTGACTTCCGGTCATTTCTTCATGTTGTCTCCTGTTCTTTCCTCTTATGTCTGTCCTATGGGTTCTCTTGTCAGGAAAAGAAAATCCGAAGCCCATCAGACCAAACACAAGTCAGCTTGTTGCAGCTTTTTTTTTTCTTTTTCTCTCTCTTTTTTTTTTTTTTAATTTTCCCTGCCCTTTTCACTTTTTGGCAATGGTTTTGGTGCCCTACGCAACCAGACTCAAAATTTCATCACAGGATTACTGGATATTCTAGAAGCTGGGTGCCATCTGTTGATGGCCGCAAGAAGGGGCGTTTGGCTCAGGAAGCTTTTAACCTAACGAGGAAGACTGAAAAATCCATGACTGATGGGTGGGGACTCATCTCCCCAGCAGGATCTGGGGGGGAGCAGAGATGTTTACTTGTCCTCCATCCTTCTGTCTCACAGGCAGATGAGTTTGGCTTGAATCAAGGTGGGACCTGCCCTTGAGCGCCATCACCTGGGACCCCTGCAGTAGGGGAGGGGAAGGAACAAGTATGCAGGGAGAGCTGATCTTTGGACCACCCTTGTGGGGGTGAAGATGACAGGAGCATCCTGGTCTTAGGAAGGACGGACGCCAGAGCAGATGGCAGGAGGCAGCAGACAGATCTGGGGCTTGGCAGTGCTAAGCCTAAGAAGCAGAAAGCACGTGGATGGCAAAACAAAGCGCCCCAAAGCTAAAGTTTAACTCAAAATTGGTTCAGCTCCCACAACACAACTTAATGGAAACAAGAAAGCATTTCGGTGAAAGAACTGCATTTCAAAATGGTAGAGGAATCTGCAATGAATAAAACCAGAGAGAGGCGCATTCTTTAAGGCGTCACTCCCTCCCACGAGTCTTTGCTGGGTACGATGTCTCTTCTGAAATCTCACCACTTGTGTGAGGCATGCACTTGGCACTTCCATCCATCCAGCTGGCCGTCTGTCTGTCCACCCTTCATCCATCCAGCCATCATTCCCTAAGAATCTGCCAGGCTTGGTGTTAATTTCTGCAGATACAAAGATAAATAAGACATAGCTGTGCTCTTGAAGAATTCGTAGTATGGGGGAAAGGGGGAGAGGAACTAAGATCATCTCATTATTCAGTCCTGGCCATCAATATGTGAGCTTCCAGAAAGGCCTTCATTTTTCTAAGAAAAGCGGATAGATGGACTTTACTGGGATTGTGACTTCCTCTCTTCTTGAGATGCATCAGCCATATTGAGACCATGAGGCCGTAAACATAAGGATGGAAAGGCAAAATGCAAAGGTGGCAGAAGAGAGAGTAAGAGCTTGGGTCTCTGACAGAATCATTAAGCATTTGCACTGGCTGCCTCCAGGCTTCTTGTTGGGTGGGAAAAAGAAGCTATTCTGTTACCAGCAGGCAAATGCATTCTTCATTTGATCTTAGCCAAAAGGTGGAGAAGCGATGCAAATGCATTCTTAATAAGAATTTCCTTAAAGAGTCTCAAAGAGGCTGAGAAGTGTCCTCAATAGTTTTTTTTAACTCACAAAAATAATATAAATTATCTGTTAATAAAAATTAAAAAAAAATACACATTTAATGGAAGAATTTGGGGCTTGTGCAAAAACTAAAAATAAAAAAGCCCACAAAAGAAAATCAAAACCTTCATCAAACACTTGGAGATACACCAACATTTTATTTATTTTCTCCTGTGTTTTAAATATATACATGTCTTTTTAAAACAAATTTGGGTTCATGTTGTTTTGGAAACTGCTTTTTTTCCCCCTCTTAACAGTTTGCCACGAATGGCTACTCATGTCAACTAATATTTATTTACAGCCTGGTTTCAATGAAAGGATGCATGCCAAAAATAAAAATTAAAAATAATTCAAGGAGAGAAAAAAAACAACAAATTCCTATTACAGGGAAATAATAGGAGAATTGCTTGTGGGTCCAAGCACCTGGAGAAGCCTTGTAGGTAGGTAGCCTTTGGGAACTATTTTTATTGAAATGAAACAACTTTCATTTCCTCTAGGAGTCTTTTTTTTTTTTTTTCTTTTTTTAATGTCCTGGAATCTCATTTCAATCTTCTAAACTTTTTTTTCTAAATATGGAACGCTTCACGAATTTGCGTGTCATCCTTGCGCAGGGGCCATGCTAATCCTCTCTGTATAGTTCCAATTTTAGTATATATGCTGCCGAAGCGAGCATGCCTAAACTTTTTAAAAAGGAAAATTGTTTATTCTTGGTCCCCATTTATTCTCTTTCTGCTGAAGAGAAAAGGTATTCATTCCTAAAAAATTAAATATGTATGTATTTATGCATGATATACACGTATATATACTTGTGCACACATACCGTGCACACCCACGTGTAACACAAATCTCTATCGTCATTGGTGAGTTATAGTGCCCAGGGAGGCAAACTTGGGAGCAGGGTCTGCACTGTTGGTTGGTGGGGAAGGAGCAAGCATTGAAAAGAGGCACCACCCTTTAACTATCTTTTTTTTTTTTTCAAAGATACTTAGATTACATAAATGTTACACAAAAAATATAGGGATTCCCATACGCCCCACCTCCCACACCTCCCACAACCTCCCACATAAACATCTTTCATTAGTGTGGCACATTAATTGCAATTGGTAAACACATCCTGGGGCTTTGCCACTAAGCATGGGCCATAGTTCACATTGTAGATCACACTCTCTCCCACACAGTTCTGCATGTTATGTGACAATATAAAATGGCCTATATCTGTCGTTTCAATGTCACTTGGGACAATTCCCAAGTCCCAAAAAAGCCCCTGTATTACAACTACTTTTCCCTCTCCCTGCCCCCAGAGCCACCAGTGACCACTAGCTCCACATTAATGTTGTAATTTCTTCCATTGCTAGAATCACAACATGTCTATAGTAGAATACCAGTAAGTCCACTCTAGTCCATAGCTCTTCCCCCAATCCTGAGGAGTCTGGGATGGTGACGTCCACTCCACCGCCAATTGAGAGGGGGTTTATATCCCATGGGGAAGATGGATGGGATTATCCTACCTGCAGCTGCAGATTCTCTCCATTCCCTGGGCTGGTCATTGTCCATCACCATCTCCCCTCCAGTTGTCCTGGGTGAGTCCAATGAGCTGTAGAATAGGAGTTGCTGCTCCACTGAGGTTCCGGGCCCAGCTGACACATGGACAGCCCAAAGACTCAAGTCTCTGGATGTACACCTACAAACTCCAGCACCAAGTATAGGTTTGAATAGAAGGGACAGATGAGCCATGTGCAGGGAAGACATAGTTGAGTCCAACTCTGTCACTCTCAGGAGCACAAACTCCAAAGTAGGGCCCACTGGCAAGGCACCAAACACCAGAGCTATCCACCCTGACATAGGACCTGGGTGTCTCCAGAGCCCTCAGAAGCCCCACTATTTGGGATGATATTTACTTTGGAATTCTATGAGATTCTACTGAGATGTACATAAGCATTACCTCTGGGATGACCTCCCAACTCATTTTGAAGTCTCTTAGCCATATAAACTCATTTGTCTTTAAAATTTCCCCCTTTTATTCAAGGTCTTTTTCCAGTTGCATTGCCAGTTGGCACTTAGTAGCAATCCCTCGTTGCCAGGGAGGCTCATCCCCGGAAGTCATGTCCCACCCTGAGAGGAAGAGAATGCATTCATATGCTGAGTTTGGCTTAGAGAGAGTCCACATTTGAGCAACAAGGAGGCTCTCAGGAGGCAACCTGTAGGCACCCCATAACAATAGGCTAAGTTTCAATTTCAAGAGCAAAGACTCATAAGCCTAGTAATCAATATCAAGGGCCCATCAGTGGATCATCCTCCTTCACCAGTCACTGTCCCTGCACTTGAAGGACTGTTGCTGCTCCCTTAGAGAATGTGGCAGAGCTCTCCAGGATAGGAATTCAGTATTCTCTCATTTATTGAGTGATTTTCCACTCACTGTGACAATGCCCCGTGAACAGTTGAACATTTTTATGTACCTTATATTTATGCTCAGATGAACTTCCTCCCATTCACCCCCCATCCCTGACACCCCACACCAATGATCCTCCCCCGTACCAGTTGTAACCCTTCTGTGATCCAAAGCTTCTTCAAAGATGAAGCTATTACAATAGCTGAATACAATTGATCGGAAAACGAAATAATAATGATAAATTTAAATGTAGGAGATAAAATACATAAAAAAAATTTTTAAATCTAAAAATAAAAAAATTGGGATATTAAAAAAAAATGAAAAAAAAAATTGTTTTTGACATTTTGCCTTTCATCACTGCAATATCTTGTGTCTAGCCTGTACCATGGCACCTTCCCCCTCTCATTCCCCAGTGTCTCACTATTTTTCATTTTGTTTTCAAAGAATTTTTAGGTCACAGCAAAGTCACACACAGAATACAGGAGACTCTCATATACCCAACATCCTCCCCCTTTCCTCCCCGCCCCTGTATTAATACCTTTTTATATATATGGATGGTAGCATTGTTATAACTGATATACAAATAGTGAAACATAGCTACTAAACATTGTCAATGGTTTACACTATGGTTTACATTTTAGACCTTAAACTTTTATAAATTTTGGTGATAATTACCATGTCCTGTGTCCATCACTGTATGGTAATGAAAAACATTTCCACTGACTACTAAATATCCCCTGTTTGATCTATTCTATTCTTCACACCCCATCCCCCCAAGGGCCCACGATGACCCACTGGCTTTACTCATTGGATGACAAGATTCATAGTTACATGCAACAAGAGGTCTTGACACACTGGTTTGTCCTCCCCTATCTTGTCTTGAGCCTCCCAGTGTGATAACGGATGCTTCGCCTGAGTATTTTTTGCTTCTGCACTCTTTCCTCTAACATCTCTTTTTATTTTTTTCTTAACTTTATTTTGTACATTTAATAACTGAAAACATAAGCGATAAAAAACTAAAAAGTAAACACAGATGAATAAATATATACATTTCTCAATTAAATGAAATGGATACATGTAAATTTTTTTTTTGTGTGTGTGTGTGTGTGAATCAAACAATATATTACACAATATATTTGGTTCATAGTAATGCATTCATACAGTATTTGTCCTTTTGTGTCTGGCTTGCTTCACTCAACATAATGTCCTCCAGATTCATCCATGTTGCCATATGCTTTATGACTTCATTTCTTCTTACAGCTGCATAATATTCCATCGTGTGAATAGACCACAGTTTGTTTATCCATTCATCTGTTGATGGACACCTGGGTTGTTTCCAACTTTTGGCAATGATGAATAATGTGGCTATGAACATCGGTGTGCAGATGTCTGTTCGTGACACTGCTCTCAGTTCTTCTGGGTATATACCCAGTAGTGGTATTGCAGGGTCACATGGCAAGTCTATATTCAACTTCTTTAGGAACTGCCAAACAGTCCTCCATAGTGGTTGTACCATCCTGCATTCCCACCAACAGTGAAGAAGTGTTCCTATCTCTCCACATCCTCTCCAACACTTGTAGTTCTCTGTCTTTTTAATAATGGCCATTCTGAGAGGTGTGAAATGATATCTCATTGTAGTTTTGATTTGCATTTCCCTAATCATGAGTGATGTTGAGCATTTCTTCATGTGTTTTTTTGCCATTTGTATTTCTTCTTCGGAGAAATGTCTATACAAGCTTTGGCCCATTTTTTAATTGGGTCATTTGTCTTTTTATTGTTGAGCTGTAACATCTCTTTATATATTCTGGATATTAAACCCTTATCAGATGTGTGATTTCCAAATATTTTTTCCCATTGAGTCAGCTGACTTTTCACCCTTCTGACAAAGTCCTGTGAGGTGCAGAAGTGTTTAATTTTGAGGAGGTCCCATTTATCTACTTTTTCTTTTGTTGCACGTGCTTTGGGTGTGAGGTCCAAGAAACCACCACCTACTACAAGGTCTTGAAGATGTTTCCCTACATTTTCTTCTAGTAGTTTTATGGTCCTGGCTATTATATTTAGATCTTTGATCCATTTTGAGTTGATTCTTGTATAGGGGGTGAGATAGGGGTCCTCTTTCATTCTCTTGGTTATAGATATCCAGTTCTCCCAACACCATTTGTTGAAGAGACTGTTTTTTTCCCATCAGCGTGGGCTTGGTAGGTTTGTCAAAAACCAGTTGACTGTATAGGTGAGGGTTTATTTCTGGATTCTCAATTCTATTCCACTGATCGATATGTCTATCTTTATGCCAGTACCATGCTGTTTTGACCACTGTAGCTTTGTAATATGTTTCAAGGTCAGGCAGTGAAATTCCTCCCACATTGCTCTTCTTTCTTAGAATACTTTTGGCTATTCGGGTGCACTTACCCTTCCAGATGAATTTGGTAATTGTCTTCTCTAATTCTGTAAAGTAAGCTGTTGGGATTTTGATTGGTATTGCATTGAATCTATAAATCAGTTTGGGCAAGATTGACATCTTCATGATATTTATTCTTCCAATCCATGAACATGGAATGTCTTTCCATTTGTTTAGGTCTTTTTAAATTTCTTTTAGCATTGTTTTGTAGTTTTCTGCATATAGGTCCTGTACTTCCTTGGTTAAATTAACTCCTAGGTATTTGAGTCTTTTTGTTGCTATTGAAAATGGAATTTTCCTCCTGATTTCCTCCTCAGATTGTTCAGTACTAGTGTACAAAAACATTACTGATTTTTGCGTGTTGATCTTATATCCTGCCACTTTGCTGAACTCATTTATTAGTTCAAGTAGCTTTGTTGTGGATGCTTCAGGATTTTCTAAATACAGGATCATGTCATCTGCAAACAGTGAGAGTTTTACTTCCTCTTTTCCTATTTGGACGCCTTTAATTTTTTTGTCTTGTCTAAGTGCCCTAGCTAGAACTTCTAGTACAACGTTGAATAACAATAGTGACAGTGGGCATCCTTGTCTTGTTCCAGATCTTAGGGGGAAAGCTTTCAACCTTTCCCCATTGAGTATGATGTTGGCTTTGGGTTTTTCATATATGCCTTTTATCATATTGAGGAATTTTCCTTTTATTCCTACCTTTTGAAGTATTTTTATCAAAAAAGGATGTTGGATTTTGTCGAATGCCTTTTCTGCATCTATTGAGATGATCATGTGTTTTTTTTCCTTCAACTTGTTAATGTGATGTATTACATTGATTGATTTTCTTATGTAGAACCAGCCTTGCATACCAGGAATAAATCCCACTTGGTCGTGATGTATAAGTCTTTTGATATGCTGTTGGATTCGATTTGCAAGTATTTTGTTGAGAATTTTTGCATCTATGTTCATGAGAGAGATTGGTCTGTAATTTTCTTTTCTTGTGGAATCTTTATCTGGCTTTGGTATTAGGGTGATGTTGGCTTCATAAAATGTGTTGGGTAATTTTCCCTCCTCTTCAATTTTTTGGAAGAGTTTAAACAGGATTGGTGTTAATTCTTTTAGAAATGCTTGGTAGAACTCACCTGTGAAGCCATCTGGTCCTGGACTTTTCTTTGGTGGGAGATTTTTGATGACGGATTCAATCTCCTTAATTGTGATTGGTTTGTTAAGTTCTTGTATTTCTTGTTGTGTCAGTGTAGGTTGGTTATGAGTTTCTAGAAATTTGTCCATTTCATCCAGGTTGTCTAGTTTGTTGGCATATAGTTTCTCATAATATCCTCTTATGATTCTTTTTATTTCTGTGAGGTCATTTGTAATTCCCCCCCTTTCATTTCTGATTGTATTTATTTGCATCTTCTCTCTTTTTTTTCTTTGTTAGTCTAGCGAGGGGTTTGTCAATTTTATTGATCTTCTCAAAGAACCAGCTTTTGGTTTTGTTGGTTTTCTCTATTGCTTTTTTGTTCTCATTTTCATTTATTTCCACTCTAATCTTTATTATTTCTTTCCTTCTTTTTGCTTTGGGATTGGTTTGCTGTTCTTTCTCTAGTTTCTCAAGTTGTTCAGTTAAATCTTTGAGTTTAGCTCTTTCTTGTTTCTTAATATAGGCATTTAGGGCTATAAATTTCCCTCTCAAGACTGCCTTTGCTGTATCCCATAAGTTTTGATATGTTGTGTTCTCATTTTCAGTTGTCTCAATATATTTACTGATTTCACTTGCAATTTCTTCTTTGACCCACTGAATATTTAGGAGTGTGTTGTTCAGTCTCCACACATTTGCAAATTTCCTTTTTTCCTGTCTGTTATTGATTTCTAGTTTCATTCCATTATGATCTGTGAAGGTGCTTTGTATAATTTCAATCTTTTTATATTTATTGAGAGCTGTATTGTGACCTAACATGTGGTCTATCCTGGAGAAAGGATACTTTCTTGAGAAGAATGTATAATCCGCTGAGTTTGGATGCAGTGTTCTGTATATGTCTGTTAGGTCTAACTTGTTTATCATATTGTTTATCATATCATATTGTTCAAGTTCTCTGTTTCCTTGTTGATCTTCTGTCTAGTTGTTCTATCTAATGATGTGAGATGGGTGTTGAAGTCCCCGACGATTATTGTAGAAATGTCTATTTCTCCCTTCAGTTTTGCCAGAGTTTGTCTCATATATTTTGGGGCACCCTGGTTAGGTGCGTAGATATTTATGGCTGTTATATCTTCCTGGAGGATCGTCCCTTTTATTAATATATAATGGCCTTCCACATCTCTTATCACTTTTTTGCATTTGAAGTCTGTTTTGTCTGATATTAGTATAGCTACCCCTGCTCTTTTCTGTTTACTATCCGCATGGAGTATCTTTTTCCAACCTTTTACTTTCAGCCGACTTGTATCCTTGTGTCTGAGATGAGTTTCTTGTAAGCAGCATATGGGTGGCTCATGTTTTTTTATCCCTTCTGTGAGCCTGTATCTTTTGATTGGGGAATTTAATCCATTCACATTCAATGATATTACTGAAAATGCACTATTTATTTCCTCCATTTTATTCTTTAGTTTTCATATGTCATCTTATTTTTGTCTTTCTTTTTACTCTTTTGGTTATCCTTTCTGCTTTTCTTTCTTCTATACTCTCCTCCAAGCCTCTCCTGTCTTTTTCTTTCAGGTTCTAAGGCTTCCTTTAATATTTCCTGCAAAGGTGGATTCTTTTTTGCAAACTCTCTTAGTTTCTGTTTGTTTGTGAATACTTTATATTCACCTTCATATTTGAAGGACAGTTTTGCTGGATAAAGAATTCTCGGCTGGCAGTTTTTCTCTTTCAGTTTCCTAATTGTATCATACGACTGTCTTCTCGCCTCCATGGTTTCTGAAGAGAAATCTGCGCAAAGTCTTACTGGACGTCCTTTGTACGTGATCATTTGCTTCTCTCTTGCTGCTCTGAGCATTTTCTCTTTATCTTTTACATTTGACATTCTGAATAATATGTGTCTTGGCGTAGGTCTATTTGGATTTATTCTTATTGGGGTACGGTGTGCTTCTTGGACATGAAAGTTCATTTCTTTCGTGAGAGTTGGGAAATTTTCAGCTATTATTTCCTCAAATACTCTTTCTGACCCTTTTCCTTTCTCTTCTCCTTCTGGAACTCCAATGACACGTATGTTCTTGTGTTTTGTGTTGTCATTCAACTCTCTGAGCCCCTGCTCAATTTTTTCCATTCTTTTCTCTCTCTGTTCTTTTCTCTCTTCAATTTTAGCTGCTGTGTCTTCAGTATCACTTATTCTTTCTTCTATCATTTTGAGTCTGCTGTTGTATGCTTCAAATGTATTTTTTACTTCACCTATTGTGTCTTTCATTCCCATGAACTCCGTTACTTTTCTGTTCATGATTTCAAATTCTTCTTTACGTTCACGCAATGACTTCTTGATGTCATTGATCTCTTTAACTATATTCTCTTTCATCTCATTAATTTGATTTTGGAAATTTGTGCTCATCTCACTGATTAGTTCTCTCAGATTCTGCATCTCTTCTGGGACTTTGCTGTATTCCTTTTCTTGGGCCATGTCTTCCATTTTCTTAGTATGGCCCGTAATTTTTTGTTGGTGCTTAGGCATCTGGTTAGTTTGTATTTTACTTAGATGCTCTATCTCTTTCTCTTTTATGGGGTTTTAGTGGCAGGAGGCTGTGAGTTACCACCGCTCTTTGATTTTTGGCTCAACCTTGATTGTTAGGATTGTTCTGCTGGTTGCTCAAAACTGGGCACTGGACCCAGTAATTGGTTGTAGAGTCGTTTCCTAGGGCCTTGGGCAAGGAGGCTATAGAGGCCAGGAAAAGCCTCTCTTATTAATTTTCTTATGTGTACTTCCTTGGTCTGCCAGGAGATGGCGCTTGTTGGCTGCTCTCAATTCAATGCCTGGTCTGAACGTATTTGTTGTGACACAGACCAGATCAATGTGATAGAGCTTCCTGTCTTGGGGCTAGGAGCCCTGTGATTCAAACTTTCTGAGACAGTTCTCCAGACTTCTCTCGTAGCGCCCCCCTTTTCCCAGCTAGGAAATATTTCCACTCCGTTCTGAATCCTCAACAATCAGTCCCTATTAGTAGAGGATGAGATTGGGAGGTTTGTATATCTTTAGCCCCTTGCAGGCTCCAGGGCAAACAATGGTGCAGCCCCACCCAGCCTGGAAGGGCTCTGGGGACAGGGGAGACCAAACCTGGGAGTCCAAAGCAGTGTCAGCCCCAGGCTCTCTCTCCCCTCTCCCATGGTGTCCTCAACAATTAGTCCAGGCTAGAAGAGAGGGAGGTTGCGAGGATCGGATTTCTCCAGTCCTTTCCGGGCTCCCAGGGCAAACCGCTGTGTGGAAGGGTCCGCGGGGCTCTGCAGCCCAAATTTCAGGTCAGAACCTGAGTCAGCCTAAGGCTGTGTCCCTCTCTCTCCCCTTTCCGGGAGTGGCAGATCCCTGAAGCCCCCTTTGTCTGTGGTCGCAGGCCCAGGGGCCCGAGAATTCTGAAGAGTGTGGGGGAGGGTGCCGGCAGCAGCAGAAGCTGCTACTTGCAACTCACAGTTCTGTAGTCGAGATTTCCCTCTTCTGTCCCTCTCTCCTCTGGGTGGTGTGCAGCCTTCACCTGCTGACCTAAACCCTAGAAGATCTTTTTCAGGGCTGTTTCAGCTTGTCCTCTAGCTATTTTTCTGGAGAAGAGATTCCCGTGTCTTTATAGTCCGCCATCTTCCCGGAAGTCCTCTCTAACATCTCTTCATCAACGTCTAAGTAACCATTAGGCCACGTCTCCTACCTTAAGAAGACATTGAGCCAAAGAAGATGCTATATCAACACTCAGGGTCAATAATGGGGAGCGTTAAAAGGGGGATATGGGATTTTTCCTTTTGGACTAATGAAAATGTTCTGAAATGGGCTGAGCTGATGGGAGCACAGCTCTGTGATGAAACTGAGAGTCACTGAGGGTACACTTTGGATGGACTGTACAAGGCAGGGGACCCTATAACACAGAGAGCCCCGTGGTGAATGACAGACTTTGGATAACAGTACCAATATGAGAACATTCTCTCATGAACTATAACAAATATGCAATACTAATACATGTTGTTAATGATAGGATGGTTTGTGGGAAAAATACACCAAATATAAGTTATGGACTATAGAGAGCAGTAATATCATGACGATGCTCTTTCATCAATTGTAACAAATGTGTCACAACATATGGTGTTGGTGATGGGACGATGTATGGGAATCCTGTATGGGATGCCTGATTGAGTTGTAAACTCATAGCTTCTCAAATTAAAAAAAAAAGCATTGCAAAGGCTCGCAGCCCCCGCCCCTGGCCACTCCCTGCTACACCTGCCTGCATGCAAATAGCCATTTATTTCACTAGTGTTGGTATCTCTGGGAAGCCCCCACCCGGCAGTGGCAGTGGGATTCCAGGCTCAGCGATTGGGTGAAGAGCCAGCAAGGACTTGGAAGGTCGTCTCCTTACAGGCTTCATCCGTTGGTGCAAAACAGACATTTAAGCACAGTTTCCACCAGGTGAGTTTACCATCTAAATACATAAGCACACACAGGAAAGAGAAGGTTAGAAATTGCGTCCAAGGACGCACCCCCCTGCCCCCAATTAAAAAATACAAGCCTTGGGGGTTTCAGCATAATTTCTCAACAGGTTGCTGGATGATACCCTGGATTTTGAAATGTCAAAATGATGTCCAGCAGCCAGAGGGTGGGGGTGGAGAAAGGGGAGAGGGAGAAAGAGGGAGAGGACAGAGAGAGAGGGTGGAGTGAGAGAGAGAGAGGAAGGGAGAGGAGGGAGAGAAAGAGAGAAGGGGGTGTAGAGAGAGAAACAGAAAGGGGGAGGGAGAGAGAGGAGAGAGAAGGAGAAGAGAGAAAAGGGAGAGAAGGAGAAGAGGAGGGAGAGAGGGATACAGGAAGTGAGAGAAGAGAGAGAGGAGAAGAGGGACACAGAAAGGAGGGGGACAGGGAGACAGAGAGAAAGAGACAGACATGACAGAGAGGGGGGTAGAGAAAGAGGAGAGAGTGAGAAAGAGAATGAGAAACAAGAAATAAGGAGGAAGAGGAGGGAGAGAAAGGAGGGGAGAGAAGGAGACAGAGGGAGAGGAGAGAGAGAAAGAAGGAAGAAGAGAGGGAAACAGAGAGGAAGACAGTGAGAGTAAGAGGAGAGAGGGAGGGAGAAAGGAGGGGGGAGAGAGAGGGAGACAGACGAGACAGAGTGGGGAGAGGAAGAGAAAGAGAGGAGTGGGGAGAGGAAGAGAATGAAAGAAGAGAAAGAGGGAGGGAGAGGAGGGGGGGAGAGAGAGAGGAGAGAAGGAGGGAACAGACAGTGGGGAGAGAGGAGAGAGAGAGTAAAGAGAAGGAAAAAAAGCCGGGGAAGAGCTAGGAAAAAGAGGAGGAGAGAGAGAGAGAGGTATTGAGAAAGAGATTTTCTATGGGCAAAGTTACATTTGAGAGAAAACTCACTGCAGTGACAGCCAGGGGCGCTGACTGTAGGTTACTATAGGCTTCCCCTACCCTCCGGCCACCTGCCTCCCCTTCTAACTCCTGGCTTGCTCTCTGAGGGTGACTGATGTGCATCTCATCTGCACTGGGTTGCCTAGCCAGGGACTGGCATGCAGTAGAGAGCAGCAAAGGATCTCCTCCGACCCTCACACACAGGAGTTGGTCTCTTTGTAGGGCAGCCAGGCCCTCCCACAACATCATTTTTGTTTTATTTTTTATTTTTTTTCTTGAAGTGTAAGGCTTGGCAAATTTCGCAGAATGAGCACCTCCATGTTCCTAGCACCCGGGTACAGAACATTCCAGAAGCCACTCTGTGTCGCTACCCAGGCACTACCTTCTCTCAGGGGTTACCACTCTCCTGACTGCCAGCACCACCACAGATTCATTTTGCCTGCTTTTTGACTTGAACAGATGGCACCGCATAGCACACACTTTTCTTTTTTGTTCCACATTGTGCTTGTGAGGTTTATCCATGTTGGTGTATGGAATTGTAATTCATTCATTCTCTCTGTTGTAAACTATTCTATTGTGTGCATGTCCTTCTAGTTATACAGTCTTTTGTCTACGAGCATTTAGGAAGCTTCTAGTTTGGGGCTATTAGCTCTAACTTTTGGTATACATTTATGTAGTTCTAGCTATTGGGGATCTTCTGGAAATGGAGGTGCTGGGTCTCAGGGGATCATATCTGGAGATGCTGCCAGACAGCTTTCCAGATCAATTATGCCAATTTGCTTTCCCACCTGCAGCATAGGAAAGTTCTAGGTGTCCACATCCTCATGAACACTTGAGATTGTCCGTCTTTCATTTTAGCCATTTTGGGGGTATGATGGATCTGAAGCTTAATGGACCCCAGAAAAATCATTTCCTTAGAGCTAATCCGTTCCTGTGAGTGTGAATTTATTGTAGGTGGGACATTTTGATTAGGTTACTTCAGTTAGGGCGTGGCCCAGGGTGGGTCTTAATCCTTTTACTGGAGTCCTTTATAAATGGGATGAATACGAGAGACAGAGAGAAAGTCACAGAAGACAAGCTGAAAGCAACGAAACCCAGAGAAGGGAGAGACCAGCAGCCGCTGCCATGTGTCTTGCCATGTGACAGAGGAGGCCAGGATCCCTGGCAGTCAGTCTTCAGGGAGAAAGCATTGCCTGATGATGCCTTGATTGGGACATTTTTCTCAGCCTCGAAACTGTAAGCTTGTGAGTTAATAAACTCCCACTGTTAAAAGCCAACCCATTTCTGGTATGCTGCATTTTGGCAGCCTAGCAGACTAAAACAGGGGTATGTGTTTGTGTCATCTCCAAGAACTTTTAGGTTGGGGGCAGGTAACAGAAGAAAGGTGCTATGGCAGTTTGTCTTTTCCAAAAATGCCTGCAACAATACCTTCCATGGTATTTTTACATTGTGACTTTGACCCTCTCCGCAACAAGATGTAGGTTGGGGGTTCCCTCCCCTTGAACTTGAGCAGTCTGGTGATTATGGCATCGGTGTCAGTCTATAACTCCTGAGGCTGGCTGTAAAAGGTGATACAGCTTCTGCCTGTTCTCTTGGGATGCTCACTCTTGCAATCTGGCTGCCATGCTATGAGGAAGCTCAAGCTGGTAGCCTTCCCAGAGAAGCCACATGGAAGGCTGTGTGTATGGGTCACTGTCGAGAGCCCAGCTGCCAACTAGCAACAACCATAGCCATGTGAGTTAAGCCTCCAAGTCTTCCCAGCTGAGGCCCCAAACAATGGAGCAAGGACGAGCCAATCCCATTAGGGCCCTTCTGAATTCTTGGCCCACAGAATCCATGAGTGTAACAAAAGGATTGCTTTATGTCACTGAGTTTTGGGGTGATTTGTTACGCAGCAAAAGTAGATGGAACAGGTGTCTCCCCAGGAGGTGCTTCCCTAATTCTGGAACAGGTTTTCTGAAAGGAATTCAAAGGGCAGAATTAATAGGTAATGGAAGATTGAACCTCACTTCCTTCTGCTTGTTACAAACAACTCTATCAAAGTCAGTTTCTTCCAACTTCAAGTCATGTTCATGGGCTCTGTTTCTCCGTAGAATGAACAGCTGTCTGGGGGTGAGACTGTCCCTGCTTCTGCATCTGACATGCTTGTTCTCAACAGGTTTGCTTTTCCCTTCGGCAGCATTAATTTTTATCTCAGAGTATTCAGAGTTCTCAAAATTGGGAGGGGATTGCCAGCCTACCAACTCTTGTTTTTTGGCCCTGAGTGAGTCTGAGTGGGTTTTAGCATCTCGTCTTGTTCCACTTTCAAAGCAGGGAGAAGATATTTCAGGTTTCTTTCTTTCTTTTTTTTTTTTGGAGGGAGCAGGTTCAGGGTGGATGGGACAGCTGCAGAAGGAGCCATGCAGCAGACTCCACTAACCCAAAAAACATAGGGAAAGCAGAGGAAAAGGAGGCCCTGTGGTCACCTTGGCATGAAATCCTATGCCACCTATTCATTTCTGGGCCTACAGGACTAAATAAGCACCTGAGTCAGATACCTTAACCAAAAGTCATTTAAGGTCTGCATCTTTTTTTCCCAAACTGATTTTTAAAAAAATCAGTTATTACCAATAAATCTTTTGGAACTCTTTTGGTCTTAAATCTGTTTTCTAATGATTTTTTTTGTCTATTTCTTGGAATTTTCTAGATGATTTGTCATATAACCAACCATTTGTAATGCTTGCTCCTTTAGGATAATGGCAAATGCTAGCTTGGGTAGCTGTTGTCTTGTTCCTGACTCAATGGGAACACAGTTAAGGTTTTATTGTTCAATTTGATAGTTTGCTATAGTTTTCAGTTAAAACTATAAGTTAAGGACATTTCCATCTATTTTTAGTGATTAACTTGTTAGTATCTTTCCTGATATCTTAATTAATTAATAAAAGTTAAAAATTATATTCAGTAGACTGTCTTCCAGATTGAAAATGACCAAAATTCTATCAATGGGTGACTGGATATAAATGAAGGTTTTCTCATGTAACCAAAAAATCCTGAGACTGGAGTGCATCTGGCGAGTTTGAAGAGCAGCTAGAAGGTCTATCACTCCTTTTTGGCAAGCCCTACTGGAGGTATCAAGCTCTACCCACTCCGTGTAAAACTGTACTGCTTAACTCATTGAGCATCAGTCTCCTCATTAATAAAATGACCAATGGTTTCTAGCTGTCATATCCTATGACTGATTCTCTAAGGTTTTGAAAGGACAGTAAACTGGGAGATAATATTCAAAACTAAAAAGAGTTATTTGATGGTGGTGGGATTATGGGGTGTTCTTTATTTTTTCAAATTCTTTCAAGTTGTTATATGGCCTTTTCCTTCAAGAAGGGAGTGTGCAGGGAGCTGAGGTGGTGCAAGAGATTGAGTGCCTCTCTCCCACTCCGGAAGGTCCCAGGATCGGCTCCTGGTGCCTCCTAAAGAGAAGACGAGCATACACAGAAGAACACACAGCAAATGGACACAGAGAGCAGACAGTGGGGTGGGGGGTGGGGGGAGAGAAATAAGTAAATAAATATATATTAAAAAAAAAAAAGAAAAAAAAGAAAGGACTGTGTGTTGTCTGTTATAACCACAAAGGGTACAGTATAGCATTCTGTGATCTGGTTGGTGAAAAAAGAATGGGAAAACTGCATTTAACAATCTGAGTCTGTAGGATTATTGTGGGGGTGACTCTACATGCCCTACTTTTTGGGGCCTGGCTATGGGTTCTTTTTTCTATCCTGGGGTTTAAGCAAGCTTCCCTTTGACAGCAAAACAGAAGCCACAAGCAGTGGGCTACAGCAGAATGGGACTGGACTGAAAAGCCTGCCTTATCTGATTGACCAAGGTCAAAGCGCCAGGAAATGACAACTCTCTTCTTTCCCAGATGTCTTACAAGCCCTGGGATGGGAGACTGGAGTATGGGGTATCGGAAAGGTCACTCTGAAGACTGAGTCAAGAAGTATTTGCTCTGCTCCTCCAGCTGCCTTTGGCTACAAGATCTTTCAGAGATCCTGGAACCTGACTCAAATCTCAGCTGTGCCACTTACTGTGTAACTGGGTATGTATGTAACCTCTTTGTCCCTCCATTCAAATCTCAGCTGTGCCACTTACTGTGTAACTGGGTATGTATGTAACCTTTTTGTCCCTCCATTTCCTCATGAGTAAAAGTGGGATAATAATAAATGTATCTACCTCAGAGGGATAGTGGAGATTGAAGTAATACATGAAACATGCTGAGCACTGTGCCTGACATGCAGTAAATGCTTAATAAGTGTTAGCTATGGTGATGGTGATGAAGATGATTGTGATGTGATGATGATAATGAGATGATGGCAATAGTGATG